>JAPMOR010026368.1:295582-357585 GCA_026543865.1 Argiope aurantia | reverse complement strand
TGCTTTCTCAACTGATGAAGAATTAGTTTATCCAAGTAAGTACTCAACGTCTAGGTTTACATTTATTAACCAAGTCATAAAAAAGTCATAATTTGAACTTTAAATGATCTTTCTTTTTGCAAATTTAATTGTATGAGATGCTCTTTTATTTCAACACAGCGAAAATATTATATTTGAAATCGATATTAGTTATTTAACTGCTTAAATGCATAACTAGAAAAACTTTCATTATACATAATTTATTTAGCTTTATTCAGTCTTGTACATCTATTAAGTAAAATAATAATTGAATTTCAACAGTGAATTACAATTTAATTTTTAAATTTACAGTTTAATATAATGACAATTTACAGTTTAATATAAAAAATGCAACAGTTTTTAAATGGATTTTTTTATTTGTGGTTTTCATAAATACTCTGTAAATAGAATTTGTGAGATAAATAAGTTTTCCATATGCAAACTCAATCAGCTTCATAAGCGTTTTGTAAGCGAAATCTGTTAGTTTCATAAATATTTACATAAATTAAATCTGTGAGATTCACAAGTATTTCATAAGCAAAGTCATTGAGTTTCAAAAGTATTCCATAAACAATATCTGTGAACTTCATAAGTAGTCCAAAAACGGAATCTGCGAGGTTCGTAAGTAGTACATAGACGAAACACATGCACTTCATGTATAATACATTAACGACATCTATGAACTTTCCAAGAAGTTCATAAAAGAAATCGGCGAGATGCATAAATATTTCCATGAACGAAATTAACCTCATTTCTCCATATGCATTGTTAAAATTCGTAGAAAACACATTTTCATTCTAATTTTAAAAGATGTTTTAATATTTTTATATGACAGACAAGAAAGCAAATGTTTAAGATTTTTGCAGCAAAAGACGAACAAAAATATTTAAAATATTAATAAAAATTATTTCAAGTTTAAATAGTACCTCTGAGTTCAGCTTGCAACTGTCGCAGGCGATTTCGCACCTTCTTCCTTTCATCAA
This sequence comes from Argiope aurantia, assembly GCA_026543865.1. Classification (NCBI taxonomy): domain Eukaryota; kingdom Metazoa; phylum Arthropoda; class Arachnida; order Araneae; family Araneidae; genus Argiope; species Argiope aurantia. The sequence continues at coordinate 356,584 of JAPMOR010026368.1, read as the reverse complement.
AATCTTCAGTTGCATCCAGCTGTTGAAAAATAAGTACAGCATGAGTCACGTGTTTTGAAATCATACATTTGTTAAACATAGATGATGCAATGAAATATATTGATATTCAAAATACTTTCGGTCCTTAACTAACTTGAAACTTAATACTGTTCATTGAGATATTATATCATGCATTAACAGCATGATCAAAAATATTAAAACATATTGATGTCATAAATTAGCATGATTTAAAAATAATATCCATTCTCCAAAATTAGTGTGATTTTTTTTTCTTGCTAAATGCATTAATATCAGTTTTTTATTGCAACACTAAACGTCTTCCCTAAACGTTCTCGTACACACTTTAAAAAATTGTGATGCCAGAGAACGTCTTACATAGCACTGGCGTACCATAGTTAAGAAATATAAACTTAGGCTTGAATTAAGCATTTTTACTGAATCTAACGTGTCATTCTTGGCGAGTTATTTGGCGATTAGTCTGTGGCATTTGTGAATAGTAACCAAATATCGAATTCTGGTTTTATACACATTTTTCTCAATAGATTGAAGTAAAAAATTTGACACAAAATTGTAGTCACAAATTCTCATATCTAATGTGATATATTTGAATCATTGCATTTTTGAATTATCGCGTTTACTTGTTCTTGAAAGTACAGACCGACAGACAGTCGACCCGTTGTTGGATTTAACTCAAAATTTGACAGATTTCTACACTATAGATGTTAAATCTATGTTCCGAATCTTATCTAGCTCTATTCTTTCTGTAGTTATTATGTTAACCTATATTCGAACAGCTGGATAGACGGACTTCCATTGAACAGATTTTACTCAAAATGATAGAAATATGCAAATTTGGTGTAAAGATTTAATAAGTAAGCCTGATCAACCATCTAGCCCAAATCGCGTATGAGTTATCTTTTCAACAGACAGACGGACATTTTTCAAAAATGTGTTTTTCGAATATAGGGAGGTCTAAAACGTGGGAATTCGTTAAAATCTCGAGTTCGAATTACTACACTTTACACACTTTCTACAGGATTACTACACTTTCTCTGTACTAATTATCAGTAAAAAAAAAGCATTTTATTGCCATTTCTTGTAGGCACTCCAAGATGATTGAATTTTGGTGTTTCTTTTAAATGGATGGAACGACTTTGGCATGCTTGGCGGAAAAACAGACATTATAGATAAGATTTATCATTTATTTGATGCATCGTGAAGATAACTTACAGCAACTTTGATTTCAAATTTCAGCAACGTTTTTATTCTGACACATTTTCTTTAAACCGCAGGATATTGATTACGAGGATTATGCTAGAATTAAACGTATTATTTAAAAAATATTTTTGTTTGATATATTAATAATTGCTGCACATTTGGAGCAATGTATTTCAATTTTAGAAGAAAAAATGTTAAGTGATTTGAATTAATAGCTTGAAATTTCAAGTTATCTAAAAAATCCCTCAAGTCGCTCTAAAAAATAAAAATAAAAACTTATTCGGCATTTTTTTTTAATTCCATAAAAGAAGGAATAAGATCTATCAAAGTAAACAGCAAGGAAAAAAATCAATCACATTTTATCAGAACATTGATAAATCACGTTATACCAACGAAGAAAATATATATATTAGACAAAAAGCCTTAAATATCTAAATTTATGCATTTTAAAATCCTGCTTTTTAAACATTTTTAGATTTTTTTTAATGTGATAATATATTTAAGCTGGGATATTTTTTTTGAAAAATTTATTCATTGTTGTAGATTGCTGATGTAAAATATGCTTTACAAACGGAATGCAACAGCTAATCCGATAAAGCAAACCACACACACACGAATAAAGCCTGAAATATTATGCTACTATGTCTCGAACTTATAAATTTGCAGTGTATATACTACTTGGAACACATTAATTTCGGTGATACAATTTTTGCACACAAAAAATTAATAAAAATTAAATAAATATTCAAAACGAATGTAAAATGTAGTACATTTTAATATTTATTATTCAGAAGAATTTATATTTTTCCCAGTCAGTATTGACAAATATACTTCAATTTTTATATGCAACATTTTTTAAATGACGTAGCAAGGGAAAAAAAGTTGCGTCGGCCGGGAGTCGAACCCGGGTCAACTGCTTGGAAGGCAGCTATGCTAACCGTTATACCACCGACGCTTGCAACAACTGACAAAGCTTGTTTTGTTCAATCAAATAAAACGAGAACATTGACCTCAAATGTTTGTGTTGCAAGAAATAAAAAGTTCCGCATTTGACAGAATAAACTTCTAATAAAAAACATTCTTTTCTACACACATTCGATAGCTCATTATTTTTAAAAATATTTATGTAGTTTGAAAAACGAAAATGTCAATTTAAAAATATTAAATCAATCTTTTATTTAATGGAGTCGGAGTGTTTTAACATAATTTTTAGTTATTAGACTAAATTATTATCGAGTGTTCAGAACCAAAAGGAATTGATTGTTAAAAGGAAAGATGGGACACTTAAGAACGGTAATGAATTAAACATGATTTTTCTATCTTGTTTTCATATGGTCTAGATTGTATCAGCTGCTGCATTGTTTGTGTAACAATTTATGTAACATGTGTTTGTGTAACACGCAATTTTCAAACAAGAATGCAATTTTCAAAAAAATTATTAAAAAAGTACGAAGTTTTCAAATATGTAGCACAATTAGTAAAAATTCGATTTTTATTTCCACGTGTGCAAGCATACAAAAAAAAGTATTATAATCGTCAAAAATTTAAACTACAGATTTTGATGACTCTTCACATTTTAGATCTTCCTGGTTCCAAAAAATATTTTATGAATTATACCTTTTCGTCTGCCTTTATGTCATTCTTTTTGTCTAAAAAAGGTAACTGAAGAACATTTTGAGCTAGACGGATGAAATTTGGTATGTGGTCTAGACACAAAATTTGTAGATTTATATCAAATGTTTAAACAAAATCCGTTTATAGGAAGTCCGATTGTCCGAATATAGGGAAATTTGTGGCACATAATACCTAGCGCGTAGATGCACATAAAACTTTGAACTAAATATTTCCAAGAGTTGACTATTTATCTGTACTATTGCAAACATGTAAAAATGATAACTACACAATGCTATGACTTAAATTGGATGCACAAGCTTGTTTCTAAAATTGTACTTTTTTACGTTTTGATTTCAATCGATAAGGAAAAGAGCCATCCACAACGTATATTTGGACAAGTTATTGTACTACGAAGCACAAAACGCCCATACTTGGTACTCTGAAAATAAAGATATTTGCTGTTTTAAAAATGCCACCCTTGGTCAAAGCCATCAATCTTTATGTGGGGAAATTTCAAAGTGTAGAATTGCATCAAATTTCGAAAAAAAAAATTCTTCGATTGAGTTGACGGTCTGTCGGTCTGTACTTTCGCATGCAAGTAAACGTTACAACTAAAATCCAATGACTTAAATCAATGCAATTCGGTCAGGGATCTGCTGACTACAACAGTAGTTCCGCAAATTTTGGTTCAATTGGTTAGAGAAAAGTTCAATTGGTTAGAAATCGTTTAAAATACATACCCGATTTTTTGGTGCTTGGTTACATCTCAATAATTAATCGCCAAAGATCGCACGATGAATTCAGTTAAATATGCTAGATTCTCGCAAACGTATATTCCATAACTATTACCTGCCAATGCCATCCAAAATTTTGCATGTGTTGGCGATTAATTGATTTAAGGTTCAAGGGGTCTTATCCAAGGTCCACAATCTTATGCGAGGGGAGGAGAATGAGATCTTTATTTGGAGGATATGCGAGAAAGTTTCGAAAACACTACTACGGCTGCCTTTCTTTAAAAAATGATTTTCAATTTATTTTTTCATTCCATATTTATCATGTTGTTGTAGTTCCCTCACATAGACTATTTAATTTTTTAAAATCATTAAATCTTTTCATATTTTTCTATCAATGAATGACACAATGACAAAAAAAAACAGCCTCAAAACGGCATTGTGATAGTCAATATTGTATACAAAGAGGTTTTTAAATACTTTCGCAAAAATATTTTTTGTGTGTGGGGGGGAGAGGCATGAGCTTCGTAGAGCATTTATTTTAAACCACCAGCAAGAGATTAAATCGTTTGGGTTTCAGTTTGATGGAGTTTACTGGGTGCTAACACCATTTCTGATTAAGTAGCGCCAACCATACTCTTTTGGGATGGAGGAGGTTAAATTTCCGAAAGTTTCGCACTAGTTAAAAGTAGATAAATAACTACATTAAAAAGTCAATTTTTAGTAATATTATCTAAATTTTTTAATTCCATATTGTTAATTTCTATACTGTTTCTTTATAAAAATGTTTAAATTTTATTTATAGTTTAGTTATATTAACGTCCGATTCTAAAGCAACACTAGAGCTACTGACGGACCTCGTACTTTTGAACCACGGGCGGATGATAAGAACGGCACCTGAGCTAACACTCCCCATTCCAAACTTCCAGACCACACCAGCAGGAGGACGTTTGGCACTGAAGGATTAATGTGCACCAGACTCACTTACACGACGGTTCTTCGGTGGAATCGAGTCTCGAACTCGAAACCCATCGGTTCCGAAGCCGAGACCTTACCACCAGACCACCGTGGTCATAAAACTTTAGTTATAATTTCATTTTCTGGGAAGTTATATTTAGTTTTATTACTGTTTTACATTTTATTACTATTTTTCACGTTTAAATAATGTTGCCCCAATTGAAAATTTTGGTAAAATTTTCTATGAAGAATCTCATAAATTAAAATTTAAGTCATACTTCTTATCTCAGTTTTGCATAATAAGTTTTCTTGTACGTTCTGCTAAAATAATATTTCGTTTAAGAATATTTCATAAATGTTCCAATGTTTCATAATGCAAAAATGAAAATTTTATCTTTTTTAGCAGTGCCAATATTTCAAAATTAGAAATGCAGCTGAGTTCTTAATTCAAGAACTAGGCAATATAGTTTTTAATTATTAACAAAATGTTGAATAAAAATCTTTACAAATTCCTCATTAAAAAATTTAAGCCTTATACTACTTTTTAACTTTAAAAAAAAAAATTTTCAATCTTCAAAATATTTTTGGCTCTGAACTAATATTTTTTATTCTATAAATGTTTCATCAAACTGCAAAAATTCAAAAATATATTGAACATTTTTCAAAAAAAAAAGTCCATTCCAAATGTAATCCCACATCTTAGACAAAAAAGAGCTATTCAACAATTAACTTTCTCAAAAAAATAGAAGAAAAATATAGTTAAAGATATAAAAGATCATACTTACTAATTTATACAGCGATTCCTCTGTGGTCAAACTGGCCAGATTCACACCATTGACCGTCTCGCTCACCACTTCACCCATCCTGCAGGAAATCAGGTGTGTTTGGAAATCTGTAAAGAAGCAAGAGAAGGTCTTATCAATAAGTTTATCGGTCATCGAACGGAAGAAGTGATGTTCACTTCGGCATTAAAACAGCAAATGGCTTTCCACTTGGTGTTAACTATCTGTCAAAGTCGTTTCACGATTTGAAAAAAGTCCATTGTAAAGAAAAAATGTGAAAGTGAAACTGGAGTTGAAAACTCAAGATACAAATATCATAGAAGTTTCATTGGTAGTAATAGTAATTTAAAAACAATTGTTACATAGTCAAACTTCATTTATTTGAAGTTAAGGGATCCAAGATCTTATAACTTTAAACAAGCAATTCTTTTATTATATATATAAATTTATTTCTTGTATCTTAGAAACGGATCGAACGATTTGGATGAAATTTTATATTTAGATAAAGTTTTCTTGTTTAAATTTATCTATGTAGATGCCTTTCCTGAAGAAATGCGATTTTACACAACAACAAAAAAAAACATTTTTTTTATAACTAAATATTGACTTTTGGGTAGGCATGACTTGCATAAGCGTATCAGAGAGGGAGTAGTGGTTAGGGCTTAGGACTCCCGCACATTTTTCACACGTTTGCGATCACACATTTGCGATTCAATTAGATTTCGCTTATGACTTTAAAAGAGCCATAGGATAGAATTGTATTTACGATTTTACAAAAATCTGACAAGTAAACGCCGATTCCCAGGTATTAAAAATTAAGTAATATTAGCCTAAAATAAGCACAATGAATAAATTTGTTTATATATCCAACGGATAAATAAAAAAATTTTAACAAATAAAATTTAATTAAAAACGTTTGGTAATTAAAAAAATCATTTCTATAAATTGGTATCTTTAATGAACTATCAACTTTTTGAACTTAACAATTTTACAATCAAATAAAATTATAAGTTATATATCTATCATGTTCAAAGAGTTTTAATAAAGTGGGAAACCTTTTACTTTTTATTATTATCGTTGTGATTGAATTTATAATACAAAAATGAAATCTTTGAGTATAATCTGCCTTCTAAAAATTACAAATATTAAAACCATACAGAAAATAAGGCACAAACATTTATAATGAAAACAATTCAAAAATATAATTGGTTTTAGCTCCAAATTAAGCAAAATAATTCAAATTAGAATAAAATTAGAGCATTACATTAATCCGTTAACCGGGTAATTAACTTATATTCAAATCATTTTGCATAGGAATATTTCAGCCGGTTAACAGGTTAGGAAATTCAAGAGCCGAAGGAAACATTCGAAATACTGATGAACTCAAGCTAAAAAGTTCAAATTATTCAGTTTGTTCCGCATTTGAGCAACTTTTTCTATAAATCATTAATCTGCTTCTGTGTAAAAGAATTACATTTTAAAACAGAAGTATATGGAAATTTTAAGCTTATTTCAAATAAAAACATTTCGTTATCTGGTGGTCACACGTAGCTTCTTGGGCACTCCGAAATTATATTTGACGAATTAAAAATGTCAAAAAATCAGCAGCAATTAGAGCATATTTGGAAACGGATATGCCTACTGTTTGTGTGTATATTATATATATATATAGTAAAAAAAACAATCATTGTCAACACACCGATTATTGAACAAGTAATATAAGAAAATTCGAACCTCTACTCCATTATATCTCAGTGCGTCAATGTTGTGTTAAAAAGCATTATTTAATTTATCGTTTGCGTTTTTGTAAAACAATGTCGCTGTCGTTTCGTAAATCAAATCGACAAATTTATAGAATTATATCAAAATATAAAATATTTTCCCGAAAAATAAAGTTTTGAAATATAAATTTACTAATTTTTTTTAATGAAAGGTATACTGCGAAAGCCGATTCTTCAATACCATCTGAATAACGAAAGAATGATAAAAATCGATTGCATCTACCGTTATATAACAAATTTTGAAAGACTTGTCAAAATTAAAAGCAAAAACGTTTCTTGAAATTAGTATCCTTGAAAATCTTATACTTTAAATTTTAAAGGAAGAGTGAAAATTGTTTTTGTAAAATAATATGTTCCAAACTTATAGACTAAAAACATTTAAAATTTATTTTTAGTTAAAAAAATTTTTTTAATTGAAGATTAATTCCTAGCGAGTTTCTACTACCTAAGAAGCCAAACTTGGTAGCCCTAGAATCAGTGGTTTGCAATGTAGAGCGTTTTGAACAAATTTTACACAACGAATGCGTAGATATTATGCACATTGTAAACATTGTAAAAACTGTCATTTAAAGCATTATTATTTTTTTTTTAAAAAAGGAAGTTTCATCAACAAATATGAAATGGAAATTAAACTTCCACTAACCATTATTGATTTAAATAAATCGTCTATGAAATTATTACTGTAGATCATGAAGCAATTTAATCTGAGTCGGTAAATCAATTGGTCTTAGATAAAAGAATTCAAATAAATTTAATTTTTTTCAGCTTGTATTAATCTTAGCTTGTTATTAATATACATTTGAATATCAAGAATCAATAATTTGTATGCTTTTAACAGCAATATGATAAATAATTTTCAACGAACAACTTTCTTTCAATTTACCACGCTTTCTACAATTGTTCATTACAGATAAGATTACTTTGAACATACCAGCACCGACAGTAACTTTCAATTTTCTTATTTTCTCATTCAATATCAACTATTAAAAGATGGCGTTAAATGGTCGATTCCTGTAACAATTTTCAAGTGATTTAAAAGAAATTTGGATTTAAAAATTAGCAGTTAAAGAGAAATCCAATTCAATGTGTTTCTTTGCATATTCGTCCATATGTCCTAAGACTGAATTTCAACTTTGTCCGTAACTCATTGGCAAAACTAGTCAAACTAATAATTTATATAGTGATAAATTACATAGATCCTTCTTATTTAAACAACAAAAAAATTGTATTTGTTCCACACAGTGATCGTGAAACGTTATTGGTGAACGTGAAATGTTATCGCACATCAAAAGTAACTCAATTTACAGATATATCATATATTAAAATAATTCATTTCGAAGGGGGAAAATGGAAATGCATGTAAGCATTCGTATCAGTATCAATTAAAAATAGTCTACTATTTTATCCAAAAAAGGTAATTTTCCAAATGCAAATATTGAATACAAAAGGCTTATATTACAATAAAAAAATCCGATTTTGAAAAGAAGGAAAAAGGAAAAAGGGCCCCCGAAATTTATACTGCCTACGGGTACCTGGAGTGTATGATGAGCCCCTATCTATAAGATTATCGTTGCTATGAAAAAACACACAAGTGGCATTGGAATGATAGTCGTAACAAAAAACGCTGATATTATGTAGCGATTAATGAAAGGGAAAAATAACCATTAAGTACTAAAAAGCAAGTAATACCTTTTGTTATAATTCACAAATACAATTCACTTGGGACCCCTTAAGAGAGCTTGAGCATGAGCACTCGTTTGTGTATGCGATCCCATGTATTTTTTTCCAAAACAGCACGCAATTAATCTAGGCCTACCTTCAGTATGTGTCCCTTTACTTAAAAATACTTTGTATACTTGTTTAAACAATAGAAATAAAAAATTAAATAAAAACAGTTTTAAAAACCCTTATCAGTATATTATAAATGTAGAAATGTTTAATTTTAATTCCTTTTAGCGTTTTAATTTATAATTTCATTGTCATAAATAATGCAGAATCATGAAATAATTATTTCGCTCATTCATTAAAAAGTAGAGGAATATGTAGGGGATCAAAACATAATTGAATTCATTGTTTAACTCATGATGAAATTTTGAATGCATAAAAATTGTGCATGGTTAACAGAAGTACACAAGAGTACAAAATTTCAAAACTTTAATTCAAATACAATATTCTATTTTTGCAGACATGAAATAAAGCATGTTAAATAGAAGTCATAACTAACATAATTATGGCAACAGATTATTTGAAAATCCACATTAGATAGAATGTCAGTTCTGTTGAATAACAATGGACTATTTTCAATACTTTTTCAGAAAAAAATAAAAATAGCATATATAAAAAATTTTAGTAAAGCCAATATTTGTGGTATAGTTTTAGTCATAAAACTGACAAATCTCCGTACACTAAGAAAAGTCATATGACCAGTGAAAGGCACAACATCTTTAAAAATGGCTACTTAAGAATTGTATAAAATTTAAAAGGCTTTTGCTTTAATAAACATAAATATCGTTTTTTAAGCTTAAGACCAAATACTTTTCCTACACAGTAATTACTTTCAAATATATTATGATCGGAATATGTATGATTTCACATTGCATGAAAGACAACAATTTAGCTTTATTCGAAGCATTGATTACACGCATTTAATTTAAAATTTCATATTTTCAAATGCACATAAAATTTAATTAGAAAAAAATAGATTCAGTAGTGTTCCACTAAAGGTTTAAGAAGTATGCTAAAAAGAGGTGTAGAGATTTTAGGCTAGATGTATTTTATTTACATAGAGGTAAAACGCAATAAAATTATAATATTTTAACTAAAACATAATTATTTTCAATAAATATACATTTTCTAAAATCGTATAATAAAAATAAATTTTTAAAAAAATTGGATAAATTTTGGACATATTTTAGAAGTATTAAACACCATATTTGCCGTAGACTTGGTACTTTATTAACTTAAGACAAATTATTAACATAATTACCACTGCTTTTTTATTTAAATTATAGAGTAATGGAGAATCGGACCGGGATATGGGTCATTTTGGCCGTTAAATTTGTTATTAAGCAAATGGGAATCCAAAAATAATCTGGATAACCAATAAAGGATTTACCGTTAGAGAGTTAAATATCTTAATACTCAACCATAACAATAATAAATAATTATAAAATGATCGTTACATTTCCCAATATGATTATACATATATTTTATATCATATACTTAATTTATTTTACAACATTATTAAATTTCACTATAGCATTCAAAGACAATCAAATATTGCTTAAACTTACTCGAGGTTTGATCCGCGAAAATTCAGAATAAAGTATTCCAGCAAAAATCAATACCAGAAAGTCCAACTGAAGAAATAAGTACCAAGAAATAATGTAAAACAAAAACACAATTTAAAATTCTTAAATAATAAACATCTGAATGAAGCTAATAATAAGCGCCATCTTATATTAACTTGAAATCTATTTTAATTAAAACCGGAGACGTTATAAATGAACTGTTACCCAACAAGTCTCGGAACCATCCTCACTAACCCACTATCCGACTAACTTAACCTAATCTAAATCACTAATTCGCGTGCATACATCACTCTGTTGCAAATGTTGTCTCTGTTCAACGCTATCAAAACACTGACGGTTCAAAATGCTCAAAAACATTCATAAGAAAAAGGGGAGAAGCTTCCGGGAGTTGTAAACATTTCAAAAGCCTATCAAAGAAATATAAACCATGGCTTCCGTGAAATGGCGGCTGTTACATCATGAGACAAATTTTACAGTTTCTTCGAACCGAAACTGTCAGGTTAACGTTCTTCATGTTATGACTCGAGCGTCGGAGAGCATGTGACGGTAATCTCCGACTCTTCAAATGGTCATTACAGTAAAAAATATGCGATTTCATCAGAGTCAAACAGTCTGAGAAATCCAACGTAAACAAACGCGAGACGAGGGGGACGAATTTATTTTTAGATGTGATACCAAACCATCATGCGGCGGCGGCGGGGGGAGAGGCAGAAGTGATGATCATTTTTAAGCAATAAGGAAATAAAAAGTGACAGATGATATAAATTTCTAGCGTAGGATAGTTTTTTTTCACAGATAGCCGGCGTGAAAAAAAAAATGTTTTCTGAAAACGATGAATGTAATTCTTTGTTGAACTTGAGAGTTAATGTTCTCATTTAAGATCCTTCAAAATCAATTTCGGATCTTAAATTAGAGTTGAATATATTGTTGTACAAACGCACGTGTACTGCAGGATTTTTTTTTCATGCTTTGTATCCAATCGTAGCAAAATCAGCGGCAGTTGTCTCCTCAAAAGTTTCTCGCATACTCTCTAATAAAGGTGTCATCCCAGAGAATGCTTGCATAACATTGTCGTACAATATTTACATTAGAGTATAAAGAACTTAAATATCCTTTCAAGTTATTTAAATTCAAAATAGCGTCCTGTATATCCAAGGATGTGACGGATACCTATAGTAATGAGTATATTCAATTTGTTTTAACAAGTTAAAGCTCCCTTAATGGTAAAATGCGAAAATTTCAAAAAATAATTAAAAGAATAAAATCGATCGGCTAAAAGGTGCAGCTTGAAAAATGTACGCTATATCATAATAACTATCTTAGTGATCTTAAGATTATAATTATCTTATCATAATAAATATATTATAATCGCGCAGTGAAAAGTTTCATAGAGTTATCTGTGAAATTGACGAAAATATATGTAATTAAAATTATAAACTTTTCATGACTTGAAAACGGGTTCGTCCTAAAATTGAAAAATGTATTCTCCAGTATTATCTTCTCCAAATGTGCTTTTCAGATTTTTTTTTCACTATTTTTGTTTACTTTCATTATTGCTTAAATTTCACATCGCCTTTGTTTAACTCGAAAAAAAAAACTATATGATAATACCGGTGAATATTGGCCATACGAGAAGCCATTTTGTGTTTAAAAAGCTTAAAAGGACTTTTCCGATCACTCTATATAATATAATGTTGCCCATATTAATTTATAAACAAAATAAAACGAGTAATTCTGTCTTAATTTAAATGCGCGAGGAATGAACTGTGATGAGAGCGAAAATTCTGACTGAGTTTGTAGATGGATTTAAAAGCCTTTGACTCAAAATTCTGGGGAAAGAATAATTGGGGATGAAATGTTCATCTCCGTATAACTAACTATTGAATAGCTTTTATTCAAAACAGGCTCATAAGTGTTTCATCGTAATAAACTTTTAAATAAAGGTTTATGTATAGCTGCCATCTAGCAGAAGTTTTGATTCGATAGCCTGATTTGTTGTTCTTAATTCACTGATGCTACATTGCCCCTGAAACTGTAAAATTGATGTTTTGAAACTCGATTCCGCAGTAAATAGGTATTCCAGATATACGTGTTATACTGATAGGTTAATCTTAAATTCCGCTAGGTCTAAAATTTTTAAAAAAATTTATATTGTTTTATTTATAGATTATTTATAAGCAGGAAAGTGTCAAAATACTCTTTAGACAGGAACAGTGGATTATAATGAAATTTACTGAAGGTTTGTAAAGTATCACATTGAGTCGAGTTATAATAATGTTGTACATTTTGGAGGTAATATTGGTATTTTAACTATAACTATTCATTTATAGATCATTCTGTTGAATTTGTATATATAAAAATTTGTAACATGTCTTTGTAAATTAATAATGATGTTATTATACAATACGCTGTTGTAATTAACAAAGATCCTTTTTCAAAAAGTATTAATGAATGTTAAAATTCAATCTTTATTTTGCTTGAGATGATAGTAACGGAAGCTGGTTTGTTTTGATTTAATCATTTAAATAAAAAAATATTTTTTATGAGAACATTTTTTTTTCGCTAAATTTCATTCGTTTTTTGTTAAACGTATTAAAAGATGGAACGTAATAAATAAATTGTTGTTAAGATTACTTGTATAATTTATTGGCAGAGTTTTTGCCAAATAGCATACCAGTATGTCTTGTTTAACGAGGGAAAAAATCTAATATAAAAAATTTCAAAAAAAATTCGATATAATTATGTAATTGCAAACAAACTATTATTTCAAGAATTTATACTAAATTGTACTATTTAAAACTATTTTGAAATTATATGGTTTGTCTTGTAAAATAGAACCATTTCCAATCTTTTGTATAATAATTTACTTATTATGTGATCATTTAGTAACAAGCTGTATTAGAATGTTTATATAAATTTATAAAAACAGTTTTAGAATAAATAAATATTTTGGATTTGATTTCTTAATTTAACATATAATTTCAGTTTAATAAGAAAATGGGTTGATATATTATCTATTTTAGAATAATATTTTTTTCGATTGCAGGATATATTAGAGCAATTTCATCCATTGCGGTCAACTTAAGGTCAAATATTGAATGTATCTAATTACTAAAAAATTTTATGCAGATGAGAGAATATTGGGAAGATTGTTTCAGTGTAACAGAGTGCAAAAACTTATTTGCACTCAGATGGCTCCTCTCAAGCGTCATTCAAGATACGGTGCATAATTTTGAGTTTCATTTATTAACTTCCTTATTTCTCTATACTACGTATATGAGAACGTGTAGCAATCGTCAAAAAAAAAAAAAAAAATGGAACTCGAAATTTTGGCGAATTTTTACATTTTGAGACAAAGATAACTCAAAACAGCTTTGAGCCCGATGGGTATACGATCTTTAAACCAAATTTCCAGATTTCAATTAACTTTTGTGCAAATTCTCTTCAGAGAAAGTCCATCTGTCCGGTTGTTTGAATATAAGTCAACACGGTAATTACAAACGAAGGGGGCCGGGATAGCCTGATTGGTAGGGAGTTGGATTCGCGTCCCTTGGGTTGTGAGTTCTTGTCAGTAGGCTTGTCTACGGCAAGTGTCATTAGAAACAACAATAACAAACGAAGAGAGCCAGACGGATAATAAGATCCAACTACGGGTCAAATACTTGTCGATCTGTACTTTGAGAAGAATGTAAATCCAGTAACTCAAAAACGTAATGACTTAAATATATTAAATATGGTATGGGATTTAGTAACTACAAATGTAGTTTTGTGCCAAATTTTTTGTTTCAATTTATTGAGGAAAAGATGTCTAAAACACAAGTTTGATTTTTGGATACTATTAACGCATACCTGGAATTAATTGATAAGTAACTCGCCAAGGATGATACGATCCATTCAATAAAAATGCTAAATAAGGCCAAAAGTTAATATTTCGTAACTATGTACGCCAATACCTTTCTGGCATTACAACTTTATTAGAAAGTATAGAGATCACTTCCGTTGGTTTTAAATTTTGTTTGTTAAAAGTACCAGTAGAGTAGTAGAAGTTTTCGGGAAAATTCAAACTAAATCAATTATATATATTTTTGGCAGCAATAAACTCCTTTTATTAAGTGAATAATTATGCATAGAATTACTTTTTTCGAGTACAAAGGATCATTCATTAAAATCATTATAACTATTATTATTATTATTATATCGAGTTAATCTTAAACATTGAAAAAGTTTTCTGTTGATCAGAAATAGAAAGGGATGGAAAGAACACCATTTTGATTTTTTTCCCAAAGTTATCTCTTTTTGTTTCAGAATATTCTGAAAAATATTTGCAAATGAGGCACAATTCTATTTCTAGTTAGAGCATTCCAAAACTTTTCAGAAATTGCTTCTATGCATATTCTCCGTAACCATTTTAAATATTTTCTTAAAAAAACGTGGAAATCTGCAAAAATATTTACATGTTTTTTTACATAGGAATGGCACTTATGTAAAGTGCTATTGCTTCTATACATTCTTTCTTTGAAAATAAGGTACAACTTTAAACAGATTGCTTATTTACATAGCTCCAATTTTTTCGGCTAATGCAATCTACATAACAGTAGCATTCAATTCCTAATTTGGTTTAGCGTCTAAATCCAACATCACTTATCAGAACAAGCAGGAGTGGCTTCTCCGAAACTTTCTCGCATTTTCTACAATAAAGTTTTTATTCCTTTCCATCATATAAAACTGAGGACTTTAATGCCACGAATATTTCATATGGTATTAGTGAACGATGGCGACGAAATATCGATAGTTGGCGTGAATCTACATTGTTTTTACTGAACTTAGAGCGATAATATGTATTTTCTAAACCTTTTTGGCTGCCGAATGACATCAAAATTTGACAAGAAACTACAATTGTAGTCAGAATGTAATACATCAAATTTCATTCATTTAAGGTAAAGATAGATTTTGAAATTAGTAAAAAAAATATGGAGAAAATATGAAAAATTTTGAACTTTTACTAATAATTATAGATTGTAAAACATGCGATTAGGTGGAAGTTAGTATTTTACAGAAAGTTATTTCATCTAGAAGTACTAAATTTGATACAGATATATTTTGAAGGATGGGAATGTGCACCTTGGAGAGTTTTTTTTTCCAATTTTCAATCATTACAACTTAAATTAGAATTTTCCTTTCTCCTATAATATCTTCTGAAAATATTCCTGCTGAAAGATGATTTTTACATCGTTTTAATGCACAAAACATGTCTTCTACAATTACCAAATTCTTTATGTATTTAGTTTTTTTTTCAAATACATTTTAAATGTATTTCACAACAGTTTATTTCATTGTTAAAATGGAACCAAATTTGTTTTCATCATTTCAAATATTTCATCCTGTTTTTTTTTCTTTTTGTTTTTAATTTTTAATGAACAAGATATGAAAGATTCCGCTTATATTTCCATGTTGACTATATTTTAGTAAAAGAAATATCGTTGAAAACTTTTTTAGATTTGCTTTTACTGAAACCTAAAGTCAAAATTTTAAGTGTGCCCATTTTTAAATTCTGCTTCTCTTTCCAGTAATTGGGTTTATAAAGATATACCCAGAAAATTAGGGAAATGCACAGTACAATGAGCAGAATTTTATAACTGACAATTTAGAAGCCTTATAGGTTCATCAAAATCAATCTAAATATATTTTATTGGGGAACAGCTAAGTACAGAAAATAATTGTAAAATTTAGCACCATTGATCCAGGCAAACTAAATGATCGTCAAAGGCGGTTAAGCTTAAGTAATAATCACAATAGAAAATATTTCAATGATTTATATTAATATATATAACAATGAATATCTCATAAATCATAAATTATTATCCATAATTTCAAATTTATAGAATTGTGGCAAAATTAACACTAATATCACCCCTTAAATGCATAATTATTTTGAATTTTTAAAAAATCTTTTATTATAGGAAAATAGATTGCATAAAAAAATAAATAAAGGCAATAATATGATATACTTACTTTGAAAAATGTTATATGTAGACATTTGGCAACACACAGTATTTCCCAAAAATCTAGATTATATCTAATATAATTTTCAAATACAGCATCAAACACTGATAGCTTATCTGACAACAGATGAGAAATTATTTTTTTAACAATTGGATTAGATAAATCACTTTTTTTTATAGGAAACTCGACAATAGAAACTGTCTCTTCAAATAAAACACTAAACTTCATCACCCACCAAATTCAAATTTTTTTTTAAAAAAAAGCGATATAAGTTACCACCAAAAGTAATGACATTTTTTTTCATGCATGATTTATTGTCTATAGTTATCAATTGGTTTTTTGAATAAAATTAAAGTGGAATTGAATGTAGAAGGCAACAATAAACATTGAAGGGTTAAAAGCAATAATTTCATTAAGAATCTTTAAGAAACGTATTTTTACAATAAGCTGTTCATGAAAAATAATTTTGAAACCGAACACGATTTCGATTATCTATATCATTCATCATTATATATTTATCATTACAAAGTACTAGCAAACATTCTAGGTTTTTGTGAGTACATTTGAAGAAATCGGTTTATAAAATTCATTAATAGTTCAAACTCGAGTTTACTAAATAATTAAATACCGCGAACAAATGAAACATTACCTGGGATTATCTCCTGTTTATCGGCAACTTAATCGAATAAAAGTGCGACCAGAAGTCACCTATCAAAATGCGATTTCAAAGACAAACACAAAACAGCGGCTAAACAAATGCGAGCCAGAACAAAAAGAAGCGATTTCGTGTATCTCTGTTGTTGCAGCTGCCTTTAAGGCTTTTTACTGCACACATTTTTCAAACCATTCGCCCTCATGGAACAGGAAGCGAGGTACATAAAGACTTGAACAATCGGAAGAGGAATTTACAAAACGTAAAAGGCCTCCAAAATGTTGTAGGATTCGGTTTCGTATCAAATTATAAAAAGGTACCTGAAGATTTTGTTTGGAAATATCAAATCTTTCATTTTTACTAAATTATCTCAGAGTCAGCATGTCCATAGTGGGTGCAGCATCTCTCTGAAAGCATTTTAAAAGCTTGTATGTTCATTTTAATTCTTATTTGATTATTTAAACGATTTGCTTGATGCTTAAAAAATTAACAGAAAAAGAACTAAGAAAAAAAAACAAATTATGCGAGAAAGACATAGCATGGAATTGCATATTAAATATTACCAGAAAGCATCGAAATTCGCTCAAAGCGTATATCTAAGTTTAGTTTTTATTCGCTTTTTCTAGTTCACTATTTAATTCCGCTTTTGCTCTTTAAAGCCCTTTAAATTCCAATAGAATCTAGTACAGCCAGGGAAATAACGCGTACTCATAGTAAAGTGACTATGCTCAATTTATTGACAGCACCCCTGGCGGTAATATAAGGAACTTACAAAAAAATAACTCAAAAATAAAAGATATCGCCCAAAAAGTCGTTTACAGAAATACAGACTATACCATAATAAAAATAGAGGAAAAGCACAGTTTCATGATCACTTGCGATTATGAACTTCCCATGACTTGAAAAAGAGTTCATGGTTCGTTTAAAGAGAAAAATATATGTAGCGTGTAAATAAAAAGTGAAAATTCTCCGGTATTACCATACGGTTGTCGAATCTCCATGTTTTAGACCTCCCTGAGCTCGAAAAACACATTTTTTAGAAAATGTCCGTCTGTCTGTTTCTTACAAAGATAACTCAAAAACACTTTGATCTAGATGGATGAAATTTGGTGTACTTATACCAAATTTGAAAATTTCTATCAAAATTTGGGTCAAAAACTAATCATAAAGTCTGTCCGTCTGTTCGAATATAATTGAACACGATAACTACAATACGAAAATATATAAATAGATAAAATTCGATACAGAGAGTAACTTCTGTAGTCTAGACAATTACCGAATTTTGAGTCAAATCCAACAAGAGATTGACCGTCTGTCGGTTTGTACTATTAGAAATATCTAAACTCGAGAACTCAAAATCACAGTGGTTTAAATTCAGTATAGTATTTTTGAATACAAGTATAGTTTTTTGTCAATTTTTTTTTTATTTCAGTTGGTTGGGAAAAACATATCTAAAACAACAAAAAATATCACTAAAAGTTCACCAAGTATCACACCATAGATTTAGTTAAAAATGGTAAATTCATGGCAAAAGCTAATATTTTGTAACTATTGTACTCCACTGCAATGCAAGGCGCTCTCTGGCATGACAAGCTTATTAGAAAGTATGCGAGAAAGGTTAGTGGAGAACACTTCCGATAGTTAGTATTTGTAATACGAATTTTAGTATTGCTTTAATCATGTGCCTTCCACAATATTTTTGTTCAATTTGATACCATTTTTTAAAATTTGAAATTAAAAATAATTCACTTTACATCTTTATATTCTATTAATATATATGCTCTTTTGAGTCTAGCATTTTATTTCCGTATTAAAAAAAAATTCATTCTTTTAGTTCGATTTTTAAAAATGAAATCCTACTCTTTCTTTAGCACACCTCAATTCCAAACTTTCCCAGACGATTCAGAATCTAAATTAAGCTGAATAAAATGGAAACAATAGCTTCGTTACTCCACATCTACTACAAGCCATTTGTCAAGAATTAAAGGCTGAATACACAGTATGCAAAATTTTTAACATCGGGTCTCCTCTACTATTTATACTGCAGCATATGCGGCATTTGAGAAAGAAGAAACAGATATTTGATTTATTCATATATATCTAAATTCATTCCCTCAAGCTATTCATTGTGCATTGCACAGACTACTGCTCAACAGCTTCTTCAACTTCTTATTTTCTTTTAGCAATTAACTGCTTAACTGTTTTGTCTGAGTGCCATACGTGCATCGATTTATCGAATTTTGATAGTTGTAAGCAAAAAATAAACCATTCATAACGATTATAATTCAATATTAAAATGGCTTCGAATGCATAGATAAGTCAAGTATTCAATGGATTTCCATTTGAATTAAAATGAGAAAATATTCTCAAAATAAAAGGTGTCATCTTATTAGATAGAAAATAAAACAGTTAAGTGGTTAAATAATAGCTTTTCCGTTCATTTTTTTTCTGGACACTGAGGTATGCAGAAATTTTACAATTGAATGAAATGCCTCTACTAATAATAAAGATATATGTGCTTGTGTGTGTTAGCACCCTATAAGCCATTTTATACCTTGGAGCTACCAACCCAACTTAGCAGATATATGCTTTGAAAACTAGAAATTTAAATCTCGAATCGATTTTTATTTATTTATTTATATATTGGTGTTTCAAATAACTGAAAATTAAGCAAAAAAAAATGTTTTTCCGCGATAATTTCCGAAAAAAATTACAGAACAAAAATAAATTTTAGATTAAAAATTATCTTCTCGATTTTCACCATAAAATCTTTCATTTTTAGAAAATATTTAAAAATCATTTTACAACCTTGAAACATTTTGAAATTAAATCGTTTTCTTTGTTACTACTAATATTTTATAAAGGCTTTTTCAAATTGTAATTATAGTATGATATTATGGTTTTCTCCCACATTTTGAGTAAGTTTAATGCATGCTTTTAATAAAAATTTTGAAATTTTGTTGTGTTTAAAATTACGGTATAAGTTCAGAATCAAGGAATAATGAATATTTTTAAGCACACGGATTTTTAAAATATTCTTCTTTTTATGGTATAATTAGATGTATACAGATATAGAGAGAAATTATGGAAATGTATGGCACAATGAACAAAACTGAGTAAGATTCATGATTTGATAGACATGTAAGAGTTGCATGTCTATCAAAAACTAAAATTTCAAAACATTTGGCCGAGGAAGCTATTATTATCACGTCATAAAAATATTTAATCGAAATTTTTTACAACCAATAAAGCTGTCGTACCAACTAGTCGCCAAAAGCTGCTAGTTTCTTAATAATAAAAACAAAAAATTTTAATTAGAGCAAAATTTCTTGACTTCGTTTTAATCTCAGTATTAAAAAGTACGATGGAAAAAAATGTGTTATCAAAAATTGACATGATTTCCAATATTTTCCTCGCATTCCTTTTGAAATCATGACCTTTAATTCATCATGCTATATTTTGTTTTTGTTTCAGTTTTACTGCGCAAGAAATGATATGCGAGCTATATTGTGCAATGTCCTAACTTTACTTCCTTGCACATAAAGAGAAAGTATTGCAATCAAAAATTCGAACTCGAAATATCATGCATCTCCGGTTTCAAACCTCACTGAATCGGAAAAAACATTTTTTTTTCTTGGAATTATGTCTGTGTTTTTCTGGCCCTCTGCATGCGAATACATGATTCAAAATTGCTTTCAACATGATGGTAAGTAATTTGGTAAGTGACTGCTTCACCAAGTTGCAGATCTGTCGATAAGTACAATATATATATGGCTATTTGAATGTAAGTGAGCACAATGAATAAAAAAAAAGGAATCAGATGGATAAAATTTGGTGCAATGTTTTAGAAACAGAAATGCAGATGAAACTTTGAGTGAAATCTGTGATGGGGTTGATCGTCTATCGATTTGTACTTAAGCATGCATTTAAACATAATAAGTCAAAAACAGAAAGACTAAAGTAAATTTAACTAAAATTGAAATCATGTGCTAAATTTTACTTTCATTCAATCAAAAAACTGACCAAAACGCATATTTGGTTTTCTTGACTACTACGAAACACAAAAATCCAATATGCGGGAGCATTCGTCTCATTCGTGACCTCTCCCCAGGTTCATAATTTTATGTGAGGTTTGGGGGGGAGGGGATTGTTATTGGGAGAATGCAGAGAAATTTCGGAGGGATAATTCCCGAAGGTTTCCAAAGTATCAAGCATCATAATAATTCTAGTAACCCTGCTTATAGATGTAATTAGTGAAATATAAAAACATTAAAAAACACATTAATAATTTAGAAACTGCAAAAATATAATCTTGAAAAACAAAAGGACGTATTGAAAATACGAGTTCATCAGAAAATAACTGAGAAAGATTTTTAAAATTTACGCAATGAGGGTTTTTTGCATAATTAAATTTGACAAAGACATTCTCAAACAAGCCAATTGACTTCCAATTTATGGAATGAATCTGAACTTATTTAATAGATATTAAGCTTATCCCGGTAAATTTAATTTTAACTTATTTTTTATATCGACTGGTGTTTTCGACTTGGGTATTCAATTACAAAGTTTTAAATTTTTAAATTCATTAAAAAAAATCCTAAATATAGTTCGTTTCAGTATCCTGAGACTATCACTTTCAGACGATTCTATCTCACTAAGGGGTGAGAAGCAGAAGGATGTGCGCATTTCCGCAATTAACTCCATTGCTACATGTAAACATGTCCTCCTTTCATCTTTCCTCTCAGCCCTGTTTTGTCGAATTAAATCCATCATAACACACGCGCAAAGACGCGGAGGATTTTAGAATCCGTTGACAAAAAATAGCCTAATTTTTTCAAGAAGCAACGCAGACATGTGAAACAATCTCAGGTTCTTTATTTTCTCAAATAAATTTAAATAATTTCCAAATTAGGATTTACTTCCAATTAATATAAACAAAAATATTCGTAATACATAAGGTTATGCGCAGTACATGAAAATAAATTAAATATCATTACGGACACGAAATTAATTTTTCGTTTATCCTTATTTGACCATACAGTCATTTTTCATTCTGCAATATATAAAAAAGGATAAATGTCATGTAAATGAGAGGCATGCTTTTATAACTTATTCACCCTTCTGACACCCAATACGCGAGGAAAATGGGACAATCTTTAACCTACTCCAGTGACATTCAGAGGATTGGGTGGCCAGAAAAAGTTAACACTGTGGCAGTGGAACGATAAGCATTTTTGGATCGGTTTGCTCCTAGAATACGAACGAAAGCGAAAGAAAAACACCGAGAAATTAGTCTGGAATGCTTCAAAAGGGATTTCTGTTTGTATTTAAAAAATGAAATGAAAAGCTACGGCATGTCATTTAGATTTCTATTTTGGTTTTAATTTCTTTGATGCAAAAAAAAAAAAAAAAAATTGCAAAATTCATTCCGAAGCTATTTCAAGGATCGTTTCACTAATGTTAAATGTAATACTATATCTTTAGAGCGATGCTAGTCTACTTTTAATACTTCTTAGTCGTAAGCACTCATGCATTTTGTTCTTTTTCGAACAGCTGTGTAGAATAAGAAGTTGTATCAATTGCAGAAAGAAAAATAAAAGCATACCGTATATTTGTTTTAATTTTTTTTAAATCTCTGCTATTTTTAAATCTCTGCTTATCTATTTAATTACATACGTTTTAGATAAGTAAGAGATGAGTTTAATAACTATAGAGAAATAATTTTGAAAATTTTCAGCTTAAATTTAAATGTTTTAACATTAATTATTACATTAAGCCTTTTTCATTGAAAATTTTCTTACTTCAAATATAAAATTTTAATAAGTAAATGATTTTAATAGTTAAATAGTTATTAGTAAATGTTTCCTTACTTCAAATAAAAATAATAAGTAAATGATTTTAATAGTAACTATATAATTATTATTAAAAAAATTGAAAAATGTAAGTGGCCTTGATATGTATCAATGAATATTATGAAGTTGCTTTCCAAAAACTGGAGCTTTACATCTTTGATCGTTTTGAGATTTTCAGCGATTTTCTATGGCCATTTCATTTTACACGTGAACTATGATCTGAATCTTTGGCGCATTCTTTAATTATAGCAAACTACCGCAAATTCTGGAAATCCATTCCATTGACAAGCCATGCATTGTTCTTATTATTTTAAATCCAGCTAGATGTCCAGCTAGATAAAAAGCATTCAGTAAAATTGCGAACACAGCACTTAAGAAATGCCGACACTTATTTTTTAGTCAGTTTTTGTTGGTCTTGATTTTATTAACTTCAATGATACAGTGCAGCAAAATGAAAAAATAGAACCTAGTATCATATGAAGAGGACCATCATAAACGGTTTACTTAAATTTAACTCATCCTTTTATCCGAAGAAAAAAGAAAGCTAATTTAGCAATCAAAACCTAAAATGTTGTAATGATATTCTAGAGTTAATATTAACTCGGTATCAAGCCCACGAGAATGCTAGATCAAAGTTTAGTTTAGTTTAGTTATATTAACGCCCCGTTGTAAAGCAACACTAGGGCTACTTTGGGACGGACCTCGTAATTTTGAACCGCGATCAGATGACGAGGACGACACCTGAGCTGGCACCCCCCCCTCTCCACACCACACCACACCAGCGGGAGGACGTTTGGTCATGACGGATTTAACGTGCAACAGACCCCCTTACACGACGGTTCTTCGGTGGAATCGGGTCACGAACCTGAAACCCTCCGGTTCCGAAGCCGAGGCCTTACCACCAGGCCACCGAGGCCCCATGCTAGCTCAAAACAGTATAGCATAGATTTTACTTTCTCGTATGCATAGAATAGAGAAAGTACATTAATTGTCAAAAAATTCGAAATTGAGATTTTAATGATTCTCCACGTTTTAGACATCCCCGAGTCCAAAAACAAATTTTTGTAAAATGTCCGTACGTCTGTCTGCGATAACGGTTAAAATTTAGTGTACGGTATTTACACCAAATTTGCAAATTTCTATCAAATGTTGAGTAAACTCTGTTTAGAAGAAATCTGGCTGTACGAATATTAGTTAACATGATAACTACGAAACGAAGAGAGCTAGATAGACAAGTTTTGGTACACAAAGTTAATATTTATAGTGTAGGCACATGTCCAATTGTGAGTCAAATTCAATAATCTGTACTTTAAATAATAAGCAAACGCGGTCATTCTAAAACGAAGTGACTTAAATATATCAAATTTGGTATGAGAATTTGCTATTACAAGTGCAGTTTTGTGTCAAATTTTTATTTTAATCGGTTAAAAAAAGCGTGTCAGAAACACGAATTCGATTTTTGGATACTATTAACCGCAAAACAGGGCTTGATCGCCAAAAAAAATCTGGCCAAGGATTACACGATACATTAAAAATGCAAAATTCACGTCTAAAGTTCATATTTCGTCACTCCTGTTCATTCAATGTCGTTCAAGGCGTTCCCTGGCATGACAAGTTTATTATATAGTATGCGAGAAAGTTTTGGGGTGACAATTCATGGAGAGTTTTTAATTTGCTTAATTTTTCTAGGAGAGATAAAATTTCACACATCTGTTATATGGTTCGAAGAGCAATCCCGACTATAGAGAAAGAAATCAACACTATTAGCACGTCTATCGCCGTGTTTTTATATTTTTCAAACCACTATCTAATAAGATACTTCTTTACTATCTCTAAATTAAAGTAGAGAACAGAATATCTATTTACGTAATAAGTGTGAGTCACCGGTGATTCATAAGGTTAACCATGTGTTAAAACAAGAAGATATAAACTGAACATAAGCGTGTTTACTCGTATCAAATTCTACACTGGCGTGCAAAACTTAAGCAACAGGTATGTTTTTTGCTATAACTTCACGAGAAATCATCTCAGAGACATGAAATTCAGAAATGAGATACAGCATTTTGTTCTGAAAGAATGACGAAAGCATAGTTGCGCAGAAATGAATAGAATGCATGCAGTATGGAATCAAACAAAGAAAGGCTTTATTGAACTCATAGTATCGTTACACATGATTGTCAGTCCAAGAGGAAGAACAGCAAGCAGATGTTCCTTAGTATGGGATATGCCCTTCCCTTACAACAATGGTTGCGTCGCACCGTCTTCCCATACTCAGCACCAGATTGTCCAACAGTTCTTGAGGTAAGAGTGCCCATTCCTCAATCAGCATCTGTTTAAGTTGTCGGGTGTTCCCAGGAGGATGTAATCGTGCCGCAAGGCTTCTCCCCAAAGCATCCCACACATGTTCTATCGGATTTAAATCAGGGGAGCACGCCGGCCAATCCATTCGAGTGACATCTTCACTTTCCAGGAGCTCCTCAACAGCATGAGTCCTGTGTGGCCGTGCATTGTCATCCATAAAAAAGAAGTCTGATCCAATGGCACCTCGGAACAGACGCACATGGGGAAGGATCACCTCCTGACAATAGTGATCTCCAGTTACAGAACCTCTGTCGAAAACGTGGAGCTCAGTCCGCCCGTTCATCATAATGCCTCCCCAGGCGACAACTCCAAGACCACCAAAACGGTCTCTTTCCGTGATGTTACTGGGATGAAAGCGTGTCCCGACCTCTCTGCAAATCAACTGGCGTTGGGAATCGCTTGTGGCACTAAAACGACTCTCATCTGTAAAGATGACACATTGATGAGATGTCCAGTTTTTGTGCTCTCTGCACCACTCTAAACGGTGCCACCGGTGGGAAACTGTCAAAGGGATGCATCGTTCAGGACGGCGGGCGAATAGGCCACCTTTGTGAAGGCGTCTGGACACAGTAAAACGCGACACTTGTCGGCCCGTTGCTGCACACAGTTGCTGAGCAATGGCGCTTGCTGACTGGTTTCGGGTTCTTTTCGCCTGCAAGACGATATATCGGTCATACACTGCAGTTGTTTTTCTGGGGCGGCCACCACCAACCTTTCTCACAGCTGTACCTGTGGTTTGGAAGGCTTTCCAAGCGCGTGAAACGACACTTTTGTTGATTCCGAAATTTTCAGCTACACTGGTCACACTACGCCCTCCTCCAGCTTTCCGGTCATTCTCCCACGTGTGAAATCGTCCAGGTGATTTCTGCTAGCCATATTTCACGAATTAACTCACGTGCACTTGCAGAGAATGTGTTTAATTGCGTCTCCTTTATTGTAGTGTTGTCCGCACGTGTTTTGCGTACGCTCACGTCGCCTGTGACGTTTTGTTCCTGATATTTGCATACGCATGACCTTTCTCTTGAATTACGTGTTCATTATACTGATCGCAAGAACTCCTTTTCTGCAATTCCATGGCTATCTGCTTAAAATTTGCATTGTTGCTTAAGTTTTGCACACCAGTGTACATCAAATAAGAACTTCTGCAGTCACCCGAATGTGTGTGACACGGCAGTCAGAGTGCTAAAGCCGAATATAGATGGCATGCGTTTCAAAACACAGGAAAACGAATGATGCAAAGTATGTTGAAAATTGAATGATAGAGAAAGTCGCGACAAACAGTCCCTAATATGAACATAACTCAATTATTGTCGCGTAATAATTCAATCACAATCTTGATCGGTATTAATAAGAAATGATATTTTATGGGAATGTAAAAGATATCAACTAGACATATTTTTACTGCTTGTCGCCAACTGCCATTTCATAAATTTTGGATTCATTCCTCAAATGCATGTTCCAAGTGCATATTATTCGCCAACCTAAATATATAACTACATAACAGATTTAAATACAAATAATAAGTAACAAGAAAATCCAACAGTATAGTTATATACTTTCTGTATTTCTTTCCTAAAGTAATGTCTTTGAATGTCTGTTTGTGAATGTGTTTTGCAACCCTAGGCAGTGTTATTTATTTCAATACAATTAGATAATAGAAATAAACCACATATGAGTCACTAGGCAGTTATTGTGTTAATAAACTGTTAGTAACTAATTTAATTGAAAATTTCAATAGATTTTAAAAATTATTTATTTTAGATTACTTTTTTAAGAAAATGTACTTGCTATTATTTAATATGACTCACAATTGTATACAGCATTAATTAAGTAGATTTTAGAATTTATGAACAAATAGAAAAATGAATGTATTCAATAGGAATCGGGCCAATTATTCTTACCAAGCTTATCCACTACCACTGGGGAGGGGGGGGGGGGTCACCTCAAAATTGAGGACGAGTAATTTCCGGTATGGTGGTTCGTTCTAGCCGCCCTGGTGAGTACATAAAGAGGTAGGGGTTGGCTTCAACTCATCGATGACAGGACGGACGGTGATGGGTCTTTAGGACTCAATCGTAGTCCCCGCCAGTGTTGCTGTCGCGATGGTCTTGTCATTCTGTTATATCCGTGTGCCTTCGAGCTGGTCGGAGTAGTTGGTTTGTGATTACCAAGCTTTTCATATTTTCTTAACTTATAATTCTTATTTTTACGTATCTATTTCCTTACGTAACTTATAATGTTTTTCATCGACTTACTTGCACGGCACCCTCTTCAGTCCAACAGTCTTAAACAGCTGTCTAATTTGTCTAATCGAAAATCCGCCATTGTTTATTGCATAAATGCTTTCAATCATTCAAGTTCCAATTAATTCATGTATGGAATATAAAAAGTAAGGTAAAATGGAAAGTTAATAATTTGTAATATACTTCTGTTTTCATGTCAGTGACATGTCAGAATAAGTTCTCGGAGAAAAATCTTCTTTTTTTCCTCTCCCCAATTGTCATTAATCGCTTAGCAAGTGTTAATGGTAGCAGAGGCATTACTCTATCTTTCTGCTCCTTCATTATATATTGCTTAAAAATGGGACAAACACATTCATGCTGTTCCCACGGCGTACCTCAAGGCTGGAGACTAGATATAAAAACCTTCTTTATCCCCTTTCCATGTTCGCTTGCTCATTACTATACCCTTGGAAACACCACTAAAATTTGGAATTTTTATGCCAACTCGCAAAAGATGGAGCAAAAGTAAAACTAAATCCATGCCAAAGGTCAATATTTTGGAACTATTGTACGGCGATACTACGCAAGGTGTTCTAATAATGAGATAAAACTATTATTAAAAAGTAAGTGTGAAAGTTTTGGGGAAACCACTCCCGCTGATTTAAATAATTAAATAATTTAAAAACTGAATCGCCATGTATTTTGTATTATGCACTTTGATATACTTGTTTGAACCATGTTCTTTGATATACATGTTTCAGAAAATAAACTACATGATTAAAACAGTTATTCCTAAAATGAAGCATATTATTTAATTTTGAATGAATTTAATTATTAATGAAATTCTTTTTGTACTAAATATAATCCCCAGCATATATATATATATATATATATTTCCCTAAATATATATTTAAAAAATCCCAAAATCGTGTTACAATTTCTGCTAATCCTAATCAAAATTACAGATTCAAAGCCTTCTGTCGTTCTAGTATATATTTCATTTGATATAAATGGCAAAAAATCTAAAAATCTTCCCCTCTGTTATAAACATTGCTCCGATTTCTCCACTTTTTTATCATTATTATTTGAAAGCTTATGAATCTTAGATAACAACAGACTTCTGCACCTATCATCCTTTACTTATGAGAGAAATATCAAGGATGTTTTTTCTTCGTACATTCTTTATGGAAGAAAACCTTGACAGAGACCTCAGCCATAATCGCTGTTCCGATTTCGTCAATTTTTATTTCATATGAAAATCCATGATCCTTAAACATGGCTGTACCTAACTCTCTTCATTTTTTAGGCTTGTGAGAATATAAAATTTGATAAAGCCTGAACCCTTGCAAAAATTGTGCACACAAAACTAATTTGGGGTTAGTTTTAAATAATCTCAGTTATTATACAAATAAAATTTGAATTTACTGAAATCTTGAGTTGAATGCAATATATGAACAATATAAATTGATTTAAGAAACAAATAATGTTTCACGTATCGTAAATTTTCACTTTTCAGCACACTTAAAAACATTTACGAACATGTTTACAACAGAATATCTCGCAACATTTTACGACTTATTTATATTAGAAAAGCATGGTAGTCTTCCAACACTCTGCATGGCGGAACGTTATGTCTTCAAGCGTAAAATTACCGTAAAAAAAAGAGTATTTTCTTCTTTTTTTTCTCCCCACATCGTGCTATTATGTACTCCAAACGTTATTTTTGACAGTTTTGGCTAAGTTTTGTGAAAATGTCAACAATGAAGTTGGCTTCACGGCGCATGCGACGCCAACTTCCAAGGCTGAAAGAACAGATGATCGCAACTTGAGCGCCAATGCCAACGCTGCACTTTTCGCCGCTTCGGTCTGCTAATGATGTAAACTTTAAATGAAGCCAAGTGTACTATGTGAAATAATATGCTGGAACCAGACGAAACTAAAATACAAAAACAAGTTGAGCCTGGGGAAATTATTAAAGATCTTTTTTGTAGAACTTCTGCAACTTCCTGGTCCAAAAATCTTCACGGTCAACTAAATTTCGCTAATTTTAGGCATATTTCGCTTTAACCCTCTGACTACTGAGTTCTTAAGTAATGAGACATAAGTCTCGAACGTAATCCTATGTCCATGTAAACAGATAAAATGTGTATGTTTGAATAGAATCTATAAATCGTTGAATATAGATATAATGAAAGAAGTGCCACAAAACATTTCTTTTTTCACAACGATAATTATTTACATTTTGAAATAATTTTTTTTATATTATTGTTGTAAAATTTCTACAAATTTTGTGCTTGTTTTGGCTTTAAATTCGAATAATGTTTGTTATAAAACATGATTTTGTTTCTAAGGATTTATTCACGATTAAAAATTTTATGTTTGAAAAGCTTCGACTCCCTCCTGCAAAAAGGGCAGAAAAGAACAGTACTACTTTGAATGAAACCGCGATTTGGATTTGAAAGTTTTAGAATTAAGGCTGATAAAACTTTTTTTTTGTGCCGAGACCAAGTGAAGGTAGGTGTGTGTGTGTGTGTAAAAATCCAAACGAAATTCCATATTTACAAATATACAATCAGCGAGATTTGTTCCGTATATTCTCTATTAAGGGTCTTATTTTTCTTTCTTCAAATAGGATTCAGGACCTTGGATAAGGCCTTGAATACCATGCAGGGCATTGGCGAATAATATTTGCGAAATATCGACCTTAGGAATGAATATAGCGTTTTTACTAAATCAAGAGCGCGATCTTTGACAATTAATCACTAGTATGCGATTCAAGTACAAGCACCAAATGACCGAGTATATATTTTAGACGCTTTTCTTTTTCGATTGAACTCGAATTTTGGCATTAAACAATTTGCAGTCAAAAGATCATATACCAAATTTCGTTT
The DNA here is from genome assembly GCA_026543865.1 of Argiope aurantia. Classification (NCBI taxonomy): domain Eukaryota; kingdom Metazoa; phylum Arthropoda; class Arachnida; order Araneae; family Araneidae; genus Argiope; species Argiope aurantia. The sequence goes on along the minus strand of JAPMOR010026368.1, from coordinate 326,209 downwards.
ATTTAAGTTGCAGCAATTTTGAGTTTTTCATTTTACATGCTGCTAAAGTACAGGCTGACAGGCGCTCAGTCCCTTGTCGGGCTTATTTTAAAATTAGAAATGGATCTACACTTCAGGTATTAAATTTGTGTACCAACTTTTATCTATCCAACTCTAAGTTTTATAGTTATGTTCCTTTACACTCGGACAGACGGACAAACTTCCTCTGAATAGATTCCTTTCAAAGTTTGATGTCCGTCTCCAGTTTAGATGTTAAGACCATATACTGAATTTCATTCATTTAGTTCAAAGCATCTTTGGATTACCGTATTAACAGACGGGTACAATTCTAAAACCAACGGGAGTGATCCCTCCATAACTACTCGCATACTCAAATTTGTCAAGCCAGAGAATGTCTCACATGGCGTCTACGAATAATAGTTACGAAATATTAGCCTTTAGAGTGAATTTGGCGAGTTATTTGGCGGTTAACCCCTGGCATGCGGTAAATAGTATCCAAAAATTGAATTTGTGATTCAGACACTTTTTTGTCAACCGTCTAACTCAAAGCGTTTTTGAGTTATGTCTGTCACAGATAAGCAGACAGACGGACGGAAAATTTCCAAAAATGTATTTTTCGAACTCAGGGAGGTCGAAATTTATCCCCCCCCCTTTCTTTTTCGACGATTACTATACATACTCTACACTGCATATACGAGAAAGGAAGAAAAAAAATTGGGGTTTGTTTCGATCTGAGGAAGGAATGGATTGAGAAGATACGTCAGACTCTCGAGTTTTGAATTTTTTGAAGATTACAGTATTTTCTCTCTGCATACTTTCTGTACGAGAAAATAAAACGGTTACATAAAAAATGAGTAAATTACGTAAAGAGCTCACCACAAAATGACTACCTTACTGAAACATTCTACATGCTCAGCTTTTATACAGACAATGAGGGGCATTGTGGCTGGTATCAGGACCATTTATCAGCCTTTCATACGTCATCTCTAATGACTGACAATTATTGCACAAAGACGTTGATTAAGAGAAAGAAGTTGTTTGAAACATTTGCCATAATAAGTCATCGCTGATGAAATATGTCATTATCACCATTGAAAGGCGGATGCCAGAGCAAAATGAGGTATTTATTGCCAGTATAAATAATATTAAGTGTTCAGATCGTAACTTCTGTAACTTTCTTTAACTGGACCAGTGGCGGATTTATGTATTTTGAGGCTCCAGGCTCGGAACATTATGAGGCTCTTCCTATAAAACTGGTAATTTTAATTTCAACAAATATTTAACGATGAAGATGTTGGATTTTTTTAGTTTAATATTAGTCTTTTAATAAATTTTAAATGTTTTTTTTTTATTTTTATGTATATTATGAGATATATAGGTTTGTGTTTTCTAATATAAAGGTAATTTTAAATGAATATCCCAATTTCTTCAAGTTTAAATTCAATACGGTTATAAGTATTTAATATGAGCCCCTCCAGAAATACGAGGGATATTGAAGCTCTACGTTAACTCATCCGACAATTTTTTTATGTTTGTTTTTATGTTTTTTATGTTTGGTGCGATTTTGCTGATTTGAGGGGAGTGCTACGGAGTGCTTTAACTCAAGGTTCTTAACCTCCGGACATATAGAGTAATGGCATGGCAAGGAGATTCCTTAGTAAGAGGAATATCTGAAGCTTTGAAAGGATTCAAATATGTGCATGCATATGGCAATATTTTATTTTTTATGGGGGAGGATTGCATGAAACGCCAGGTGTTTGTCCCCTGGCTACTAACTGGCCTTGATAAACTGAAGACATGCATACTTTCACATCAAAGTTGCTGGAAACGGTGAAAAACAAATTATTGTATCGCCATTATCGTTCGTATTTTTGGAGCTGCTCATAATGAACATTTATAATTGTGTTCAATTTAAATCTTCAATTATTGTTTATAATTTATGGTGAATAACAAGGTTATATTTAGTTTTCTTTCAGTAGCCCTGCAAATTTGAGATATTCATTTATAATCATTTTGTATACTTACGTAAAATCAGTTATTACAGTTAATTTTTTTTCTTACTTACATATAAAAGCATTTAATTTATAATCATAAATTTTATGTAAATTATGAACTTCAAACAAATATAATATTGAAAATTAGTATTTTAAAGAACCTGTCAAGATAAATATAACATAACCAGTTAAACGATCAAAACACAATTTATATTTTATTTAATAATGATTTTAATACATTGATGCAAACTTAAACTAATATCGTACAGCGTCTTAGTTCCACGTCTTGGACCTCCCCGAGTTCGAAAAAAACAATTTTGGAAAATGTCCGTCTGTATGTCTATTACAAAGATAATTCAAAACCGATTTCAGCTAGATGGATGAAATTTGGTATATGTTCCTTACATCAAATTTGCCGATTTCTATTAAATTTAAATTAAAGTAAAATCAGTTCAGAGGAAGTCCGTCTGTTCGAATATAAAGTAACACAATAATTACAAAACCAAGAAGGCTAAATAGATAAAATTTGGTATACATATTTAACATCTATAATGTAGACACCTGCTAAATCCAATTTTGGATTCACTGTCATTCGATCTGTACTTTCAGGAATATGTAAACGTGATAATTCAAAAACACAATGACTTAAATATATAAAATTTGGCATGGGATTTTGGGACTGCAAATGCAGTTTTGGTTCAAATTTTTGTTTCAATCAGTTGATAAATACGTAACTAAAACACAAATACGATTTTTGGATTCTATTAAAGTCATGCCAGATATTAATCGCCAAATAACTCGTCAACAATGCCACGATAGATTCAGAAAAATGCTAAATTCATGCCAAAGGTTGATATTTCCTAACTATTGTACGCCAATGTCATGTAATGCGTTCTCGGGCATGACGAGTTTATTGGAAAGTATGCGATCAAATTTTATGGAGACCACGCACACCGGTTTAATTTGCATAGGTTTTGCATCCAATGTACCTATTCACAAACCAGAATTTCATCGAAAACGAGATTCGGATTCACGGTTCAGCATCACGAATCACGCTTCGGGGGGCGGGGAAAATACTGTTTTGCGTGAGCTTTTTCTATCCTGACATGATTATCTCAGGATCTATCATTTTTCATGATTTGATAAAGCAAGAAAAAAATCTTTGAGTGGGGAAACCCATCAGATAATTTCCTATTGTCTAGATAAGGAATGTTTTTTTTTTGCCATAAAATGCGATTTAATAGATGAAATTTTCATCATCGAAGTCAAGCACGTGAAAATCGTGCTTTAGGACAAATATATTAGAGTGCTAAATTATATAGCAAATATGGTGCAGAAGTTGTTTTTTATTCTAATATTAAAATTAAGTTATTAAATAGTAGATTTTATTTAACTAGTTAATAATATTTTAATACATTATAATACATATGACTAATTTTAATAATTAAAATATTTCATTAATAGCTTATTAAAATAAATTTCAGGTTTGAAAAAATAATCTGGTATTAATGCTATCAGTGGATTATGATAAATACATAGTTTCCAAGTAAGATTTATTGCAATATAAATCGTACAATTACGTAATCATTGCAATATCAATCATGTAAATATTTTGATCTGATCAATTTTAGATATGAAAACTTTAAATAAAAAGTCTGAACTTTATTTTTTTAAGAATATTACTGGAGTGGAAATTTAAGAATATATTCATATAAATTACTAACCTGCTATTGAACTGGGCATGAAAAAATGAAAAAAGCTTGTTTTGCCGCCTAGAGGGGTACTTACATTTCCAGGTGATTTAGAGGAATGCTCACTCCTGATATAATATTATATATGTTCACAATAGGGCATTTAACTTTGTCCTATAGTGTAGAGGAAAATCAAGTACACTTTTTTTTTGTACACCCTCTTCCTTTTGAACCAATGGATCCAAAATACGATATAAAAATATACAATTTGAGTATCAAATCAAATTTTAAATAATGTTTATAAAATTTATTGTGTTTTTGAACTGTCGTATTTACATACATTCAATCTAAAAATTCAATTTCAGCTGGATAATATTTATCAAGTTTATTGCGTTTTTGATCCATCGTATTTACATACATTGTATATTTAGGATAATTCAATTTCAATTGGGTAATATTAACAAATTACCCGATTGGTATTTATATTAAATTATCAGATGCCGTCCTCGTGATCTGAAGAGGTTCAAAATTACTAGGTTCGTCCCAAAATCGAATGCTTTAAAGCGGGACATTAATATAACTCAAGTAAACAAACTAAACTAATCGGAATCGTAGAATGAAAATTTGTTCAAATGAATGAAAATAAAATAGCAACAGTCTTATTACGTTAATGCTTCTTAACGTATGATACAACAATTTCCCTTGCTTTTAATACAAAATCGACTACCAATCAGAAGTATTTTTAAAAAAGGAATTTTTGATAACATTTTGAGAAGAGAAAATATAACTAGGCATCAATTAATTAAAAAATATTGCTCTTTTTGAATACTTAAATTTGAAACATTTCTTTAAATTGTATATACTACCAAAAGGAGAGAATTTTAGGGCTTGAGAAAACACTGACTTAAGCCAAGTTCTATAATCGTAAAACATAAGAATTTCAAATTCTTTGTCATAGATCCGAGATGATTATTTTTTTAATTTTTGCATGAAGCTATATGTTAACATGAACAAAAGAAATTCAAAATGTTTTTTTTTCTGAAATTAGAACATAAATTGAAAATTTAAAAAATATACAAAAATTTCTAAATAATATAAATTAATAAACTTCTGAATTCTAATTCTTTAACAAATAAAAATCATAGATAAGCAAATATATTCATCTTAGTATATACAAACACTAAAGAATTAAAATATTGATTTCCGTTTTGAATTGATAATGCGTTAAATTCTAAATAAAATTATCTTACCTTTCAATAATCCCCAAAATTTAAAAGAATCAAATCTCGATCAATAAAGAAATTTTAATTCACTGTCATTATACCGCCAAATTTTATCACACTTTCTTCCTCTAAACTGGCACTCACACTAAAGCTTATCATTCCAAACTCCCGCATAAGGAACAGCACACTAATCTTCAATATCCATTCGTTTTTGATACTAAATCGCTTTATTTGTATACAAGTATTAGTGGCAGACGATGTTGCCTTGACCTAATGACTGCTGCCAAAACGTGATTAGAAGTCACTTAAGAATGATTGAATCTGCTCATGTGCGCACATCTGGGTGACGTCACATCAAAACGAATGGGCATCCAATAAAGGTGTTGGGAACTAAATGTCGTTTCCTTCGCTGCTGCCACTCGAGTTAGCTCGTGCGTTTGCGGTTGGTCTGCAAAAAGAACTCTTTGTTTTAGTAGAAGTGGCGTAGCATAGGCAAAAACGGAGAGTTGACGTTTATGAGGAGATAGGATTGGTAAGGTCACTGGGTTGTTTATGATGGGTTTTTACTTTTAGTTTTTATTTTTCTAAAGAAATCGTACGATGTAAATTAATATGCCGAGTGAAATTTAACTAAAATGCATAGATCATTTATTATTCGTCAGAATTTTAACTAAGGGTTCAGCTTTATGGATGGATCAAATAATTAAAAAATGCCCCTCAAAGTGTGACATTCGGCATGATAAAGCACCTGAAATACGAACTCACGAAAGCTATTTTTATTAATTATTAGCATAAAATAGGCGTGCATCTAGAATATATAAAGGTCATTTACTATCATTGGAAATTTAAACTATGAATAAAATTTTATTGGTGGGTCAAATAATGAGAAATGCTGCTCAAAGTGTGACATTTGACATGGGAAAGTACCTGAGACTCGAATTCGCTTACGAAAGTTATTTTTATTATTTATTAGCTCAAAATTGCTAAATATTTGGAACTAATTTGAACAATTCCGATTTTAAATTCTACATCCAAAATAGAAAATTTTATAACTATCAAAACTTTAAATAAGCTATTAAAGAAAATCGAACCTCTAGTCCGATACATATATTAACATAATATTTTAAGGTTTTATTTGTCTATCTTTCGTCTGGCTTGATTGAATTAGTCCATACTTTATTTTTTTCAATTCCTAATTTCCGAATAGGTAATCTACGCCAATGATTATTGACGCTGAGCTGATGTGGCCTCATTTAAAGAATATTATTACCCAAATTGTCAAATATAAAAGTTAGTAAGATATATAAATCTATGAATTTTAAAACATTGACTTTAAATAATTCAATGCGAATATACATTATATATAAATTATTATTAAATGAAATACAATTATTTATAACAGAACATTAATTATTCGTCAATTGGTTATATTATATGATATTTGATTGGCCTTGTGAGATAATTTTTAATATCATAATTTTTAAACGAATGCTTATGAAAATATTTAAAAGATCATCAGGAACATTTCTTGCTCAATCCTTCAATAAAATTTTTTTCCGTCCTAAATAACCCGGATCGAAATGAAAATAGACAACAAAACTAAAAGGATCATTTAACGATGGTGGATTCTCTACTAAGCAACTGCTTAGAGTTGCTCAACTTAAAGAGTCAATCATAAAATATAATTTTCCAAGTTGACACATATAAAAAAAATTGTAATAAAGGCAACTTTATTAATCCTAAAATGTTAAGACTCTAATATGTTTCTCAATGAGTCATTCAAGTCATTATCAAATAAAGTAATTAATTATCCATGACAATATTAATTATTTATTCATCTGGTTATGTTATGCTCCCTTTGATTAGCATTGTGAAATAACTTTAATATTATATTTGTATGAAAGCAAATATATACATAGCAAATATCTCGAAATTTTTAAAGAGATAATCAAATATTTTTCTGTTCGATCCTTAAATAATAACATCATTTTCCCGCCATGAAAAAAAAATCTGCATCGGTATAGAAACAGACGGCAAATCTAAAAGAATCGTTCATAAGAGTATTTAACATCTCGATCCAAAATCTCCCAAAAGTTGGAAGCGAAAATTTAATTCTTCTTTTCCCACCAAAAAGTTGGCCGGCAATCAAGTTCTGGAAGAAGGCAGAAGAAAGGGAGGAAAAAAGTGTATATCATTATTATTTTACTTAAAAATAACGTAGCTAAGCATCGTATTCTTTGCACAGATCCCTTGGCTCCGGACCAGGCAGCGGGGGCAGAGGGCTCTGTCTTCCAGAAATAACGCGAACACAACCTCACCCACGTCCGAGTTCTACTGGGGAATGGATAACGTTTCACTGCTCCCTGGATCAAACAATGACACTTTTCAAAGTGCTTGGAAATAACTACCCAGTAACAGATGAATATTATTGCACAATATTTTACAATATTCACATTATTGATTTTGTGCAATACAGAATTAGATTATGTCAGGTAGTACAATATTGTACAATACTGCTGTCTGAATATTCTGGAAATCATTGACTAAAATGGCCATTATTGCAGAATACTGTATGATGTTGAATAATATTTGCAATATTGATTCTGTATTATACAGAATAATATTATATAATGTTTAACAATATTGTGCAATATGCTCTGCTGCCTGAGTAGGCTGGAAATCAGTGAATAAAAATGGCCATTATTGCACAATATTGTATGATATTGAACAATATTCACAATATTTATTTTGTACAATAAGAATATTATATAAGGTTGAACATTTTTCTACAATATTGTACAATATGCTCTGCAGTCGGAGTAATCTGAAGATCATTGAGTAAAATGATCACTTCCACAATAGTTGGAAAATTTGCATTTCTTGTCCAAAGCATTTGCTAAAAAGTTCGTACATTTCAGTCATGGAGGGTGATGTAAATAATAACATTGCACTAATCAGTAATGCAACTTACTTCTAAATTTTTTTCATTATTATTAATTTTTAATAATTTATTTATTAGATAGAAGAAATTAATAATTTTAGGCCAAATGTTAGCGCTTAGTTCATTGTAACTATGGAAATGCTATAATTTGTAACATACAATAATGTATTTTTGTGCAACCTAAATTTTGCCCTTTTTCGACTTTTATATATACTACTAACCGCATGCCAGGAATTAATCGCCAAGAGCCACACCATAAATTCAATAAAAGTGCTAAATTCACTCCAAAGTTTAATATTTCCTGATTATTGTGCACCAATCCCATGCAAGGTTTCTTTGAAAAAACATGTTTATTAGAGAATACGCGAGAAATTTTTGAGGCGACCACTCCTGTTGTGTGTGTGTGTGTGTGTGTGTGTGTGTGTGTGTGTGTGTGTGTGTGTGTGTGTGTGTGTGTGTGTGTGTGTTTACTATGATAGTAATCAAAGGGAACAAACGTTAAAAAAATTATTGAAAAAGCGGGAAATCGTTCATTTTTTTTCTAGAGTTCGTATAAGAAGGCACGTGCTGCCGGCACGCTAAGGCATTACCTGTGCATACTGTAGTCACTGTTCCTAATTGCCTCCTCCAACATTCTTTTCATTCACTGACAAGTTAGTTATATTAACATCCCATTGTAAAGCAACACTAAGGCTATTTTGGGACGGGCCACGTCATTTTGAACCGCGATCAGATGACGGGGACGACACCTGAGCTGGCACTCCCCCCCCCCTCTCCATACCACACCACATCAGCGGGAGGACGTTTGGTCCTGTCGGATTTAACGTGCAATAGACCCTCTTACACGACGGTTCTTCGGTGGAATCGGGTCTCGAATCTGAAGCCCTACGGGTCACGAGCCGAGGCCTTACCACCCGGCCACCACGGCCGCATTCACTGACAAGATCTTCCTGTAATGGATGCAACCATGTTCTTCTGTAAAACGTTCTTACTTCTTAATCTATCGTTAAAATTTATAAACGATATTTTGGAATATTCTATGCACTTGGAAAAAGAACTTTCTCCTTAAAGTTTTCAGTCTCTGAAAGAAAGTACTGAACTCTTCCTGAGGTTAATTATAAATAAATAATAAAAAGAATCTTATCAAAACAAATAAAGCGAAATGTTTATTTTAAGGCTACCGCTTAAAGAACAAATCCCAAACAAAATAAAGATCCGAGACAATTGCCGTGCGTAAGTTTCTATATATTTCTTTGGCAAGGGTTTCTGCTGATGAGACAAACAATTGTTACATAGACTCGTGATGTAACTGATTCCTCTCTTAGTTTTTCATTTCAAAACGGATAACAGCTGTCATCTGTTAATCTTTTGATTTACTGACTGCCTTGTATCAAATTATTTTGTTGGATTATATCCTTACGATGGGATTGTCGTGAAGTTTTGAATTAAGCCACCAAATCCAAATACAAATTTTTAAATAACATTAAAAATTTTTTTAGACAAAAGTTTTTGATGTTCTGTCCGAAAAACGGAATCGGCAATCTTTTAAGTGGAAAAAGACTTTGTGTGGAAGGTTACGAAATTTAGAACAATTTTTACTTTCTCGTATACGTAGTTATAGAGAAAATGTAATAACCCTCATATAATTCGAACTCAAGATTTTGACGAATCTTCACGTTTTACACCACACTGAGTTGGAAAAACACATTTTTGGAAAATATCTGACTGTCTCTGACAAAAGTAAATAAAAAAAAGCTTAAAGCTAGACGGGTGAAATTCGGTATAAAGGCTCAAAACCAACTTTGAAGATTTCTGTCATATTTGTTCAGAGAAAGTCTGTCTATCCGGCTATTTGAATATAATTTAGCATGGTGATTACAAAACGAAGAGAGCTAGATAGATAAAATTCGGTACCGCCTACCACATTTTCAGCGAAATTCAAGAAGGAGTTGGCCCTCTGATGGTCTGTACTTTCAGAAATACGTAAACGCGATAAGACAAAAAAGTAATTTCTTAACTGTATCATATATGATATATGGTTTTGCATCATTAAGTGCAGTTTTAAATGAAATCGGTTGAGAAAAAAAAAAAGCATCTGAAACCCAAATTCGAATTTTGGATACTTTCCCCACATGTCAAGGATTTGTGATGAAAGCTTATAATCCAGTTAATAGGTACGCTACACGAGTAATTGCTTTTGTATCATGGTCATGTTACTGGAATGCTAACCACAAGGTTACAGGTTTTATCCTCACTCATAACAATTCTCCACAGATTAATCTCTTAAACATTGTCAAGGGTCATACGATAGATTCAGTAAAAATGCTAAATTCACTCCAAAGATTAATATTTCGTAATTTTGGTACGTCAATGCCATTGAAGGCGTTCATTGGGATAGCATCTTTATTAAAGAGTATGCGAGAAACTTTTGGGGAGACAGTTTCCGCTAGTTTCAAACCTTAAATGATTTAAAAATTAAAATCGCCTTGCATTAAATATTTTGATATACGGTACTCAGAAAATAAACCACATGAATGAAACATTTAATCCTACACTGGAGCGTATTAGTGACATTTATATATATTTATTATTAGTATCATTATTATATATAGGCATTATTTTATGTGAAGTAGAATGTAGTTTCGAAGACATTGAAGACATTTTACATTTTTAAATTAATTTTAATATCTATTCCGGGAAAGCAGAATTATTTACAAACAGAGACGCGGACAAGGCACATTCGCCATAGCACGTTGCAAAATCCAAAAATCCACGTTGCAAATTAATCCATGGCATGCGTTAATAGTATTCAAATATTAATAATAGCAATAGTATTCGTATTTGCATTTTAGACACGTTTTTCTAAACCGTTTGAAACACATATTTGATTTGAACTATACGTGCTGTCACAAAATCGTATACCAAATTTGAGATACTTAAATCACTGCGTTTTTGAATTACCGCGTTTGCATGTTTCTGAAAGTAAAGACCGGCAGAAAGTCATCCCTTAGTTGATTTGGCTCAAAATTTGACAGGTGTCTACGATATAGATATTAAATCTCTTTACTGAATTTTATCTATTTAGTTCACTTCGTTTTGTAATTATAGCATTAAATTATATTCGCATAACCGGACAGATTTACTACTTAACAGATTTTACTCAAAATTTGATAAAAATCTGCAAATTTGGTGTAAAGATTGTATATCAATTTTCATCCGTCTAGCTTCAAGCGTTTTTAAGTTATCTTTGTCACAGACAGACAAACGGACATTTTCCAAAAATGTGTCTTTTGAAAGGGGAGGGGTCTAAAATGTTTGGTTTGGTTATATTAACGTCCCGTTTTGAAGCAACACTAGGGCTATTTTGGGACGGACCTCGTAATTTTGAACCACGGTCAGATGACGAGGACGACACCTGAGCTGGCACCCCCCTCTCCACGCCACACCACACCAGCGGGAGGACGTTTGGTCATGACGGATTTAACGTGCAACTGACCCCCTTACACGACGGTTCTTCGGTGGAATCGGGTCACGAACTTGAAACCCTCCGGTTCCGAAGCCGAGACCTTACCACCAGGCCACCGCGGCCCTGGGTCTAAAATGTGGAAATTTGTGAAAATCCCAAGTTTGAATTTTTTGACGATTACTATATTTTCTCTATACTACGTAAAAGAGAAAGTAAAAACTACTTCGATTATAATTTAAAGGTGATATCACTGTACGGAACTATATGAGAAATTCGAGAGAACATTTCCAATTTTTTTATTTGGTTACATTTGCGCAGTAACTTTTATTCAGTATTTATTTTCACCTGCTGGTTGAAAGGGCAGTGTCATTTCATCACCCTGGGAACATAAATAAAACAGTTATAACTCGGGAAAAAGGAAATAGTTTCCAACTATTTTGCACCTGCTAGATTAATCATAACATTCTAACACCATTATTAATTTCGAAACAGATGAAAACTTTATTACCGGTTGTATAGGAAATATATACTTATAAACAAGAAACGAATGATTTTCATTACTTTTCAAGAATTTCAACTTTTAAACTGAATGAAGGAAGGCCGCAAGTTCAGAGGCGAAAGTTTCAAACAGCAATAAATGAGTACGTAACCTTTGTTCATTTCCTTTCATGGCTAACTTTATCCGTGAATTTCAATGAATTCAGAAAAGAGCAATTTTTTTTTCAGTAAAATAAAATTGATGTGGCCACATTTGATTTTTCTTGATCTCTAGATTTGAAAATATTCAAGTGAAATATTTTATGCCAAAAATAATAATTTAGTGCAAAAATTATGAATAAAAATGACTAATAATTCCAGATATTTATTATCCCTGTTGGATTTAAACCTCCAAATCGAATGAAAAGTAGCAAATCATTTTTAATAGAACCTGTGATATTATAAACTATTAATGCATATTTTCTTATTCACAGCATTAAAAATACTTAATCATTTAAAAATAATATGAATTTAATTTTCATTTATCGCATTATCAGTGAAATATTTACTTTTTCGAGCGATAACTCACTAAATGTGGCAGTTCATAAAACTTTATTTGCAATCATACAAAAGAAGAATTAAATTTTCTTTCTGCCATCTACTATGACGTCCATGAACAGTTTATAAATTAGTGAAATTATATCGTAATTTTATCTGTGATAGCAACTGAGGGAGAGTTTTAAAAAAAGTGTAGTAATATTTTTTATAAAGTGACATCTAATAAAGATTATTTCATTTATAATTGAAATTAATGACCAAGCTAACATAACAGTCTCGATTTCAGAACATTATGGTTTCCTAAGACCTGCAAACATCTTCTGTGCGTCAATTCACCAAGATGAAACGTTATGGTACGGCGGTGTAATTTCAGAAAGGGGTATTGTGAATTGTCTTTTGTGAATGTCATTTGTGAATCCATGTCAATCGAACACATTAATTATTAACCCTATTTTAAGGAAATGAAACTATCGCGAGTTATCTCAAGATTTACTGTAGCAGGTTCTCAAGAAACTTAATAATAAGGCTTGTTTGATATAGCTCAGCTGTATCTCCCAAATAAGATAGTAATCCGAGTTCAAAAGTTAAATTAACATCGCATAAGAAGACAAAAAAAAGGCACAATTTTTTTTTTCTCCAATTTTTCGAAACATAGTTAAAATCTCTATCCTTTAAAAAAAATAAAAATGGTTAACTCTATGATAATCGGGACTCTTGTTTGGCGGCGGTAGGATTGTTTCAGGTAATTTTAGTTATCGTTATTAAACCACATAAATTTTCGCGGTACGCCGGACTCTTTAGTGTTAAAAACGTTTCTTGACTACTTTGAATGGAGTTAGAATATTCTTTCATATCCAAGCAAAGCCATTTATTCCAATTACAAAATGCAACGCACAGATTTTGGAAAATAGAATTTTAAAAGAATTAATTTCGAATTATAAAAACAAACCAGGAAATTAATATAGGAAACAAATGTGAAATGCATATGCTATATTTTGGAGAATTAATTTATACGATATGTAAGAATATTATATTAATAATCAATTATTCATTATGCTGTTTCCAATATTCATTTTATTCCTATTGTGCACAGTGAAAAAATAATTGCAGATGGACAAAGTGCTATAGCCTTTAAAATTAGAAGCTTTAAGAAAAGAAATTTTTATAATCTTCAATCCCTTCCTCTCTCCTAAAAAACTTTCAATTTAAAATAAAACATCAAGACAAAAATCTTTGACTTAACATTCCTTTCTAAAACTATTTTTAGAAATAAAAAAAAACGATGGCTGAAAGCAACTTTCTTCCCTCACGTAAATCTTTTAACAATATGTGTGTTAAAACAGCATGTGTGTTCCATCTCAATTAACTTCAAAATAATTCAATTACCAATCTCTCACTTTTCAAAATCCAACATATAAATAAAAAGGTTATATCTCTATGATTGCTACAGCAATATAGCATAGTGCCAGAAATTAATTTTTATCAATTTAGCTTGGTACGATTTTTTCAAATCAGTGAATTAATATAACTTAGATATATGCATATAGCAGTATAAAATAACCTGATCAAATAATATGTGAAGACAAAATCTTTATTTCTACTTCGCATCAAAAAAATATAGAGAAGCAGACCCTTGATCTTTGCTTTTAAACTTAGAACACAACCTCAACAGATAAAAAGATGCTCGCCACATCTGCTTCGCTGGCATAAGGAAAGCACCTGCTCCTGCACGTCAGAGGCAGCTTATCGTAACTTAAAAGAAGCGAAAAACCCCTCATAAATAAAAAGAACCTGTTCCGCTCCAGCAAAAGGCTCGAACTGTCTTTTTAAGACCTTCCAAACTTCCAGTAATTTAGATTAAATGTTAAAACCGCACTAACCACGTGATGTTGTGACAAATATGTCAGCCCATTAGGCAAGCTATTCTTAAATCAGAACTGCGCCATGTTCGTTTAACAAAAGAAAGAAGGAAGAATAAATAGCATAACAGATCCATCTCCCTCGTCCAATTAACTTTTGTGTTTAGTTAGCCAACTAGTCCGAACAACTCTACTAGCTGGATGATCCAAGGCAGTGCCTGAAGAAAGTAAACACAAGTTGGCTTGGCATCGAGCAAAGAAGATCGGATACGTCATCGTTACGCTCCAGTTGGATCAAAAATGGGGTTTCCTGGGCGACCTTTTGAATTTGACTTACTTTCTACTTTTGATGTCCAATATAAGAGAAGAATTGTGGCTTATCAATCCGTACAGTTAATTATGTGCTGTCTTGAAGAATAGTTACGCAATCAGGGTGTTATTTTCTGATCTTCAACTTTTGTATCCATTTAAATCTCTATTTTCTTTTGAGAAGCGTGAAGTTGTTAGAGGTATCGGAGATAACAGAAATTATGTCAATGCCATAAATACAGTTGGATTTATTCGACAGTTTACGTACAAGTGACAACAAGTTTTTTTGTACACTCTAAACAATTTTTTGTTTTTTGAAAAATGTGAAAAAAAATTGTGATATTTTTGAATTTTTGCATAAAATAGATAGAAAAAACATCAATGAAACCAAATTATACTAATTTAATGTCAAAGGATATTTTTAAAAGCTTAGGGAAAATTTGGGGTTTTGGTTAAAATTTTTGAATTTAGAATTTTTTATTCGTCTTCATTGAACATAGTATTAATTCCTTTTATTTTGTTAACCAAATGATAGGCAGATGCAATATTAAAAATTTTGTACATTATATAGTGATAAATTGTCAAATTTATTTGGAGTATTTGGCTCTTCGTCAAATTAGAAACCCTCATCTTGAACGTATAGTTTCTAACCAAGAATATTTGATATTTATTGTTATCCATGTATCTTTTCTAATTATTTTAAAATAAATGACACATTGAAAAGTCGATTTTTTTTTATAAAAAGTATCTGCTATTTTTTATTCAGTTTAAATTCTTAAACAGTTTATTAATTTTTGAACAATTTTTAAAACACTTGAAATTTGTTTAGCATATTATTTCAGAAGTTAAATTGATTTTTATGTTTGCATAAAGCATGTTTTAATACTATTTTATATCTTTGAATGCTATCCTCTGAAATTTTAAATTTTTGCAGATGTTTTTAAAAAACACCCAAATTAGAATCTAATGCATGCTTTTTGCACAAATGTGGGATAATAATTTTTCAATATATTCTCTAGTACAGAATAAGCAATCGGACCATTTAAAAATATTCTGTTGTTGTTTTAATACTTCACAATGAAAAAATATTGGAAATTTCATGTTATTTATCGATCGAATCCCAGTATTTAAAGACTGAATAAGGGGATAGTCTTTTTTGAGTTCAGGAATATAAAATATATTTATTAGGCTTTTCTGCAAAATTTTAAGCAAATCATTTGATAAACTTTCAAACTAGAAAATTTTTGCTTTTTATCTCTCTTTAACCAAATTTCCTGAATTCACTTTTTCCTGAATTTAAAAAAGAAAAAAAAAACTTTTGGCATTCAATTTTATAAAACTGTGTACTTTGGGTAAGACAGCATATACCTTGCCTTTTTATTGAATTTTTCAAGAGTATATGTATTTTGGGCAGCTTTTTACTGGCCAATTGCATATGTATTTTGGGCAGCTTTTTGCTGGCCAGTTGCATATGTATTTTGGGCAGCTTTTTGCTGGCCAGTTGCATATGTATTTTGGGCAGCTTTTTGCTGGCCAATTGTATATGTATTTTGGGCAGCTTTTTGCTGGCCAACTGTCACCAAAATTTGAAAAGAATCTGCAGCTGTAGTCATAAAATAACATACAGGATTTCATTGATTTAAGTCTTTACGTTTATGAGCTATGGCATTTATATGCTTGCAATAGTACAGACTAACATATGGTCAAGCGTTAGACAGATTTGGTTTAAAATTTGATATCGTATTTTTTGGATGCTAAAACTGGGCACCAAAATTTTATCTACCTTGAGTTTTGTAATTATCAAATAACTTGTTCTGAAACATCCAGACATATTGACCTTCCTCTGGATGGATATCTTCCAAAATTTCCTAGAAATCTATGAATTTAATCCTAATTCCATATATCAAATTTTAACCTTCCATCTCAAAGCGTTTTTGAATTATCATGCTCATAGACAGACAGACAGGTAGGCATAATGCCAAAAGTGTGTTTTTCGTACTCGGGTGGGTCTAAAGATTTGTGAGATGAGATTTGTTAAAATCACGAGTTCGAATATGATGTTTTCAATACTTTCTCTATACTTCGCTCACAAAAAATAAAAAAGGGGGGATTCTTTTTTATATAGAACGCAATTCTACATCTAATTTTCTATTTTTTACATTTAATTTTCTGCTAAGATATAAAATTTGGGGGCATTGTTTACTTATAAATTGAAAATTTACCGGGAGATTTTTATATTGTAGATGAATCATCGTATCACCTTTCAAGGATTAGAAATGCCTATTCATTCATTAGTTTTATCAGCTTGTAATAAGACAAAATAATGCTACCACATTCAGCCATATTTTTATTAAAATGCAACTCTATTTATTTTACTCTGTACTTCAGTTTCATCAGCCTGTAATAAATCGATGCTATCTCATGTTATCCCATGTCCTTCGTCTAGGTATTGCTCAGTTAAATACAGTTCCGTTGTATTTTTTGTTTATTAATCTGTAATAAATCTTGCTTTCCCATGCCATTCAACTTTTGCTAAATTGTTGCTCCGACATTTATTATTAGCATCGAATTATTTTATCTTTCAAATTAATATTTATGAATCCTTTCATATTGAAAAAAACT
Source organism: Argiope aurantia (assembly GCA_026543865.1). NCBI lineage: Eukaryota > Metazoa > Arthropoda > Arachnida > Araneae > Araneidae > Argiope > Argiope aurantia. The sequence goes on along the minus strand of JAPMOR010026368.1, from coordinate 309,069 downwards.
TTGCGCTATACATTCTTAAAATCGTTAAAATTCTTTCAAATGTCTAACAGACCTTGAAAGAATATGATGATCATATTCTTTCAACATAAAGCAATGAAAGTAAGCCTAAATAATCAAAGTGGTGTTTAAAAATCTATATCATAATTCTACTAATTGGCAGAAAATATAACTTATAATATATAACAGATGAGTTTAAAAACTATTGTCTTTTAATCTATTTGATGCATCTGTTTGCAAAAAATTCTGATAGAACATCACGCATGACGTCAATCAACAAATTTGAATGAAAATCATGCGTTTCAAATAATCCAAATAAAACCTGAACTTCGACTAGCATTTCTATGTTTCCGATCTTATAAATTTACTGAGCATTTCATTAGTTTCAATATCTTATCGACAGTTTTAATAAAATGTTCGATAATAAAAGTTAAGTAAAATAAAAAATAAAAGTTAGATAAAACTAGCTTTTAAAAACTTTAATCGAGCTTTGAAAAAAAAGCGAATCTACTTAAAATACATTCGATAATAAGGAAAGTAATTGGATATTTAATATTAAATATTAAGGATTTTTATCAATAAGTGATTTGAATATTGTGTGCCCTGATCAGCAGAATGAAGATAAAAATACTACTTCCATTTGTGTTATGAAATCATAATTTTTTTTAAATATTCGTTTACTTTAAATCCTCTTTTCTAAAAGAATCTGGAAAAAGTTTTTTTTTTTTTTTTTTTTTTTTTTTATAAATTTGCAAGTAAATAAATTTCTAAAATGTATTCCACTTTTATCCGGTTTCGTAACGTTATCGAATCATTTGTATCTCAAAACTTCATTTTAATTAAAACACTAGAACCTCATCAAAAATATTTGGGAGCAAATTAAGATCGGACAGATTTCTTAGTTACCGATATCTTAGAAGGTATCTCAACGAATGATTGGAGTTAAATTGAGAAACGCTTTTATTTTTGCATGTTTTAATTTGACAGTAATATTAATATATAGATCGTGTTGTTAATGGATTTAATTTACTTTTTTGCTTAAAGCGATCTTAAAATATATAACGCGAAAAATTTAATTTAAAATATTTTGCTATGTTAAATCATTAAATTTTTTTTCTTCAGATGACGCATTAATATTAGATGAGTCTTTGATTATGCTTTATCTGCTCAAAAAATAATATAGCAAGCAAAATCCAATTGCATTCTCCTGTGTTTTTGTTTTCCGTTTGATTGGATTTCTTATCACTTATTTTGGAAATGATTAACATCGTATGATTTTTTAATTAAAATATTTATTCCTTGAAATTCACTTTGATACATAAAAATTTCAAATTTACTTACGCCACTTTAAATTTTTATTCCGCGCTTTCATTTAAATTAATTTGTTTCAGGCTTTTAAAATGTAAATTTACATTTAAATTTTCACAAACTTCCTAAAGTAGTAGTGTTCTATGAGGAGTAGTGCATTCAGTAGACTTCTGAAATTGTGTACAGTTGTATGTTCTCGATGACAAAGCAGCATTTTTTAAATTTTCAGAGCATAATCATTTATTTACATTTTGACTCAATGCAAGCGGCAATATCAAGTAATTATTTTAAGAAAAAATCGAATCAAGGTTACATAATTTTTATAATAATAAAGTAAGAAATATATTTTATGCTAAAAAGTAGACTTATTAAAAAGAGATTCTAAAAATGCGTTTTTTCTTAATTAATATTCTGAAAAACAAAAAAAAATATGTTACCTTTTTTTTTCCCTTCAAAAATAAGGAAGTTAAAAATGCCCTAAAAGCGGGAGGTGCTAATAATATTACAATAAGAAAATTTAATCCCAATTAGCATCATCAGAAAAAAAAAGATTGCCTAAATTTTTATTATAACTCAAAAACATATATTAAATATGGTGAAAAAATTTCTATCAGCGTCAGGTTTTTATGATTTTTTTATTCATATTTTTAATTTTTAAAAAATTCTTTCAGCACATTAATAAAACTGGATTTTTTTATTATTTTATTAATTTAAATAATGTATGTTTAAGGATTAAAAATTTTTATTTATAATGATTTCAGTTAATAAAAAGTCAGTGCATCTTTCCCTTCGTTGAATCCTTTTCACGAAATAGTGAAATATGGTTTCTAACATAATGGGTAATATTAAATATGGTTTCTAATCTATTTTAATATAGAATTTTTACCGCAGCTGAAATGCATGGCACGTGCCAATAGAAGCCTTTCCGATAAATAAATGCCAATAAATGTCTTTCCGATTTAAATGGCCAATGAATAGCATTCTTAAAATATAATCAGAATGCCGATAGCGTTTTAAAATTGATTTCAGAGAGGTCTTTAAGAGGTTTTCTTTTACCTGGGGTTTTGTAATTAAATACATCGAAGCCTAATGTTTTGACCGCATGTAAAGATCTAAATGTGTTCATAAAGAACATAATAGCTTTACCAGTTCTTTCAATATTTCAGTCAGATTTTGTTGACTCCAACTTTCACATGCATGTGTGTCTAGCTGTTTCGAAGGAAATTAAAAGGTTAATTCAATAATAGAATATGAAATTAGTTTTTAATAAAATACTGTTTTTGACGTAATGTGAATTTTGTTTATTTTATTAATCTTTCTGAAAAAATTGGGAAAAGTACAAATTCCATTTATACATAACACTAAACCTCCACAAACAACACTAGATTTTATTTAACAGCAATATTACATCTGATATTATTGAAAATTTTATTTAGTATTTAAAAGGCGTTTTTCTAATAAGTTTGTAGTTTTTATAAAACAAGAACATGGAGAGATATTAGCAAGAAATGATTTGAATAAGCAATTAACTCTAAAAATAATCATCATTAAAGACAAATTTTTGATTTTGAGAAACAAGAATTAAAAGATGATTTTTAATATTGCGCACCATTTTTAAATAAAAAAAATTCACTTTTCTATAATTTATTTACCTTAAAACAGAAATCGAATAATCAATAAATTTATTACAGAATGCAAATGGACTCTTTGAAGTTTTCACTAAATTGCATAAAGGCTTTAAACTAATAAATATTTCTGTATTATTTTGTGTTCGAGGATTTTTTTATCCTCTAACGAAGAATGTGTATGAATTACAATTCTGAACCAAAGCGCAATAATTAAATTTATCATGATGTTTTATCCATTCATTCCTATCCATTATAGAATTTATATTTCGGAACTGTCATCATAAATTAAAAAATATCTTTCATCAAATTCATTTATTTGTCCACATATTATTAAATAAATACAATAATAAACTAATGTTTATAACTTAGACTTTAATAGACCACTTCTATTGGCATGTATAATGCACACTGATATTTTAAATTCAAGTTTAAAATATTCATAAATTTGGAGAAATGACGAAAAGTTTAGAAACTTTCTTCACTGAAAAATTATCTTTGACACATATTTGTAAATATATATAAGTGAAAGTTTTAAAATGAAATCATTGTTGTTATTCCAAAATATCATATGGTGATATACTACATTATGCCACTTATGTGTAGTCACGACCAGCACTTATAAAAGTAGATTTTTAGAGAAATAATGTATTTCTAATATACAAATCTTCTTAAAACAATTGTAAGCATTCTGAAGACAACATAAAAGAAAATTTAATATGCGAAGAAAAGTCTAAAATCTGCTCCACAAATGATCAGATTCTCTTTACCGCCAAATTCTCAGAACAGAAACATTGGGCAGAAAGGGAGAGTACTTACCTCAAGAAAGGAACAGGCTTGCACGTGCGTTCTGGCGGGTTATGTCAGAGATGAAAACTTGGTTCCAACTAAGCGTTTTCACAAGGGGTCTCTTTCTTTTAGAGAAAAGAAGTTGATCTCTTCACCCACACCTGGGCTAAAATAAGAGCAATTGCCGGGATCGGCTGCTGGGGCTATTTATAGACTCCTGTCTCTCTCTCCCTATCTCTTGCTGTTTGCCACCCTCTGCGCCCAGTCTTTCAATCTGAGAATCTTTTTCATTGGTCTCTGGTTAAAAAGCTGCAGATAGACAATGCGCAAGAAGAGAAAATTTTTGGTGCAAATAGGAAAATTGGGACAAACACGTGTGCCCGTAGAAAACGAAAACTAATGTGCTAGGGCTGAGTTTCAATAATACGCATTACAGAATTTTTTTGGCGACACTTAATCCATTCATTTCATCATTAGTTTTCTTTAAACGCACACACACAAGTAGCAGAAATGGAACTCTCTACGGTAAACATGTTCGTTTAATGCACCGTAGAATATAATCTCGTTCATTTTTTAAGACTTTTTTTTTTTTGCTTTGAAAAACTGTATTTCATACTTTGCAGATTTGGCATTTGGTATTCGATAAAAAGCCTGATAAATGTGCGAAACGTTTAATAGTTTTATTCAATGCCGTCCAGTTTTTGGCATTCTATAAAATGCATAAGTATTCTATATAAGCCGCTTTTCGTACATTGAAAGTAACAAATTAAAGAGATGAAAATCATCCAGCTGTTAAGAATATTTTGCTTGGGCGTCAGAAGAGGGCAAACACGTGAGCTCACAAGAAAATAAAACTAACTTGCTGGTGCTAAGTTTCAATAATGCATGTTACTGTTTAACGACATTTTATCCCTTGGATTGCACCATTGGTTTCTTTTAAATGCTTTCAACAGGTAGCAGAAATGGAACTCTCTACGGCAATAATGCCATGGTTATTTTCATTTAATCCACCTCACCATACAATCTCATCCACATTTTTTAAACGGTTTTTTTTCTTGTATCCGAGATGTATTCCGAATTTTTGCATTTGGCATTCAGTACAATACCTATGAACTATATGAAGTGCTCAATAGTTTTCTCTCAGCGAAATCCAATTTTTAGCATTCTATAAAATGCATAAGTATTCTATATAAAATCAGTTTTCATACATAGGAAATTAACAAAGTGAAGAGTTGAAGATCATATAGAGGTTGCATCTTAAGAATACTATTTTATTAGACGCTTCTGAATAGGGTAAACACCTATGCAAATAGAAAACTAAAATTAACGTGCTTGGGCTAAATTTCAGTAATGCGTATTACAGGATCTCTTGTCGATACTGCATCGCATCATTGGCTCCCTTTAAACAAACACACAACAGGTACCAGAAATGGAACTCTTTGCACTAAACATGTTCGTTTAAATCACTGTAAAATATAATCACATCCACGTTTTTTGAAACAGGCTCTTTCCCTTGCATTGGAAATGTATTTCATATTCTACAGATTTGACATTTGGTGTTCTGTAGAATGTCTGAGAAATGTGCGAAATGCTTAATCGTTTCATTCAATTCCGTCCAGTTTTTGGCATTCTATAAAATGCTTTAGTATTCTATGTAAACCGATTTTCATACATTGAAAATAACAAATTAAATAGATGAAAATCATCCAGCGGTTGCGTCCAAAGAATTTTATTTTGTTTAATCGCCAGAAGGGAGCAAACACGTGTGCTCATAGTAAACCAAAACCAACGTTCTAGGGCTAAGCTTCCAGAAGGCAAAAATACAGAAACTTTTGACAACACTGTGCCCGTGCATTGCATCATTGGTTTATTTTAAACACATAAAACCATTAACAGAAATGGAACTCTCCGTGGTAAGCATGTCATGGTCATGTTTGTTTAACCCACCATAGAATATAATCTCATCCACAATTTTTTGAAACGGACTATTTTCCTCGCATAGGAGTACTTTGACATTCTGTAGAATGCCTGGTCTTTGACTTGCTTACTTTAGCATTTGGCATTCTGTAGAATGTCTGGGTAATGTGTGAAAATTTCAGTCGTTTAATGCAATGCTGTCCAATTTTTAGTATTCCATATAAACCGTTATTTGTATATTGAAAGTAACGAAGTAAAGAAATGAAAATCTTCCAGCTGTTGCATCTTAAAAATGTTAATTTGTTTGGCGGTCAGAAGAAAGCAATCGAAGGAAAACAGTTTTATTTTCACATTAATTTTCACCCAGGCATAAACAAGCGATTAAATGTTTTGATGTGTAAAACTGAATCTCGTCATATTAAAAAGATCGTTACAGATTGTGCATTAAATTAAAACATTTTTTTAAATAAGGAAAATAGAATTGATATCATTAATAAGGTAATATTTTGACTTTTAATGTAAGGTGAAAATTAATTTTTATGAGATAATAGTTTGGGAAAATATGCGCATCAATTTCCATAGGTAAGACCAATACGTTCACTATCGGAACACACGTTTGATTTTCAGACCATCTATTTAATCAGGTTACCCCTTCTTTGCTATCTCTTAACTAAGAAAGAGATAAATCTAATCAGATAGATAGTTCGGTACAGTTTCAGAGTAGGTATGGAACAAAGTCATGTAGTAAACATGTTAAACATATTTTCGCTCTCGATTAAACATTCTGTTTGATATCTATTTCTATCCTCTTGAATTCTTTTCGACCTTTTCTTTCTCTGAATGAATGCGTTTCGACGACCTCTCTTGCGCGCATTTCAATTTTACAACTTCATAAATTAATTATTCGAAACACTGAAATAAGTTCAACAAGGAAGACGTTCAATGCATCAATCTGAAATGTAGAGGCAGGATTTGTTTGCATTTTATTGTTGCCATTAGATAAATGCTACCATAAGACAAAATAATAAGAGCGATTTCTAAGCCACGCACGCTAGCGTTTTATCTAGAAAGAACCCTTGCATTGATGTTAAAAATGGTCTTCTAGGAATCAACAAAAATTATACTGAGCTTAGCATCTACTCCTCTATCAAATCATTCCTTAATTGCCATAAACAAATTTGTTTCATCTCTTTATAAAATAAATGAGTGCAAATAATATTTTGGAATCTCATGGCTACAGATTTTGATGCTTTGTATTCCTACTCTAAGACGTTCCATCATTTGAAGATAAAAATAATTTATTGCAAATTATACGCTTGCCTTTTTATATAACTTCATTACTTTTATTAAGAATAAAAAGAAAACAGATTGTGATATTGTTAGAAATTCATTTTACGAACATTCACTCCAAAAACTTTTAAAAACTTCCATTTATCAAACAAGATAAATAATAATCTAAAAAATACATAATAGATAAACATTATGGAAATAATATTTACAAATAAAATTTAGAGAATTAGAAATTTTTTAAATTTAAATTTATATATATATATATATATTCTGGCTGAGGAAAAACGCTTACATTTTGCAGTAATGTTGCCAATTCAAGCTATCATAATTTTCCCTCTTTGATTCTGCCATTATAAATGAAAAAAAAAATGCAATTTGTAGGAATTTTTTTTTTAGTCTTATTTCAAAATTCTATTTCATTTTGTTGGAAAAACTTTTTTCAATTTTTCTAATCGTTTTTAATTATATTTTATTTTTTATAATTATTTAATAATAATTTTATTTCTTTTTCACCTTTTTTTTTATTTCTTTTTTATTGTTTTTATTATTTAAATTGATTTTGTTAACCCCTAATGATTTTTAAATTTTTTTTTCTATTTGATTGGATTTCTACAATTTTATTATTCCTCTTTTCTTTCAATTGAATGTGTTATATACGTTTTTATTTCCACCTTATTATTTTTTTACAATTCTATTTGATTGATACTTTTATAATCGATTTGATTTTTTACATTTGATTCCGTTATGTAGAATTTTTTTCCTAAATTGAATTTATTATGAAATCATAATTATGTGTACAAAAATCCGATACCCAATCCAAAAATCCAATTTAAAGTATTTCTAAAAATTAAAATACGAAAAAAAAATTCTGAAAAAAAATTTGTTTTAATTAGCTAACTACACATATTTCCGCGTAATAATTTTCTTATTAAAAGGAACAATAAATTTAGAAATCAAAACTTCAGCATTTCATATTTATGAATTTCCAAAACATTACTTCTAACTAGAAAATTTATTTTAAATATAAAAATATAAATACATATTTTAAACATAAAAACAACTTACCTGAAATTCAAAGGAATTAAACGCACACTTGAGATTTTTTTTTCTTCTTGCGTTACCAAAAGCTATTTGCAGTATTAACATTTTTGAAATTCTGACATTTGTTTCTACTCAAGGAGTTCAATGAACTTGGATAATGAGAAGTAGATTTTTTTTTTGGTTGCTGTGGAAACCAGCGAATGTATAAATTAAGCATTTCGGAACATTAAGTATGAATTGCAGCTAACGTATTTTTATGCATGTCATATCACGCAATTTATGAATAATATACCAGCCAATCAACATAATTATATTAAAAAGATACTGAAAAGTGTTAATTCTAATATTTTGCTTTAACAAACTTCTAAAACAAAAAAAAATATCAAATTAGAGAAAGAATTAGTTTTAATTCTAGTTAATACATGTTAGTACTTCCTTACGGTATTCTTTAAAAAAGATGTGGATAACATCGTAATCAACTTAAGTCCGCATCGAAATTCCCTTTCGATGTTACGAAAAATCATTTTCAGTTTTTTATGAAATTCGTTATATTATTTAGCTTTATGAACTATGTTATTAGTTTTTACTAGTTCTATTATTCAAAATAATTTTTATACATTGTATTTAATTTTATTAATAAAGTTAATACAATTTTATTTTATTATTATGCAATTATTACAGATTTATTTCAATACTTACCTTATCTATTTAATAATTTTACATGTTTGTTAATTATCAACGTTGGTAAACAGCTTTGATTGATACCTTGCCCACGATTATTTGAACAAAAACAGCAAATCAGTCGAAATAATTATGATCTTTAGATTAGAATGCATTCATCCTCAAAGATGCAGTTAAATTGTCTTATTCAGTTCAACAGGAATCTATTAATAGTTCAACTATTAATCGAATTCTTTTCATAACTTCAGTGGGTCCAAACGTAGTATGACGGCCAACTTTCAGCATTAATTCATATGGGAAAATACCACGGAGATTTAAGTGGGCTCAAAAGTTTTATTGGATAGCTCGTACAATTATTGTCATTTAAACGTTTGTCTATTAAGAAATATGCAATTAAATTAGCGGAGACTTTTTCTTATATCAAAATGGCATTTTCTATAATTTCCTCAAATTGCTCTTTCTTGGAGCTAAATAGGATTTTGGATATTAGATGCATTAGCTGAATGCCCTTTATTAATAAAACCATTAAGTGTAGGATAAATCTAAAGAAAATTCAATTGCTAAATTGCTTTTCCTAATGTTCATTTGTTACCTCCTTGTCGTTTTAAACAAATGCCATTGAAAACTTGAAGGCCATTTTTTAACAAGTTGCTGAATTCTCATATGGATCCATAATTTACTAAATTTTAATCTTTTTCCCAAAAGAATTGCAGAACATTGATTTCAAATGTCATCTTGAAATTACTGTGCTCGAATTCGCCTGCAAGAACGACAATGAGATATCTCAAAAGATATTGCTTATTGCGAAAGGTCTGGAGGACACCATCTTTAAGTTTTTGAATCCATGTTTGAGCATCAGAAGCTTTATTTTCTGAATAACGATCCTCTTCTTTTTACCCTGTACCCATGTATTTACCGTATGTTTGGCGCTGCATAAACAGGTTTGACTCTTGTGCCTTTAAATTCCGACCTCCAACTCCACCATACTGTACTTTCGTTTCTGAGCTTTACTTCCCGATGCTTCAGACTAATAATTCATTCAAGTTTAAGTCAATCCGGTTAGTAACATCGAATAATGCTGTTCGTTTGCAAGACATCAACTTTTGCAGTAATAATTGAAATTGTTATAGAGCAGAGTGCCGTCTCATACCCCCCGTATCCGTAACTGTTCTGGTCACTGAACTGTTTGATGGTCATGTTATTAAACATCAGAATATTTACCCATGATAAAATAGAAATAAGTATGTGCAAAATTTACAAATATAAAAATGATAAGATGAAACCGTTTATGACAATTTTCTACTTTGAAATAGGACAGAAAAATTATTTGAAGTAATAATAAAACGAAGGACATCTTGAAGTTGTTATGGAAAGTGTGATATTTTTTCTCTTGTAATTCTGGCAAGTAATACATATGATGGCAAGTATACAAGAGGGTAAGTTCCTTCAAATAATGATTTTCATTGTCTGGACTCTAAATACATGTATCTTCTTTTGGAATGTACTGTTATGGTAAAAGATATTAGAAAAAAATGTTATTATTAGTTTATGTTAACTTTAATGATTTTTACGTGTCATTTCCTTTATTAAATTATTTCTCCCTTATTATTCCCTTTCCTTTATTGAATATATTTATATAAATAATTACTTTTAAAAGTAACATAGTTGATCTAAACATGTTCCAGGAAAAACATGGGCAAATTTCATTTGGTGTTTATCGTTTTCAAGTTCTTGTGACAGACAAACACGTGTATTTTCAGTTTTTTATTACAGATTCTTAATTAAAAGCAAATAATGAACCTAAAAATGAACAAATAATAGTAAGGATTGAAGTAACCATTTCCCCCCCCCTTATAATTAGTAAATAAATTCAAATCTCACACAGTACACAAACCTTGAACTCTTCAAAATAATATGGATTCTTTTTTTAATTTCTAAATCAAATATTTCAATATTCAGGGTTTTGTTTTTTAAATTCTGAAGACTAAGGAGATTAAACAGTTACATTTTCTGTTAGTATATCGCATTTGTAGTCAAATGCTTAAAGATTCGACTTCAAAAAAATGCAATCAATTTTTTTTATTATAAATACATGCGTGTCATATTTAGTGGAAAATTGATTTTACTTTTTTCTTTCATACTTCGGTGATTTTTCACTCTGAAGAACAGTAAGTCAAACAAATGAAGATTCTTGCAGGAGATTATTTTGGAATTTTGCCTAATGAAGTTTTCTTCAAAGGCGGTTAGGAAATCTCAGCTGCAATTGGACCTTGTTTAGTTTACCCTTTTCAACAAGTATCTTTTATCTTGTGATTAAGAAGCAGTGCGTAAGATCAGATCCCAAAGATGGTTCACCTTTCGGTGTGGAATTAAAACACCGTTCAGATTTGTTTAAATACAGATGCAAAGTGTTTTGACCTCTGTCTCTCGCATTTTTTGGCTGTTTGGGTGGTGACATAACCTTGCTTTTCCGCGAAATCGTGGATTTTGATACGCAGTTTGTAGAAGGCGGGGAATTACCAACAAACAGATGCATTTCGCTGAAAGCTCTAAATTTAACGAGAGGAAGATGTGCCAACTTTTTTGGAAGGGAGGGGAGAGGAAAGAAAGCCTTCAAATTTGACTTGGAGGGTTTTGTGAAAAGAGGTGGAATATGGTTAGACGGACTGTCTCTTCTCCCCCTTTCCTTTTCTTTTGATCGTTTTTATTTAATTTGGCGCGATCAATGTTAGTGAAGATGGAATTTTGTCATTGATTTTATTTATTCATTTTTTGATGTTAATAAAGTTCTGAAGAGTTCGGTAACTTCGGAATATATTAATTCACAAATGTTCTTTTTACACTATTTCCAAAATAATTTTTTTAAACAATTTTTTTTCCTAGGCTATAAATTTTATTTCTGTCTCTTTAATATTAAATTTTCAAGCATTTATTTATGAGCAAAATTTCAGGAAATGGATTTTTACCATTCATTCGTTGTTGAAATTGTGGATTCGACTGTAATAATGCAATTTTTAAATTAAAAAAGATTTACATTGCAAAAATAATAAATTTTTATGACTTTCTTCCAATTTTGCTTTGTTATAAATTTAATGCAAATAAATTCGCGTTTTGTATTATTCTGATATAACTTTATGAACATGATTAATTAACCTAATTTAGAAATAAGGCTAAAAAGTATTAAAAAAAATTTTAACATACAATGCTTTTTTGAATAATGTTCAAGCTTGTACTGTTTTTGTAAGCTTAGTCATATGAAAATCATTAAGCTAAGAATGCAATCAAGACAATAAAAAAAACAAGATAGGATAATCAAATAAAATTTTATCCTTCTGCGATGTTTCAGACAAAAAAAAAACTATTTTCTCTCTCTTCAACTCGAAGGTGGACTTTTCCCGCATTATAATTTTCATAGTATTTCATTAAGTGAAATTAACTGTTTGTCATCCATTATTTCAGAATTTTCATTACAGAAGGAGTCCTGCACTGCAGAATTCAGCATTCATTTTCTTTCGAATTTTACTGGTTTCTTATTTATATAAATAATTGATCAATTGCGTTTTTCTTGTAGTGCAAAGTTCTTTTCCCTCGTTTTACTTTTCTTAGTTAATAGTTTTCAAAGTATCAGTACGAAATTAGAGATATTTCATCAGCTAAAATACATTTATCAATTTTATAATTCGTTAATGATATTCATTATCTTGGAATTTTATTGCAAGATGAATGCAATAACATTGAAGGTCAAAATTCATCTATTGTCTAATATTGCTTGACCCTTTTCATGTAGATAAATGATAAATTGCATTTATCTGCTATGTATAAACTTTTGGCCTGTTACTCTTTCCATAACGAATAGTTTTCAAAGTATCACAATCAAATTGGAATATGTCATCAACTAAATTCATTAAATTAAAATTTTCATTGCTGAGAGAATCCTACACTACAGAATACAGCATTCATTTTTTAATATTGCTAGTTTCCCATTTCTTATTTATATAAATAATTTATAAATTGTATTTTTCTTACTATGCAGTCCCCCCCCCTCGCTTTACTTTCTATAATCGTAGTTTCCATAGTCTTACTATGCAGTTTGAGATATTTCATCATCTGAAGTAAATTCATTAATTCTATAATTCGTTATAACATTCAATTTATTAGATTTTCATTGCAGAGTGAATCCAATATCACAGAATGCGGCTTTCATCGATTTTCTGTGTTTATCGATTTCCATTTATTCAGATAATTGATTAATTGCATCCTTCCTACAATGTGACTTTGTAGGAAGTGTTATGCGGAAAATGTGTAACTTATTCCTGCAATACTTTTTATAGTTAATAATTTTCAAAATATCATAATAGAGTTTAAGATATTTCAATGGTTTGAATAAATTAATTAATATTCTTTATATTGGAATTTTATTTCAAGATTAAAACAACACCAGAGAATGCAACATTTATGTATTTTCTAATTTTGCTACTTTCGTTTTATGTAGATAAATGATAAATTGCATTCATGTTTCAATGTGTAAACTTTTTCCTCTTCACTCTCTAAAATTTAATAATTTTGAAAGTATTACGATCGGGTTTAAGATATTTCACCAGTCAGAATAAATTCCTTTTTCAATAATTCTCGAATAATATAGCAAACCTGTTTTCGTGTGATCCTTTTTATCGATTTCCTTTTTGTTCGAATTTTTATGCGGTATATAAATTCTAATAGCGTTAACATTATAACACCATTGTAATTTTTTTTATATTAATATAATCAATGTGGTGTTTTCTATCAATGTAATCAATGTGGTGTTTTCTATCAATGTAATCAATGTGGTGTTTTCTATCA
>JAPMOR010026368.1:275588-295572 GCA_026543865.1 Argiope aurantia | reverse complement strand
AATGCGGTGTTGTTTTCAATCTATGCAATCAATGCGGTGTTGTTTTCTATCAATGTTTCATTAATAGAATGGGTATCTTCCCCACCTTCCCATATATGTACCAATTACATCAAATAATTCCAAAATAAAATAAATAATCCAAAAATAAATCAAATCTTCGAATATTGAAAATGATTTTGAACCAGTTCATCACAAGAAGATTAGCTTTTTGTACTACGTTGACTAGTTTTGAATTATACAGATTTTGAAAGTTTAACTGTGTTTAAAATGAGAAATTAAATTTTTAAAAATGTTTCTCACGTGTAATTTAATTACTTATTTTATTTGGAAAGCACTTCAACAGATTTCCTAAATTAGGTTGTTTTTTTTTTTTCTTCTTTTTATTCGCTGTCTCCTCACTGCATATTTTTTTTAATATGCTACAAAAAAATTTGTTATAGTGTATGACGTTTCGAAATATTTTTATACGAACGCTATCTACCATGTAAAAATAGATTTTACTGTATTTTCTTGAAATTTCATTACAAAAGTAACCGAATACCCAGAATGCAGCATTCATTTATTTTCTAAAATTGCTTGTCTCCTTTTATACAGATAAATGATAAATTACATTCATTTTACAATATGTAAAGTTTTTTCTTCGCGACACTTTTCACGAGTTTCTTTATACGAGTTTATTTTGCTAGTTCGGGATACAGCTCGAGTTAATATTGCAACAGCTGCCGCAGACAGTCTTGAACTCATTCCAGGAAGAAAGCAAAAAGTCGCGCCTTCAATTGGATTATCAGGGGCTAAAAGAAAAGTTTACGAAATACTTCAAAGGGAGCGACACGTCTTTAACATTTGCTTCCTAAATCAGAAAGGCACACAATTGAATTCATTTAATTGAAATTTCAAGATTGTTGTGTTTTTTTTACAAATGCTTGAAAAATTAGATTAATCATATGAATGACAAGTTTAATTTAAAACAAGCAGAAATTGTTCTTCGTGCATATATTTCTTTTGTGAAGAAATCAAATAAAATTAATTATGTTTATTTTGGCAAAGTGGAGAGTTCTAAAAATTTCAACTCGATGTTTTATCTCTGTCGTAAAAATCACGCTTTGATCTTTTTTCTTATTTGATGTATAAATTTTGCAATTTTTTTTTTAATTTTCGCAAGTGAAGTATACAGGAACATAATTATTGTCATGAGAATCGGTATTTTGATAAATCTCTGCCTTGAGTTAAAAAAATGTGTCAAATTATAAATAAAATTCGCTGTGAAAATAATTTTTTCGCTATTATAATGCGTTCTTATTGGGATTGGAGATCTATTAGAATTGAAGATCTGTAAATTCTTCTGGGAAATTCCATATGATTTTGTCTTTTTAAGAGACTATGCAAAATGAGGCGTTCACACGAGGAATGAATTCTCCCTTTTGATTGCTGTTCGCAGAATGATTTCTAGTGATTCATATTGATCACTTTTGCTGTATTCTATTCAGCGACTTGATTTTGGTTGTGTCACTAGTATTTACAAATACTGGGTTTTTTATACATTTTTCTGTGTTTTTGTTGCGTGTGCATCAATAATATAAATACAAGTGATGAATTTATTTCGGATAACTAAAGAATAACTAAAAATCTTTCAGAACAAAAGTTTATTTTTCTAAACAGTATATAAAATATTCTTGTACAAATATATAACATTTTATTTATGTAAGTACAATTATTCCTTTACTTATAACTTATCACACAGAAATAAAGTTAACAATTTGATTGCATTAATAATAACTTCTCTCCTCGTATATTAAGATTAACTGATAAACCTGCCGTTGTTAGAATAAAATATTTTCATATCTAATATTTATAATAGAAAAAAATCATGAAACATTTTTTGTGAAAAATAATAAAAAATTTTATTCAAATTATGAAATATGATTCATATTATGAAATTATAAAATTGCATCGGCTGCAACGTTTTAAATATATATATATATATATATATATATATCAGTTGAAAACATATCAAATATCAGTAAAATCAATTAATATTTTAAAAAAACACCTAAAGATAATTACTTCCATAAATTATGATTTTTAATTAGCGATATTAAATTCAATTAAAAAGTGCAAATAGCAATTCACAGGCAAATAAATAAAATGTTTTGAAATTTCTTTAATATTTTTATTTAAAAGGAGTGGCACTAATAAATATAAAATATTTTCTTCCGTACATAGTCCTCATTAATAAAAATTAACTATTAAATTAATTCAAACTAAATATTCAATAAAGTTTTCCTTTTATTTCATGGTATTTTCGAAAAAAAAATTACGAAAATTAATACTATAGTTTAGATACCAAAAGTGCACAAAAATAAATGCATTTTTAGATTACCTTTTTTTTCCCATCGTAGGTACGATTACAATTCAAGATACTTCATTTTCTGACTTAATTACCACTATCCTATATACCATATTCTCCATTTTGATGTTTCTATGCCTCACTGAAAAACTATTACATAAAGCTCCAGCTTTTTCTTCCTAGTTCTTTTAATGTCATCGGAAGGATAATTTTATGCTCTTGAGATGGTTTATAAATCATTTTTGTGTAATAATTATTTCAGAAATTATTCGCAAAAAATGAAACTGAGCAAATATACCTTAATTTCTATTTGAATATTTTAAAAAGAAATTAATTTTGAAAACTGAAAATAGTTCTATTGATCTATAAAGAAATTTATGTTCGAAAGACACAAACACATATATATATATATATATATAGTTATAATTATATATATATATATAATCCTATATCAATTACACTTTTTGTGAAAACTCTAATATATTGTGATTGCAATTTCAAAGTTTTATAAAGTTTTAATGTTTTAATTAACGTTTAATATTCGTTCTCATGTTATAATACTATCATAATCGTGGACACTAATCATAATTTATGAATAGTACATAAGTAGACAGTCCCTTTAAACATAATTTAGTCGCTGTCGTAAAGTAATTGAATCGTTTCCATAATGCATATTGATTTCGAATTGTAAATCGTGAACGCGTGTACTTGATATTTTGGCTTAAACACACAAATATCAATTTAATTAATGCGCTTGCTACACTGATTCAGCACCTTTGTGCAACAGATGCAATTGTATTTTAAGCATAAGGTATATTTTGTGTGAATACCAAAAGTTTACTATGCAAAGGCAAGATGATATTTCAGTGCATAATGTAATTTTTGCATTTTGGAAAGCAATCTTCATGGAAAGAGTTTTTAAGTTTTGAAAAGTCAATGAACTGATCCAAATTATTTAACCTTTAAAAAGGCCGGGGTTTTTTTCTAGTCATGATATATTAAAATACATTTAGAATTGAGATTGGCTTAAAAAAGTGATCCATTTAACTTATTAGAAAAATTTTATTCTGTAGCAGTTGCATTACTCTTATCTTCTCTTTTGGATACTAGATGGCGAGGCCTGATTTGGCCATCCCATATGTCATCCCATAGTGAAACTGCGATTGTAATTAAATTAAGATGTGACGCTGAATTGTGAAGCCGCGCTCGTGAATGTCTTGTCTTTGTGTTAATGTATGTTTAAGTGTGTGAATGTGATTATTAAAGAAATGTTTCCAACAACATTCGTCCTGTTGCTTCCTGCACACATCATAATAATCTACATACCACCACAATTCTGTTAATTAATAACTTAATTTGGTTAATTAATAATTAAATAATAAATCAAGACACACCATTTGGATTGAGATAAACGAAGCATTTTAGTTTCCCTCTTATTGAAAAATATGTCAGAACTTATGCCAACCCACATAACTTCTTACAAAAATTGATGAATTTGGTGAGAAGCATACTTTCCATGCCCTATGAAGGGTTAATGAATTTTAAATTTTATTGTACAATTCTTAAACTGCGATTGTTTCGTACATTATTGCCTAGTCTTTTCTTTGTGTCTTAAAATCAAATCCAAGAAACAAATAATAAATATCCAAAAATGAATACCGTTTTTGTCCACGATTCATAATTTTAAAAAAAATCGACCTTGAGATTTTAATGAGTTTTCAGATTTTCCTCTCTCCCTGTGTTCGAAAAACAAATTTTTGCTATTACGTCTGTCTGTTTGTAAACGAAACTCAAACATATTACGCTAAATAGATGAAATTTTGTGTATTAGCTTTACATTAAAATTCCATATTTTTTTTTTCTAATTTTCGACGAAATCCATTTAAAAAGAATATGTCTGTCTCTCCGTGAACATGTCAATTTGATAACTGAACCTGTGTATGTGGTCTCTCCGAAACTTTCTCGTGTGCTTTTTAATTAAGGTATCCCCCCCCCTCCCGCTTAAAATTGCGGACGGTTAGAGCTCAAATGCCTTGCATGACATTCGTGAATAATAATCACGAAATATAGATCTTTGTCGTGAATCTGGCATTTTTATTGAATCTATGTATTTTGAACTCCTGCTTTCATACCGATTGAAACGAAAGCAGCTATAGTCACAAGATCACATACAGAATTTTGTTAAATCATTGCGTTTACATACATGCGGAAGTACAGACTGACAGACGGTTGGCTTTTTGAGAGGTTTGCTTCAAATTTTGTAAGAATCCTCATTTTAGATCTAAATTTGTGTATCAAATTTCCTGTTTCTAGTTTTTTTAACGTTTTGTAGTTATTGATTTCTTTGTATTCGAATAGGCTGGCAGATAGACTTCCTGCGAACAGGTTTCGTTCAAAATTCGATAGAAATCTACAAATTTGGAAATCTACAAATTCTCTATGTCGAATTTCATCCGTCTGGCTCAAAGTATTCTTGAGTTTTCGTGTTCATAGACAGACACATAATGCTAAAAGTGTGTTACTCCAACTCAGGGGATCTCATTCATGAGATTTTTCAAAATCTCGAGTTTGAATTTGTTGACTATTACCATACTTCATATACAAGAAAGTAAAAGCATGAAGAAGTAGATGAATATAATTCGATGCAGTTTATCATCAGAATTGCACACCTAAATCAACTTTTGAACGAAATCATTTAAAAGATTACCCCCATCTTATTGTCTGTACATTCGCGTATATATGAAAGCGATAACTCAAATAAAATGATTTAAATTAATGTCGTTTGGTGTGTGGTTCTGTAACGGAAATTATATATCTGGATCAAGTTTTAGTTCCAACCCTTCAAAAGTAAGGCTTCAAAAATGCATATTCGATTTTCTTCATTAAGCAATGAAGCATAAAACGCATTGTATTGTTTCTATGTATGCTTCGGCTAGGGAGAGTAGGGAAAGAGCCATACCCATAAATCCCTTCCGTATAATCCTTTGTTTTGTCCCTTCCCACCTTATTCAGGATACGTTCACAGTGTACAGAGTCGAAAAGACCATTCTGTCCTGTATTGTATAGGTATACAAGAAAGCTTGAGAAAACACTTCTGCTAGTTAAAAAATGTATTTTCTCTTACGCCATTCGCTTTCAATGTATTGTAATTGGAATATTGTACTTTCTGTTACAATATTTTTGCTTGTTAATGCAAAATCGATAATTCAGAGATGCAACAACTGGATAGATGGAATATGGTTTCCATGACCTCAGTTTTGACTTTCTTGTATATAAAACATACAAAGAGAAAACATTTGTTGTCGGGAAAAAAGATTTCCATTTCGAGATTTTAATGAATTTTATTTCATTCGACATCCTTAGTTCAGAGGAAAATATTTTTTGGAAATATGCCTGTTTGGGAACACGTTGTTCAACGATGTTAAAACTCAGTGCTGCAATTGGAATATTGTATTTTCTATTGCAATTTTTTTGCCTGTCCGCTCGGTTAATATAAAGTAGATAATTCAGTGATGCAACATGCTAAAAATATGCCGGATATAATTTTGCAATTAAAGTTCATCTGTATCAAATTTGCATTGAAATGCGTCGAGAATAGGGTTCTCAAACTTTGAAACATTGCGATCCAGTTTTTAAAAACTGAATCGATTACTTCTTCTTAGATGTTACAATCTTTTTCGACGAAAAGTTCACGTTCTTTCTTGAAGAGGTTTTATGGTTAAAAAAAACCCTTCTGAAGAAAAAAAAATTTAACAAATTTACACAAATGAAAACGAATCTCTTCCAAATTAACAGATATGCAAAATGAATTGAATATTCATAGCAAAAAGAAGTTTCTGATTAAATACTGGGGTCTTAGCTGACACGAGTCGTCAGTTTGCGTTTTGCACTTTTTTTTCGTGTTTCTATCATGTGGTTTCGTGAAAATCGTATCCCCATATCACATTTTTGAGAATTATGGAAAGATATTATACATTCAATTTGTCTCGATTTGCGAAAAATTGACTCGCGACTCGCCAGTGGTTCGTAACCCCTTAGTTTATAAATCCATGGATTATTTTTTGGTTTGTCGATCTATTCATGCGGTTTTATATGAACGAAGAGATTCAAGAGCTATATAGGTGAATTTCAATGTGTAGCATTTACACTAAAACTGTAAATTTTTATGAAATTTGGATCCAATAGATCCAAAAAAAAGGTCAAAATGTAAATTTAAATTTTATTCTCTTTTACCTTACGAATATGAGCCCTGATTTGTAAATGTAAGAGTGGAAATTCTCCTCTTCACCATATGCTCCAGGTGATTTTTTTTATTTCCTTTTTCTCCCCAGCACCTAGAATAGAGAGCTATAACCTTAATCACCTTGTACATTTCTTTAACATGTATACAACATTCAGAAACTTCAAGAATTTTTAAAAACATTTCCCAAGTGTCAAAAAATGCCATTTACGTCTGAAAATAAGTGAAGAATGTCACACACAAGCCATTTCCTGGTATTCAAAACTTCTCATAAAGGGAAAAATATATCGTTTTCTTCTATTGCACTGGTATTGTAGAAAAATTCCTTCATCATGGCCTTAAAGAGACTTAATAAGAATACATTAAAGACCTCGGTGAGATGCAAAAGATAAGATTTCTGGAAGACAAAGTTATGAATACTCCAACACAATAATAATAAACCAACTAATAATTTTTCCTGGGCTCAAATTACCTGCCAAAACTTCGCTTTCTGATTCCTCCATAATCAGCTTATTCTTCTGATTTCACCCCAGGTGATTTTCTTAAGATGCAACAGTTCTCAAGTTCCGAAGAAGTGCAGCGATGAAGGCATTAGAAGAACTGGGGAAAAAAGACATGTAACCTTGCACCTTGGAATGAGCAGTGGTGAAAATGAATGTACAGGATAGTTATTTCGAAGGGCACTACATAAGGAGATTCTATCTGTACTCATTCTTCCTTAATGCAATAAGCTCTAAAACATTTTTAACGTTCGTTTTCTGATATTCATTATACTTATCATTATAACACAGCCTATAATAAATACAATAAAATTACCAGTCACAAATTAAATTAGCAATTTGTAAGCTTTGGCAATTCATAAGCCAGAATTCTGAGAGACACTGACTTAAGCGACAGAAGAAAAATTTTTCGGCTTCTTTATTTCCTGGCAGCTGAACTGGAACTAATTTGACTTTCACACTAGTGTGTCATTTTGGCACCCGATTTAAATTTCGATCCCACTTTTTTAAGTAAATAAGTAGTACAACTTTAAATAGTAGAATTTTGTACGAATCTGAAAGCTCCTCTTTTTTAACCTTGTAATTTGCTATGTGTTGATTAACTTTCTTCCATTTTAAAAAATATGCATTAAAAAATTCCAAATAGAATGTTTTTTTTTCTTTTATTGGAACATTTGTAGAAAGTAAATATTTATAAAAATTGGAATTAGAGCATGTTTCAGGATATCAAGAGTCAACATAAATTTGGTTGGGAGCATTTTAGGAGTATCAAATTGCTTCCATATTGCGCTTATCCATATTATTGCAATAATTTAGTATTAGGCATTTAGTATTATCTAAGCAACCTAGATTACCTATACTTAAAGTAATAAGTAATCCAGGTACTCTAGATTACCTAATACTAAAGATAATCAGGTCATTTATGTATCCTAGATTACCTAATACTGAAGATACTTAGGTAATTTATGTACCATAGATTACCTAATACTGAAGATAATCAGGTAATTTATGCACCCTAGATTACCTAATACTGAAGATGACCAGGTAATCTATGCACCATGTATTACCTAATACTTAAGGTAATCTGTTGGGTAATCTAGGGTGTGATAACGATCTAAGCCATCAAAATAAAAACAATCTATAATCATGTCAAGTTATTACTGATAAACCGATGTCTATCCATTGGAACATCTTATCCAAAATTCGATAGAGATTACAGTTTTAAATATCACAAAGAGAAATTTATGTTTGTAACTTGTTGCTATATTGAGTTATCGCATCTATATGAACTGACAGTTGATTTAATGATGAATTTGTCCACAATCTGATGCATATCTATAATGTTAATGGTGAAAAAATACGTTAATTTTCATTTATATAGTTTTATTTTAGTATTACTGTGTTCGAATATGCACAGACACTATTTCTTATTTATAAATTTCATTTAAATTTTGATTTGAAGGTCACCCTTTCCGTCATTTTTTTAACTCACAGAGATAATGTTTTAAAAAAGTTAATTTCGATTTTGGAAATGTTTGAAATATGTAGATAAATGCGGAAGTCAGAATGCAGTCTATCGTCCACCTTCACATAATATCTAATCATTGGACTTCACCCTCTCAGTAGAATATTTATATAATTACAAAATGTAGATAACACGGGAATTAAAATATTTTTTTTAAAAGTAACGTATTTAATAAAATAACAAGTGTCAAAAAATACAAATTATATCAAACATATAACCACGCATGCAGTTAGAAGTAATAATAAAAAGTGGGTAAATACCAATTGAACATCGCCTTTAAATACTACACTATTTCTGCACCATTGGCCAAAACATCCTCCAACTAATGTATTGTGGAAGTTTATAAAGGAGGTGCTAGCTAAAGTATCTTCCTCATCATCTGACCACAGTTCAAAATTACGAGGTCCTTCCCAAAATGGCCCTGGTGTTGCTAAACTGAACTAAACTGAAACTGGCCATTGACCAATAAATGACATCTGCAAAAGTCCAAATAAAACTGGCGAAGATATTAAAGGATTTATCAAAATTCAGAAATCGATTTATTTTATAGTTGCCATATACTTTCTCTTTTAAAACTCTGTATAAGGAAGAAAAAATTTCATGTTTGAGATTCTATCAAAGGCTAATCATACTCGTCTTTTTATTTTAACGTTAGTTTGAATGCATTTATTTATGTGATATTACAAATTAGACTCTCAGATGCAACGACAACATTTTTTTTTTCGTCTTATAAAGCTGTCATCAAATTAAAAAATCGCATCTTCAGCACAATGCAAACAAATTGTACATCATAAAATATAAACCTAACAAAGTTTTATAACGGAAAATTAAGAATCGGCGACATCTCTGATGTAACGTCTGTCTCACCGACCGATCCGTTCCATTGCCCCACTTTCGAATTCCATGAGATAAGCCCGTGGCACGCCTACAACTATCACTCAGCCCATCGTAACTTACAATCAAAATTTTTGGTGTATGAAAAAAAAATCTTTTCTATATATACTTCGTCACCGACAAGAAGTCGTGTGCTTTTAGGTGCCGCTGACGACAAGCAGTCTGCTAATCGAGACAATATAGGGCAGAGTATGACAGACGAGCCTGTCCAAGTCGTTTGTGGTCCAGACACCGACACAAAGTGTTCCTTCATCAGAATCAGCACCCTATCAGAGACTGTAGATGTTGGACTTTGAGGAAGACACGCGTTTGGATGATGGCCAACTCAACTGCCTAGTTGAAAGCACTCTCTGGTTGACGCGGCTGCTTATTCCCGCTGTTGTTCGAGTGAGCTGTTGTTAAATCCCCATTCATTATGGAATACTGGTAACAAAGGGAGTGGTCTCTGCAACGTGTTTTCGCTGCTGCAATGACTTCTTTTGATTGTTAGGATGTCCCATATATTTCACCTGAACAAATAATCCATTCTCTTCTCGCTCGTTCTTCATACCAAATGCTTAAAATATCATTGAGTCTCCAAGGTTTGTTTTAATTGTGTTATGTAAACATGATGCTGATGTAAGTTTGGCAGACGACAAAAAAATGTAGAAAGAAAAATTGGACGAAATATTGACTAAGTACATCGGATTATTACCAATCTAGAATGACTAGAATCTTACTAGAGACGGCGGGAGAAGTTCGCCGACGGGGGGGTGTGATAAATCCGACAAGGGGACAAGCACAATTTCTCTAATTTGGCTTCAAAACAACTGATAATGATTAATATTACATTTAATTAAAGAAAATAAGTACTATTTGGCTTTTATTGTTCAGATATTGACGTTTTCTCTAATTGTTGAAAATTTGCAAAGATATTTGGAAAAAAAAATTCTGAGGTTTCTTTACTGGCCTTCAAAAGATTGTCAATGTTTGAGTCAGTTTTTTATGAGACTTTTGAGATTTAATTGCATTGTTATCTAATTCTAGAAAAAAACATGGTTATACATTATTCTAGAATTTTGTATATAGATAGAAAATACAGATTGCAACACTAAATTACCTAAATTTGTTATAGCATGATCATGGAAATATTTAATCGAAGTTTAACGAAGAATACGTTTTTAATTTCTTTGAATTTCGTTCGAATTTGACACAATCTTCTGGATTTTTTTAATACTTATAAAATGTTTCGGTTTGCGACAAAAATAAATTAATCGAACAGAAAACTACAATTATTTATAAATGGCTAATATTTGATAATGATAACATCAGCAAAATAGTACTTCATAAAATGAAATGAACAAATCAGAAAATTCATAAAACGTTTCTTGGTTAGTTGCGTTTCTTGAAAGTGAACAATGCTTCTATAATATATAATTTTTTGAAAAGTATTAATACATAATATCGACTATCTACGGACGATAAAACACGAAAAAAAAATTGTAAGTTTATTCTTATAAACTCCTTACATTTCTGAAAGAAATATATATCTTTTTTTTGTCTTTGACAGCGGTATTCTGAAAATTATTGCAGCTCCCATCTTCTCAAGCTTGGAACTCTTGATGAAATAATTTCCCATGGATTCTTCCTTCTTTTCACTCCCTGTTCTAAGACCGGAGCTACCAGATTTTGTTGTACTAATTCGGAATGCTCCATTCGCATGTGTCTTTTAGCGTAATCAGCGTCAAAGCATTCTTAAAAATGAATACACTCAACAATATTTGTATCGATTGCGCCAGAATGATTTGGCTTGCTAAATAAACAAATATATGCTCTTATCATGGAGGCAATATAAAATGAATGTAGAAATTATATCCAAAAGGTTTTACAAAGGAAACCTTTCAGAAAACTAGAATAATTAATAAGAAAATATTCGATGTTTTCACCAAAAATCGATGTGTTGTTTCTTTTAAAGCGTAGTCATTTTCTTAAAATAATTTTCAAATAAGGGTTGCAATAATGAGCAAGAATTCAGATGTTTCTGATCTGAGGCAGATAAGCTCGCGCGTACAAGCGAAAATTTACTATCATTCGGACACAAACAACACAAGATGTCCATAAAAAAACTCCGGGGGGTTGATACAGTTTTTATAATTCAATCATAAAATTAAGTTAATTTTACATACATGTACTTAAAGATTTTTACCATATAATAGATTTCAACATGTGCCCTTTTTGTGGCACGACAAACATCAAAAGGGTATTTAACATCTTCGTATGTCCTGGCCAGCATGCCTAGAGTGATATTTGCTGCATAAATGATTATCCTTAACCTGGTTTACAAATTATCCTAAAATGGTTTATAACCCGAATTTTCTCAATAGAAACAAGATTCTTGAAATGTCCCCAGAAAAAAAAATCGAATGGAGTCAGATCCGAGCTTTTTGAATGCCAAGAATTAGGCTCTTCCCTTCCAATCCACCTGTTGCAGAATCGAGTATTCAATGCTTTCCTTACACGCAAACTGAATTGAGGTATTGCTTCATCTTGCTGAATGTAGACAGGACCACCCTAATATCAACCAAATGAGGAAAAACATTTTCCTCTAACCTTTCACAGTAGATATAACCATTTATGGAATTTTCTACAAAAATGAAGGGACTTATAACTTGGTTATGCATTAAGGGCTAAGGCCGCATTAAACATTAATTTTTGGTGAATCACGATGAATGTCCCTAGAGCTCGTGAGGCAGCTCTGAGTCCTAAATTCTACAACTGTGTCGGTTCACTGTGAAAGGGGCCTCATCAGTAAAAGTCACATTTTTAAAAACATTGTTATAAGTATCTAGCATAGTAATAGCAAACCTTAGTCTCTTGTTTTTATCTGTTCGTTTGTTTTTGTGGAGTCTTCCCTTAGGAGCAATTGATTACGTGTGCTCAACTGAAGATTGCATCGGCTCAACGATTTTGTCGGACTTCCCCGACCGGAATAACGGATTCTATTGGTATTCTCTTCAGACACTCTTGTCCTAACATACTTCTCCACTTCTTTAAAGGCCCGTGGCCATTGACGAATGGTTTTGTCCGTAGGTGCTTTACCACCGAACGTCCCGCTGTACAGTAGTAACAAACCCAGTTCCTACACTGGTGTGCAAAACTTAAGCAACAGGTATGTTTTTTGCCATAACTTCACGAGAAATCATCCGAGAGACATGACATTCAGAAATGAGATACAGTATTTTGTTCTGAAAGAATGACAAAAGCATAGTTGCGCAGAAATGAATACAATGCATACAGTATGGAATCAAACAAAAAAAAGGCTTTATTGAACTCATAGTATTGTTACACATGATTGTCTGTCCAAGAGGAAGAACAGCAAGCAGATGTTCCTTAGTATGGGATATGCCCTCCCCTTACTGCAATGGTTGCTTCGCACCGTCTCCCCATACTCAGCACCAGATTGTCCAACAGTTCTTGAGGTAAGAGTGCCCATTCCTCAATCAGCATCTGTTTAAGTTGTCGGGTGTTCCCAGGAGGATGTAATCGTGCCGCAAGGCGTATCACCAAAGCATCCCACACTTGTTCTATCAGATTTAAATCAGGGGAGCACGTCGGCCAATCCATTCGAGTGATATCTTCACTTTCCAGGGGCTCCTCAACAGCATGAGTCCTGTGTGGCCGTGCATTGCCATCCATAAAAACGAAGTCTGATCCAATGGCACCTCGGAACAGACGCACATGGGGAAGGATCACCTCCTGACAATAGCGATATCCAGTTACAGAACCTCTGTCGAAAACGTAGAGCTCAGTCCGCCCGTTCATAATAATCCCTCCCCAGACGACAACTCCAGGACCACCGAAACGGTCTCTTTCCGTGATGTTACTGGGATGAAACCGTGTCCCGACCTCTCTCCAAATCAACTGGCTTTGGGAATCGCTTGTGGCACTAAAACGACTCTCATCTGTAAAGAGGACACGAGTCCATTGATGAGATGTCCAGTTTTTGTGCTCCCTGCACCACTCTAAACGGCGCCACCGGTGGGAAACTGTCAAAGGGATGCAGCGTTCAGGACGGCGGGCGAATAGGCCACCTTTGTGAAGGCGTCTGGACACAGTAAAACGCGAGACTTGTCGCCCCGTTGCTGCAAACAGTTGCTGAGCAATGGCGCTTGCTGACTGGTTTCGAGTTCTTTTCGCCTTCAGGACGATATATCGGTCATCCACTGCAGTTGCTTTCCTGGGGCGGCCACCATCAACCTTTGTTACAGCTGTACCTGTGGTTTGGAAGGCTTTCCAAGCACGCGAAACGACACTTTTGTTGATTCCGAAATCTTCAGCTACACTGGTCACACTACACTTCTCCTCCAGCTTTCCGATCATTCTTCCACGTGTGAAATCGTCCAGGTGATTTCAGCTAGCCATATTTCACGAATTGACTCACGTGCACTTGCAGCGAATGTCTTTTAATTGCGTCTCCGTCCTTCCTTTTATTGTAGTGTTGAGCTGCGCGCGCCTTCCGCACGTGTTTTGCGTACGCTCACGTCGCCTGTGACGTTTTGTTCCTGATATTTGCATACGCATGACCTTTCTCTTGAATTACGTGTTCATTGTACTGATCGCAAGAACTCCTTTTCTGCAATTTCATGGCTATCTGCTTAAAATTTGCATTGTTGCTTAAGTTTTGCACACCAGTGTATAAACCAGATAACATACTGTTCGTCAACGGATTTTGAGACTCCATTTCGACGACTCCATCTCATGAAGGGGTGAAACGCGGAACGATGAGTGCATTTCCGGTATTCCCTTTGACCTTGGATTTTCCCTATTAGATACTAGCAAATGTAAACATCTCCTCCTTTCATCTTTCCTTTCATCCCTATATTGACGAATTAAACCCATCCTAACGCATGCGCAAAAGCGCTGAGGGTTTTACAATTCGTTGCTGAACAGTAATGAGCCTTTTGTTGTGGCGTCGCACTGCACCATGGAATGAGCGTCTGCTATGTTACTTCAACTTCAATGATGAGGGATTCTACCTGTGGGTGTTAAAAAAACTGAAACTGGTGTGAATAAAATTTGATGAGATACTGATTTCTTCAACATTAACTGGTCTGAACAACTCTATATGATATTTTTAAAACCCTGGAGCTCTTGTATGGACACCCTGTATGAAATGCGGAACAGATACGATGATGTTAGTGTTTCTTAAGAAGGCTGGTGAAAATACCTTTTAAATTTATGTGCAAACTTATTTTTTTATGTAATGCTTATAACAGTATGGAAAATATACACATTAAATATTAAATTATCCATGTTAAGTCTAAATATATACATATATATGTATATTTAGGCTTAAAAACCAGTACCTTTTATTCAAAAACAAATAAATCTTGAATTTGAAATCCCCTTACCTTGATTCTTTGGCACGTGTTCTTATTGTTAAATACGTTTTTCCTTCAAAACTATTGTAAGCTAATATTCCTCCCCAAAGTATAAGGGTTTTCCCCGCAGTGACATGCACAAAATATCAGGGCATGGGAGATTTCCCGCATATTTCCAAATATTCGGAAGAATGTTGGAAAATAAATGCATCTGTGGAGAAATCGGTACTGTTTACCATTATTTAATGGAATGCATAGAAATTTTGGAATTAAGAATGAATTCTGAAAGTTGAAAATGATGACTTAAGTACAGTACTGATGTCACCAGATAGTCTTAAAATTCTGAAGAACATGATGTTACAAATTGCAGTTTTTTATCAACTGTTTGAAAATATTTCGATTTCTGTTGTTGTGAAATGAGAAATTGGAGAAATATTAATAATTTCGAAGATATTTTCTTTAAGAGATGGCCTTCTCCTTGTTAAACATTTATGATAAGTGTAGGGGAAGATGAGGAGGAAGGTTAATGATTGACCTCTTTGTGGCTGGGGGCCAACTGCCTCGAAGAGGATGTCAGTCTAGTGATTTGGTTTGGTTTAGTTATATTAACGTCCCGTTTAAAGCAACACTTGGGCTATTTTGGGACAGACCTCGTAATTTTGAACAGCGGTCAGATGACGAAGACGACACCTGAGCTGGCACCCCCTCTCTACACCACACCACACCACACCAGCAGGAGGACGTTTGGTCAGGACGGATTTAACGTGCAACTGACCCCCTTACACGACGGTTCTTCGGTGGAATCGGGTCTCGAACCTGAAACCCTCCGGTTCCGAAGCCGAGACCGTACCACCAGGCCACAGACTATGCTTAAGATAGCAGTCGGCCACAACAAATCCTGTCGAAACTGCTACGTTCGGTGGTAGCGCGGTGGTCGGCTGTACACAAGAAGTGACATGCACAGATTTTTTCTTAACCCTTTCGCATGCAATGGGGAGTTTGACTCGCATATTGAGTTACAAAATTCTTAATTAAAAACCTACGTTTAAGTGAAAGTCTTAAGTAATTGGAAATACAAATATCACTAATAAACGTCTCAATAATTCCAATACCTTCTAATTATTCTAGGATATTAAAATAATAATTATTTCCCAAATAGGAAGTTAAACAAAGTCGTTTGACAAGGGGATTAATATTATGTATGTTTCTTCTTGAATAACTATTTTAATCGTCATTTTTTCCGATGACCATAAAAAATAATTTAGAAGCCTTGAAATTATAGTTTTTGCAGTGAAAAGTAATTGAAAGAAAAAAATTATATATTTCTGATAGCATAGTTATAAGAAATGTAAAAATACATATTTTCTGATTGCATAGTTATACTGAAGGTAGAG
This sequence comes from Argiope aurantia, assembly GCA_026543865.1. Taxonomy (NCBI): domain Eukaryota; kingdom Metazoa; phylum Arthropoda; class Arachnida; order Araneae; family Araneidae; genus Argiope; species Argiope aurantia. Next base: position 279,312 of record JAPMOR010026368.1, on the reverse strand, counting down.
CTTGAAAACTTTTGGTGATAATTTATTTAACAAGTTTAGTGCATTTTTGGTAAGCTTTATGGAATTGTTGAAAAGATACCTTATCACGAATATTTATATTTGCCGTCAATTGCAATCGGTAATATTTCATTAGTGAAATAATTGAAGCCTAACAAACTAGAATGCAAAAAACAGATATTTTATTGTTAAATAAACTTAATTTATAATCATGCTATTTACTGTGCTGATTTATAGTAAATTCACATAATTTGGTTACATCTTAGTAACTCTTCTTAGAATTACTTATTGTATAAGTGCCGAGAGAAAAAGAGTGTTTTTTATTTATAGTTTACCTATTATTGATTATTCTGCTAAATATAATGGAAATTACAAGCTGAATGAACGACATTTGAATCAGATGTCTGGAAATCTACCCACTTAACGTCATCGAAACTTGCCCAAAGATTGTCGGCAAAATGCAACCTTTTAGAGATTTGTCCCTTATCGATTATTTTGCCCAATGTAGTCAAACCGCTTAAACCGTTATTTGAGTATTTTGATTCTTTACAGTATATTAACTTTAAGATTGATTTTTAAATTATACCATTCGTTAATGTCAGCTTTTTATAACCGTCTTGAAGTAATGAAAACTTTTGCCGACGAAGCTCTCAATTTTTCGTCGAAGGGGGGGGGGACGATTGCAGACGGGGGGAATTGCCCCCCTTTCTCCCCTGCTAACGCCGCCTCTGACATGTGATGTGGTGAAAGAAAAAAACCCTTCATATATAGAAGATTTTTTTTCTCACAATTGTATGCTCTGATTTTTGTATTATACTGTCCACACTTCGAAGAGGAAGTTGAATATACTTATTATAGTTATTTATTTTAAAATGTGTGTGTGTGTGCGCGCGCGCGCAAAATCATGTTTTTTTTTTTTGTTTGTTTGTTTGTTTTTTTTGGGTTTTTTTTTCAGGAAAGATATCTATATAGATAAATTTAAAAAGTAAAACCTTATCGAAATATAAAATTGGTCCAAATAATTAGCGCTGTTTCCAAGATAAATGAAATAAATTTATATATATATATCAAATTTCATCAAAAATATATCACATTTATATATCAATTTTCCATATATCAAATTTTATCAAGCTAGTAAAGTATTTTTGAGTTACCATATTCAAACATAGATAATTTTTAATGTGTTTTTCGAATTCCGGTTAAATGTAAAACGTGAAGATTCATCAAATCTCAAATTCGAATATTTTGACGATTACAATACTTTCTCTTCGTAAATAAGAATGTAAAAAAAAAAAATGAAGGAAAGTATATTCAACGAAATGAAGGTCTAGCCCTAACAAAGAACTCCAGACATGTTAAAATTGTCAAAGAACGGAAGTCTTGGGTTCCTGTAACGAACAGCATATTCAGTTTCCTACTTATATTAAAATAAATGGATTCGAGATTCAATCCAATTGTAAAAGAAGGAAGAACTACCGCAATCTCCTTGGCACGATTCGAATGAATTTGGAATTGGATAGTTTGAATTCGAAAAGCCATTCTTTCAAAGCTGCCAGGAATGTTAATTCTACTTTGAGACAAAGAGGAATGGACCGATTTGTATCAGTCATTCTTCAAAACATCTTTGAATTACCTCCAAATAATACTTTGTCCAGACTAAATTATTTTAAAACGCAAATATTAAGTTTCTGCCTGTGACAGCATTTTCGAAAAGTTCAAAAAAATGTAATTCTCAAGTACTTATTTCACTTTTTTATAGTACTATATTCTTTATTTTGGAACTTGAAATTTTTCAATGCAATTATTTAAAAATTTCAACTTCTAATCCAAAGCAATGTGGATTATAATTACTATAAGGACCTTTAAGCCGTTTGTTTTTGGAAATTTCTCATGATTTCATTTGATAGCCTAAATCCTTCTGCATATGTGTGTATGTTTAATAGTTTAGAATGTGAAGGTCACTGTTCACTCAGATTTTAAAGTCATTTTTCTCAATACTACATTTTCAAAGCTTGCGCACAGGTTTAAACAAAAATGGTTCATCTCATCAATATGAAGTTTTCAAGGTATAATATACATGCATAATAAAGAAAATCATCCAAAATCAAAGCATTATTTTGTATATTATTTTCAGTTCTTGCTAATATGCTAAAAATGTTGTGTAAAATGTTATGTAAAATTGCGTACCGCTCACTTTTCTGATGATTATTGTGCTATCTGTTAAAGGCCGCTCACGTGTTTTCTCGTTTTCACGCTTTGATTTCATTTCCTAAAATGCATTATGATCTGCAGTTATAATGATTTAAATAAGGGACAAACTGTCTAAAAACATGCGGTCACTGCTTATGCTTTAGAGATTTATATGCGGTACGTAATGTATTAAAAAAACCGTTATCATGTTTTAACAACATCAAAAGTAAAATAACTCTAGTAAATTCATTAAAATATTTATGACTTTGCATGGTTATCAAGTTATGTTCTTTGAAAATAAATTGGTGTAACTTTGTTGCTTATTTTCTGAAAAACTTTACGTGCAAATAAATTCTGTATTCGACAATTTATACGAAACACGTTTTTTTTTCATATATATTTTATTTAATGAAAATTATTTCATTAATTTAAAAGTTCATAATAAGGTTAAATATTAAATTGTGTTAAAAAAAATCTATTAAGTTTAAGAATTTCTTTTCTTATGTTAGAGAGAGTCGCATTTGATCAGCTTTCGAGATCGTTTTTAGCTATTAAAGGTCTTATAACCACGTAAGCTTAATTCATATATATATATATAATCTTATAGTACCACTATGGCACTTTTTTTTTGTCTGTTTAGTAAAGGACAATGACTGGCGTTTCGATTTCTGAATGCGTTCATCATCGATTTCCATATAAGTTTTTAAAATCGGGAGATTAATTGGAATTTCCAAATGTTTAAAAATAGGTAATAGTCCTATATAGCCAGAATGAAACAATATGGCTGCCATATATGTAACTAAAAACAAAGTTTTCTATTCCACAAAATATTCTTTAGGTAATACTGACCATAAGATGTTGTTGGAACTTTCTTTATTGTTTTGTGTCATACCACGCAAGCAGTTTTTTTTAAATAATTCTACATCACAGAGTTTTAAATATGTGGATTTTACACTTTGATGACAGAACTAGGGAGACCTGGTAATTTTTCTGAATATTTTTTCCGTTGCTCATAGCTTGTTCATATCGACACCAGCTGTCGCTCCCTTCCAGACACTGCCTATGCGTTAAGTTTATACTGCTAGAACAGCAGTGAAAAAAGCAGCTATAACAGCAGTCTACATTTTTTCAATATCTATAACCTTACTACAGAAATTCATAGTAATTTTGTAGTTTATCGATTAATTTGTCTTTTTCACCGAGTCCTTTGGTCTTCTTTTATAATTTCATAAATTGCGATCCTACTCTTTTTTTTTTGGAACGTGTCCTATACATTCAAGTTTTGCTACTGTATCCTTTCCATTGACATCCTTCACTCCCATAAATGCCTTAGAGTCACCATCACCAAAATATTCGGTGTATTGTAACTTTCATTTCAATACTGACCATTCAAAAATTCTATAAGCATAAACAGCTTTCATATTTCCTGATGATACTTTGTAGTTAGAACACTCATATTTCTTTGTAATTAGAACTCTCATAATCCTTTGTAGTTAGAACACTCATAATCCTTTGTAGTTAGAACACTCATAATCCT
>JAPMOR010026368.1:249541-269084 GCA_026543865.1 Argiope aurantia | reverse complement strand
TTTTTTTAATTATTTTTTTAAAAATATTTTAAACATTTTATAATAATTATTTCATTCTTGGAGCCTAACTCGATTCGTTTTCATTGTTGCTACTAATATAGCATCCTGGTTTTTCCTCCATTGTCAAAGATCACGATACAAAAATTCGGCTTATTTTTTCATGTTGAATAGAATTTCAGTATAAGGCATGGTTTTAATAAAATTTCTTTTAATTAAAATTATTCTGTATTAAGAAAAATTTAATTTTTGTTTTAAAAATTATCTTGCATTTTGTTATTCCTTGTGTTAAGATTTCATTTTAGAATCAAGTAGTGACAAAATATTTTCATATACGTTCATTTTTAAATACTGTTGCTCTTTTCTGTTATATAATTGGATGTACAGATGTAGCCAAGAAATCAGGGGAAAGTATAGCAGGAAGGTGTAGGTCTTCAAATTTTGATTAGTATGCTATTTTAGTTTAAAATATTTTGTTGTACAAATTTAAAAATATTTTGCTGAGGGATCCATCAAGATTTAAGTTACAAAAAAAGTTTAATTAAAATTTATAACATCCATCACTCCCGAGTGATCTACAAAGGGGGAGGGGGCTTTTTTTATTTAATCTGCAAATAAATAGATAAAAATGAAATTTTTCTTTTGCTTTTTATATAAATCTACAGATATATCTTCAAGAAAAGAAAAAAGTCATTATCAACTTTTTAAAATTTAGAAATTAATTAAAATGTAAACTAACTACAAATTTAGCAAGTTTTTTTAGTGTAAGCTATATATCTCAAAAATTTAATCTCGATTATTTTTATTTTTGGTTGAGTCCCAAAATTTACCTTTTTAGGTATACCAATTTCTTTTCCGTAAATCTTTTTCTACTTTTACTAAGCTCTTAACTTTGCTAGAGGTTTTATGCCAAATTTATATTTGTACTATTATAGTAATATTCAAACTAATTTAATTGTTCCATTAGACTTACAATTTTTCCAGGACATTTTTTTTTTCAATGATGATATAAGGATTAAAAAAATGCTTTTCGCGACATTAACTCGGCATTTCCTTTCTGTTTTTATTTCAAAGCATACACACTTTTTGATTTTCTTGTGCAGCAATTTGAAAAATATGAATTTCTAACCAGTGGTGGTGTGTGTGTATATATATATATATATATATATAATATGTAGATGTGGTTGTGACAGTCTCCATGAGATGGCGCCAGGGAGAAACTAACTCTAGTGAATATTGAATGAGATTGGAGAGCGGGTGATGGACTGTTCGGGTTGAATGGATGTCAACCGTGCTAGCATGATGAGATGCCCACACTGTAATATGTACAAAAACTATAAATATGTACAATATAATCTATATATAACCCTAGACACCGTTTCGTAGTGAGGTTTTCTTTCAGAGGTTGGGCACCTTCGCTTCCACATTATATATATAAAATAAAAACCAAGTTAATAGTAAAAAAAAGTATCAAAATTAAACCAAATAAAGTAAAAATCCTGCCTGAAGACTTTCTCAAGGATCACTCTTTTCTGTGAGGAATCCAGACTGGATTCCTCACAGAAAAAAATCCCTTATTTTGAATCCCTGCCTGAGGGTGACCCTTCAGAAAGTCTTCAGGCAGGATTCTTACTTTATTTGTTTAATTTTGATGCTTTTTTTTTACTATTAACTTGGTTTTGATTACCAATTGTCTAGATTCATCTGTGTTTTAGTAGTAGTTGCATTTGCGCTCTCTAAATACAATGGTGCTTTTTCTGTTCTTTTTTTTTTTTTTTAAATTTTTGTTTGATTTCTAAATAATTTAGTTTCGTTTCCGAAATAATTTTTAGATTGTTTCAATAATAGGTTTTATTACATAATGCTTTATTTTTGGTTACTATATATATATATATATATATATATAGTGTCTAATCTCCACATCCACCCCTAGATGACACTTTGAGACGGAGTATTTATATAGTTCTCATGGTGCCTTTCAATTAGTAAGTAAAACATCACTACTCTGTGATAGTTCGCTAGCCAACTTGAAACTATGCGATATTTTATTCTTCCATGTTAAGTATGTGTGTGTAATTTGATGTTTTGTGTGTCTTGTGATGTGAAATCTCAATAAAATGATTCCCAAAAACCGGTGTTTTCCATCTGTACAAGACCCTGAGTCTCTCTTCACAACAAATTTAATAAAATAAGTCTATAGCAGTCATTGCATTTCATTAACAACCACAGAAGTCAATGTTTCTGGTCTGCAAATGCTAATTATAATGTATTTTTACGTATGCGAAATATATAAAGTATTGTAATTGAAAAAAAAATTGTAAAGATACTTACTTAAATCCACACATTTTAAACTCCCGCGAGCTCGAAAAAGTATTCAAGATATTAATATCTGTCTATCCGTCTCTGAAAACGATAATTCAATAGCTCTTTGAGATAAACAAATAAAATCTGATATGTAGATGATTTCTAACAAAAAAAAATCAATGCCTTAAATAAATGAAACAGTGCATGATATTGTTTCAAAACGAAATTTATAAATGTCAAATTATTTTTTTCAATTATATGTTTTGAATAAAACGTTTGAGTTAGTAAGAATAATAAATCAAGAAATGCCATTGGAATTCAGGATATGAAGAAAGCAATTGATCTGAAATTAGATATTTGATTTAAAAACGAAACAAAATCTCACATCAGGACACCCATAAAAAAGAAAGTCATGTTTATTTAAAAAACACAAGGCGAGGAAATCTGACTGTACAAACAGTGAACATAAGGAATATATGTATGTATATATTATGTACATATTTGTGTTTATTTTCACACAGCATGACAAATGAAATGAAAACAAAGATGGTTTTTGACTTAAAAAATGACTCGGTTATATGACAACATTCAATTTCAAAATACATCACTGGAAAAAAAAATGAATAATCAATTGTTTAAAAAAAACACATTTCTCCAATCAACATTAAAATGTTGAGCAAAAAAAAAAATCTGTTACAGACGATTTTTACAACCTACTTACTGCTTGACAGAATGTAAAAAAAAAATCAAATTAATGAAAAATAAATACTTGATTGTAACAGATACCACAAACAAATGTTGAAAAGTAAAAGAACTCTAAACAATAGGATATGTGAACTTACAAAGTTTCTATATAACAACAGCAAGTCGGGATTTTTTTTTTGTATAAAATACTGATATTTTGGGACGGTTTCTGCAATCAGCCTTGCTTTATAAAGAAAGAGAACGAAACTGTGAATGTTGTATTGCTCTTCAATATCGGTGAAACATGACTACGTTTATTTTGAACTTGGTGAAAGTTCTCGTTTCAGAGTGTCCCCACAGCACCTTATATAAATAAAATGGCATGCCAAAACACAATCGGATTATTTTATTTTCACAGCATATGCACCAAAGCTACTCAAAATAGAACACCTCTTTTTTTTATATTATGGACGGTAGAGTCTTGCAACAATATGAGCCGTAAATACTCACTTCTGTTATAGTTTTCTCTTTCTCTGCATGTTTGGTCATGTTTTCCTTTTTGCTGGCTTAGGAACTAAGGTAAACTATAAATAATATCCACCTTTACATCCATGTTGTATTATGTTTGCTTTACCTTCCCTGTATAGTTCAGTATTTGGAAATAAAGTTAAAGAAGCATGCATTTCGAAGCGATTTTAGATTAGTTCATTTTGCCTTGTATCATCCATGGCTAGTGTCCTTTGCTTGTGCCAGAACGTTATTCTATCCTAGCGTTTAAAAAATAAAATCACAATGGGAAAAAAATCTTATTGCTTAATTGTATATTTAGATATATAATTCATTTTATGTGAGTGAAATTTTTTCTTGCATTCACATCAATTCTAAAATTTCTTTCAAAAAAATATTTTCTGACATCCATAGTTTCCAATTTGTTATTTGTACATCATAATAGATATTTAACAGTTGGTTCTTGAATAAAATGCTTCATCGTTATTTACATTTAACATTAATTTTATAATACAATTTTCTTTCATAATATTGTTGAATTCGTTTAAGGATATTGATTATTAATCAATATTTTTTTTAATTACCATATATGCTTTTACAGCAAAGCATTGTAAGTGAATAATACAATTTTCTACAGATTATTTAATCTGTTTATATATATTGATTAATAATCAATATCTCTATATATTTAAAAGCAAACTTAATTTAATTACCATATATGCTTTAACAGCAAAGCATTATTAGTTAATATTTATTTAAAAAAACAATTAGAGCTATTCTTGAAAACTAAAAAAAAAAAAATGTAATTAAAAGAAATTGAAAAGACATAGATCTCAAAGAAAAATGATATTTGAGTCTTTGTTGTGACTTTATCACAGTTTATACATATAAGTTAAATAGATAGGCTGTACCAATTTTACTTTCTCAACAATACGAGTATTCAAAACAACTCATCTACTTAACAATGTTTAAATTCAATAAGTATATAAGTACATCATTATTGCGTTGTTGAATATTGATATATTTTGGTTTTAACGAAGAAATACGAACAATATAATAATAGTTTTCATTTTAACTGTAACTGTAAACTTCTCAAACACATGATAAATGCCATTTTTGCACTGACTTCAATGTACTTTGACACCAGACAGCTATCTCTCATAAGGCAAAGGATTATCAGTCCATTTATGAAAGAAAACTTGAGATCCACATTTTCATCTATATTTTTTTTATATTTACATTGCTTATGAACTATGTACACTTTACTCCAGACTCTTAATATCTGGGATGGGATGCATTATAAACTTCAATTTCCTGTTCAAATAAGAGACCAACATGACTTTGTGCTTCCACAAACTTGCTGCATCTGCTTCTAGTCCGTCTCCAAGTTCGATCCTGGAGATGGGAAAGCAGTTCTTTTTATTTATTAAATGCTATATTTTTCCTTTACTATTAAATACCCTAAATGTCATTATTTTCCCCCATGGATTTGTTCTCATTGTCTTTGTGTGAGGCATTTTGCGATGAATATACATATATCCATCTTCCAAATTCGAATGGCAAGAAAAGTATCTTCAAGGCTTGTTCCATGTACAACGCACACACGGAATGGCGATATAAACAGGCTGATTAACAACAGCCTGGCACCTTATTTATTTACTATTTCATGTTTCTTTGAAGACAAGATTCACTTCCCTCGCATATCACAGTTTATACCAAGTGGTCTTCGAAAACAGACCCGGCAGTTTCAAATCAGACGATGATTTCACGAATCACTCTACGAGATCTAGAATTAGGAGTGGAGTACCCACTCTCGTGGCTTTCGTCGAATGACATAGAGATGTGTTGAGTCTTGTCCTCTTCACTCATGGCGTAGGGGTCTGGGAGACCACTCACATCATAGTAGGGGGAATCTAAAAGGAAAAACAGTGTTTTTTAAATATGTTCATTTTTTAGAATGTGTAATTAGCACTAAACTTCCCTATTAGTACAATATGCTGAAAAATATTGTTTTGATACCTTCAAGATATTGTTCAGCACTGAGAAGAATGAATATTGTGTTAATAGATTTATATAAAGCAGCATTTTTTTTTTTTAAATTTAGATAGCATAGTAAACATTTGTCTGTTTAGATCTAAAATGAAGATTAAGACATATCTTATCTTTAACTTTTGTTTAACTTTAAATGAAGTAATCCAAATTAAGAATTTACTTTAAATTTTAAAGTAATCCAAATTCCTATTCACAATTTTTGCTATGTGTTCACTGTAAATAATTTGAACTGTAATGGTTTTAAAATAGTATTTTCAAATTTTTTTTCTATTAATATCCAAGTAAACTGTATTTTTTCATAAGAATTTTGATTTACAAACTTTTCAAACCAAGCCGAATTATTATTAAATATAATAGTAAAAGCTTTTTTCCATTCTTTCTACAATTTTGCACATTTTTGTAAACATACAAGATTATCTTTCATTATGGCAAAATGGATGAACAGATTAATCTATGATATATATAATATCAAATTATTCAATGGTCATTTTTAACGTATTACTTCTAATTAATTTGTATATAATTATGAGTATATTGTACTTTAAAAACATGTAAATTATGGTAAAATCTTACTACAGTATAAAGTACACATTTCTAAACATATAATAAAAATTTCATTTGCATAATATCCAATCTAATTGAGGCTCAACAGCTAATTAAATAACTATTGCAGTTAGACCTATATTTCTAGTTAGAAAAGATGTTTATTTAGAAAAGATGCTTTAATAAAAAATTTTATATACAAAATGTCCAATCTAATTGAAGCTTAGCAATTAATGATGAAACTAATTGACATAGACCTATATTTCTGGTTAAAAGAAATGCTCTAAATGAAAAAAAAAATTATATTTAATCTGTTCCTCCAGCTTTATTAATTATGTTTAATAAAATATTTTTGAAGGTTTAACAATTTTAAAAAAGAAAATTCAACTTTTTGGCTGCTACAATTGGCTAAATTCTGAAGATTTTAATTTTATTATTTTAAGCCAATCAATTGCCCTGTCAAGGAAGCATTATATATTGATTGGTTCCATCCAATCCATCACAAAAATGTTTAAAATTTGCTTAAAATAGTCAATCAATCTCTCAAGATTTCATTTATTAGGAAGTTAGAGTTACGATTAAAGTGACATCAATATAGAAGATTGTTTTCCTAAGCTTTCATCAAGTATGGATAACAAGAAATTTTGAAATGACCATTTTCTTATAATATTAAACAATTAATATAAACTCTAAAGTATAGGAAAGAAAATTAAGAAATTAAATGTTTTCTTATAATTTTTTTTATTCAAAACTTACGTAAATGCTCCCTGTTTTTCATGTTCATCATTTCTTCTGTGAGGGGTTGATAGTCTTCAGGATAGAAATAGCCATTGGGCAGCCTTGAGTCATATGGCTGGTAGGATCCTTCAGTGCCCATGTCATCAGTAGGTTTCAGCCAAGGCTCGGAATGATCCAGAGCACTGCATGGGCTCTGATCAGGATCAGGATTGTACATCATACCTGATTCAGAAGGAAAAATCAGTTTCATGCAAGTAAAAACATAGGATTATTTTTGAGAAAAAAAATTATATTTTTCATTCACTCTGTCCCTTATACTATTATTAATATTGTAATATTTAGAATGAGGTTCAGTAAATAAACGGTTATCTAATAAATAATCTAAAATAAATAAATTTGAAAATATTAACTAATTTCTAAAATAGCATAAAATAATGACCACACAAATCTTAAATTCTCTTAAAGGAGAAACTGAATAATTATGATGTACTTTAACAATTCAATAGCAATATGTAACATTCAGTATTAATATTAATAATCTATTGAATTGAATAAAAATATGTTCTTTGAATGATATAAGATTCCTATAATCAGTGGTGGATTTAGACATTTTGCAGTTCCTAAACAAGTGTGCATTATGAAATCTGAAATTTAATAAATTGATCAGTTTATTTCCCCATTGTTAATCTAATAACATTTTAATAATTTATTTGAAATTGGTTATGTTTTTTTTATTTATTTACTATTATTTATTACTAATGACTATGGAGCACTTGTGTTATTCAAGGATATGCCTTATATTTATAAATACTGGAATAAGTAAATGAATATAATGAAAACTGATAAAAACTTCACCAATTATACTTGTCAAAGTGACACTATTGTCTTAATATTTTATAAGTTTTACACTTTGTATATTTTACAGATTCATTTATTTAATATTATAATAATACTATTTTAATCAATCTATCTACATCCTCTTCTACCCCAGTGGCCCTAGGCAAATCCACCACTGCCTATAACTAGTGGTGACTCGTCATCACAAAGTAAGATCTGGCAAAACTGGATTAACATATCATAGAATAGATTTAATATCCTTAAGATATATAGCAGTCACTTGAATGAAAATGATTGCAATTAATTAAGGGTGTTGACACATTCCACATGTAATAAAATACATCTCTTTATAATGTTTTCAAGCAGCCCTACAACTTGTGTCATTTTCAATTATCTTTTAATTATTGCTATATTTTTTCACATGTGTTGATTAAACTTTTAACATGACAAAAAAAATTAGGTGACCCTATTAGCAGAGATATTCTATGCTTTCTCTACAACATTGTTCAATGTTCTGAACATCACGTCCAAGAGAAACTGCAACAATATTGTTGAGAATTTTGTACTATTAGAGGGATATGTTGAAAAATGAAATGATAGTTTTCTTTAAAATAATTGAAGAGTTTTCTGAATCTCTCACAGACGAGTCACCACCATCTATGGTATAAGGTAAACGTATTTAAACTAGTAAAATTAGCCAGTACCATTTAATGCTGTATAATATTCCAAGAAGAAAAAAAATAAGAATTTGAATAAATTTTACACTTGCCTCCGTACATCCCTCTACCTGAATTGCTATTAAGGCTTTTCAGGCAGCAATGTAAAATAGAATGAAACAAGAAAAACATACCATATTAACTGTTCAAAGTCTATACTTAACAACTCACTGTTTTCAAATAAACTATATAACTTAAGAGCATAAAAACATTTTCAGAAAGTCAGTTGTAAATTCATATATTTTCATTTAATTTAAATTATAAACTATCTACGATTACATTTCGAAAATGAAAAAATTGTTTTATCACTGAATTTTAAGTTAAAAAAATTGTAATGCATTTTCAAAATGTGCATAAGAGCTTAGGTTAAAGTCAATATAAATGTTTAAGATAGAATATATAGCTGTAAGGTAATTGGATAACATTTTCAATTTGTCATCTGTCTGAATGTTCATTTTCTGATTTACAATTTAAAATAATTCTTTACCATCTTAATATTACAGTACTAAATATAACCATTTTCATAATTCTATATCTCTGATGAGTACAGAACAATATCACAGATTAATATAGCACAACAGCAAATACTTTAATATGCAAGATTTAACATTACTTTGATTCAAACAAGTAAGTTAATGTAAACAAAAATAATTGTAAAAATATTTAGAAATGTACTTAAAATTTACATAGCTCTCTTATTATACAATGGACAATGCATCTTACAAAGTCTTGAGCATTAATTTTGCAGCCTTAACAAGATTCTAGACTAGAAAACTAGCTTTATAAAATTAATCACTTAAAAAGCTGCAAATGAAATTTTTCCCTATGGCTCAAATTCATAGGGAATATGCTAAGCTCCCATAAGATGTTTAATTTTACTATTTTAAGCAGCATAGCACATACATAGGCAGCTAAGCTGCATGTTGAGAGCTAAAATCTTTAAATAAAGGCATTTAATAATTCAAGACTTTTTTCACAGCATATGCTTTTTTTAATTTAATAAAACTAATTATTAAAATCAATTATAATATTATAAAACTAAATAGCACAATGTTTATACCATCCATCTTTCTAGCAATTTTGGTTGCTAAAGAAACTTATGTTTGATTGAAAACTGTTATGTTTAATTTTCTATTTTTACTTGGCAAATTTTAGCTACAGGTGAAGAGTCAGGGTATTTAATTTAAATGTTCTGTTTATTTTAAAAGTTGAAGTTGTACATAATGCAAACTAAAACCCAATAAAGAAATAAAATTAAATATTGATATCTAAAACATAAAAGAACAATAATTAAAATTGAAGGACATTCATTGCTTTTATTGATATTACCTCATTATGATTTTGATTAATTTCAATTTCTTTAAGCTGAAATGTACTAAATAGAATAAGGTAAATTTCAGATTAATTCAAATTCTACAGCAACCAGTTCATGATGGACGGACAGTACAAATCAAAGAAACTAACTACATAGAACTAGAGAACACTATTTGCATTGAGTGAAATCAAAGCAAGAAATCGAGAACTTGACAAGCATACAGAAAAGAAGAGAAGAAGAAATGGCAGGATAAATGGCCAAGCAGATACCAGCGAAGACTTCAAAGGGAGGATGCAGTTTTTTTTAGTCGTTTGCTTTTTCTCAAAGCAGAGATAGATTGTGACATAATCTCACCAGAATGAGGGTGGCTGCCCGATGGAATATGGCCATTCATCCCTCCATTGATGCCTGATGTATTGGTTGTGTAGATACCTGCTTTGTGAATGTCATCTGTTACGCTTTCCAGACCCTTGTTCACCACACCATCGGGAAAGTAGGGAGGTGTCACCGCTTTTGGTCGAGGGCTAGAAAAGAATCAGTGTGTTAGTACAACACATAAATAATTTTGAGCATCAAAAATAAATGGCATTTTCAGTTTTAAAAAATATTAACTAATTAATCAACCATAAGTGGTGTTTTCAGTTAATAGGAAATCAGTTTATTAGTGCAACATAAATTGTATTTCTTTGGAGGGGTTTTTTTTTCAGCTCAAAATGAATTTAAGTACCATTTTGAAATATGTAAATGTTTAGCAAAGTTTTGAGTTACAAGATTACCTTTCATCACCAAAAGATTTTTTTTTCTTCATATGTATATTTTTGTTTATTTAATGATATATTTTAAATCTAAATTTTTATAAATTACTGCTCAGCATAAACAAAAATAACTTCGATAAAAACAGTTTTTAATACACAAAAAATATGTTTAAAAATTTCTTTAAGTTGTTTTATTCTTTCTTTTTTTTTTTTAGTTTGATAGTACAACTCATTATTATAAATATTTTGGAAACATGAATAGATTTTTTCTCTCAAATGCATTAATAGACAATATGATTAAATTAATCAATTAATGATTATAAATTAAGGTCTGGAAATACTGAAATAAAATATCATTCGTATACTTAAGTGAATAAAATTTCAAAATTTTAGCATTTTATGGTGTGTCTGAAAAACTTTACATTTTATTTTCACAGCAAACTGTGTCACTGAAAGTGTGTAATCAATTTATAAAGGCTAAATCAAAAAATATGAAAATTTTTAAAAGCAGGTCCAACGACACAAAACAAACAGTTTTACTATGGAATATCTAAGCAAAAGTGCCATGTAAATGTGCAATGGTTATTCATGAAAAATCCAATTTCACAGAACCTTCGAAACATACATTAGCAGTTCATGACAAGGCAGGCATTTGCCTAAGGACACTACCCTTTGGGGGGTGGGGGGAGGAATTAAGATTGTTTTGTGGTATATCCAAAATTACTTAATCTTGTGCTTTCACTTATAAAATCTGTGCAGTAAAAAATAATTAATTAAAATCAAACATTGTTTAAATTTCAAACCACTGTGTTAAAAATATTCTCAATTAGATTTTGCAAACTTTTATTATATTGTTTAAAAATTCTATAGTTATGTTTAAATATCATTTCGATTGTATCAAAAAATTATCACTTTTTGATGCTTGATGTTGAAATTTACAAGCAAAAACTGATTAATTGTAGTATGTCTGAACTACAAAATTTCTCCATAACCTTTTGAAACACCCTATATAAGAAAATCATAAACAGGATGTTTTTGAATAAGTCTGGTATTTTCATACAGGATTCATGTGAATATAGATTTCAAATTATTCTGTTTTTATACACCCCTTATAAATTTAATCTAAATTTTCAGAACTTATAAATAATAGGTGATATTTTTAAAAGATATGGAAAATAAATCTCATTTGTATTGGTATATTTGTTGTTATATATTGTGTCTTTAAATTTTCACTACCTTATAACAAAAAAAACTTCCAAATAGAAAAACTAACTAAATTTTAAAATTTTCTAACAGTACAATAACACATTGGGGGTGGGGGTGGGGGGGTGGAAACCTAAAAGATTTAAAAGTGATATATGAACTATCTGGGTGATTCCTAAAAGTATGAAACATTTTAAATGTCAAAACTAAAGTCAGTTGTAATTTAAGATTTCACTTATCTTAATTTACTATTTTAAATTCAGATATTTAAAATTAAAAGGATAAATGCAATTATTTCTAAAATCCAAAAAACACATTTGTTTAAGCTTTAATAAATCTTAAAAGCACATAAAGAAACTTACTTTTGTGTTTCCATTTCAAATTCTTTCTTTTCTAAAATGCAAAAAGATAAGGAAAGTCCATTAGCTCACAATGCAATTAAATCCATAAATTGTGTAAAGCAAAAATAATTTGCATTAGCTAATTTCTCATTCATAAAATAAAAATAAATCATTAGTGGGGAAAAACATGTTTATTAAAAGTAAGCTGTAAAATATTTTCCCATGTTCATTTTAAGATCTTAATTGCAATATTATCAAAAGATTTAAAGAATAAAAAAATGGAAAACAATTTTTATTGCAATACAAAATGCATTTAAAAGATAATAATGACAGAATATTTTTAGTTTTATATACATTTGGACTCCTTGAATTATATATTATTTATTAAAAAATAAATTTAAAACAAAAACTTTTTTAACTAATTTTAAATAAATTAACAAAAAAAAACCTAAATAAATAAAAAATAAATTTAAATGTATTTATTGTTATATATATGTGAGCATTTAATATCTTGCTACCTTTGTGGTTAACTTTCTTCTTCCAGCAGCAGCAGATTATCAGCACAATGCAAATTAGAAAAGTTACACCAATGATACCAACAATTACCATCAGAGTTTCTGAAGAAATTGCGGCTCTCGCATCTTTAGGATTAGGTAATTCCTCTGAAATTAGGAAGCAAGGAAATTCATTAACAAAACAAGTAGAGAAGATACAGCATGAAATCTCAATAGAATTAAATCACTTGGATCTATGTTTTTAAAACTATTCATAATAGGTAACAAAACAAAATATTAGAGAATCAATAAACTTTAAAAGTATAATAAATATATAAAATCAAATCAATTTTGTATTAAAATTTACAGGTTTAATCAAAATTTTATCAAGGCAACAGAGAAACCTGTTTTACTAAAATATAGCCTGTTTATAAACAAAAAGTGCTCAAAATAAATAAATGCTTCCACACATAGTATCAATTGAGAAAGATTGAGATTACTTTTGATACAATAATTTAACTTTAATCAATCAGCAATTAAAAATTGTTAGTTGGAAATAGCTAAAGAACAAAATAAATAAATTAACAATTGAAGATTTTGCTTATATTAAATAAACAATATTATGAAATAATAAAATGTATAAATCTCAATGTTATTAATTTCCTTCATTTTAATTTTTGCCATTTTTTAAAATTGTTTTGAACTGAAAATTGCTGCTATCTAAAATTTTCATAACTATTATTTTACAACTGATACAAAAATTGGACTGAAAAACTTTCTCAGTATCCTTGAAATATGATGATACATTAAATGGTAGAGAGAACATAATTAGAGCATATATTTGTAGAATTTCAAAAATTCAGGCAATGTAACTTTTAATTTTTTCAAAGATTATCTAAGCACTATAGGATTTTTTTTCTAGCATAATATTTAAAAAGAATCATGTTGCTCCAAATACAATTTTTTTTTAATTAAAACTATTTTAGTTAGCCTATCCATAAATGCTGCACAGATCAAAAGTTTCATAAGAGTTAATTTTTAAATGAAATAAAGAACAGATAAAAGCGTTGAATATGTCCACGTAAGTGAAACATTAAAACTTCAAATAAAATAAAATCAATGCATTTAAGAATAAATAAAGAATCAAAAATAAAAACGCAATATTTGACTAAAACATGAGCAACATAATTGACCACAAAAATGCCAGACATGGTGACAATTCAGTTCTTCAAATAGCAAATATCTATGAACCAAAAAACTAAGAGAATGTAAAGAATACATATAAATACATATTTGAATGAAAACTGAAAAAATATATATATATTTACCTTCTAAAGGATTAGCAAGTTTTGCATCACCGCACCAAGAATCGTTGCTTTCCAAACATAATTTAACTCGAACATCCGAAAATCCTTCATCAGGTGGACTCAACTGCACTTTTTCTATCTGCCTGATGACTGATATGACAGTTTGTTGCACCCACATCTCAGTACCAACTGGCCTGGCTTCAATCTGGAAGAAATTGTTTCTTTAAGGAAAAGGACTAACTTTTGTAGATATATTAATAATTTGATTTCAATTCCCTGAATGGATTTTGTCAAGTTCAATATTAATTTATAAATTTTTTTGCAACAAAACTGCTTTGATTAAATGAATCGAACTTGAAAATCGAGTTACAAAAATTTATAAATACAATATTTTGACATAAAAACCAAGTAAGTGTTCAAATTTGAACTTTCTACACATAAGAAAAACAGTAAATTAAATACAAAATAGCATCTTTGGAAACAGAAAATAAATTCAATGTGTAATTTTTTCCCCATTTTTTAAGAGCTAAGTTTGTATAGCTCCAATTTTGGTATTTGTGCTTTTCAATTAATTACTTTCAATTAAATTTTATTTCAATTGATTTTGTTATTTATCCTATAATTTCCATATTCACTTATGTTCAAATAACTTAAATATCATTAAAAAAAATTTTAAGCAAGTGCACAATGTGGGATAAAAATGTTTGATCAAAAATATTTTTTTACTGACCTTGGCCAATAATTTAAGTGAACTTGGTTCAACATGAAAAGTCAAATATCCAGTATCTCTATCGAATTGAGCTTCTGTAGGTCTGGGCATATCTGCAAGAATAAAAATAAAATTTCAAATTATATTAACTCGTAAATACAGGTTTAAGAATTTTATAATTTATGTTACAAAACATTAAAGAAAAATTAATGATATCACGAAATTGCTTAACATAAGTTTATTTTCAAAAATATTATAGAACAGGTAAGTCATAAAAATGGATTGTGTATATATACTTATATTTCAAAAGAATTGCAAAAATTCTTTAAAATTTTATTTCTGTAATAAGTTAAAAATATTTTCACACAAAATCAACAGCAAATGGATATGAAAACATTTACAGAACAAAAAGACACAAAAGTAGGACACATAAGATAAAAATAAAAGCAAAAGCACTTTAACTTATCCACATAATATGCATTTCAACCCCTTTCCTACAGCAATATGGAGCAAAGAACAAACAATCAAACTAAATATATTTTCAGCTATAAAGACTACTTGCATATAAATCCCAACAATTTGAAAGTATTAAAATTCCTTAAATTAAAGTTCTTAACAGTATTATTGCTCTATATTGTATTTTTAACAAATTCTAAATAATCCTTGGAATAAAATAACATGTAATATCTAATACAGAAGACAGTAGCTATAACAATATATTATAAATAGTGCAGTAACGTCAGCATATTTTATTCTTTTTTAATAAATAAGGACAAAATATAAAACTAGCGAAGAAAAACAGCTGGTACAGAGAAGGAAATGGAATTCTAAAGGTGTGTTAGAGGAGAGAATGAAAAAATAAATATCAGGATGTGATAAATTTTGAGATAAAAATCGAATCAAATTCTAATGCTTACCTTTTAAATTCACTGCAAAAAAAAGAAAGAAACATAAAATTAGTACACAGCTAAAAAGGCATTATAGGAATTAGAAATATAAAGTAATGAAACATTTTCTTTAAATGAAACTCAGTAATAATCGTCAGATTATGTGATATTGATGGTTAGTAAGCAAAAATGCTTGAGCATTAGTAAAGAATCCCAAAAAGCATGCTGTGTTAAGTGAAAAAAAAAATCTTTTTGCCAATATTAATGTAATTTGTTATATAGAAAGTATACCAGCTGTTTTCTTCATTTGGTCAGAATCAAATATATTTATTTAAAATAATGATTAGTTTACTTTTAAATATAAGTAAACAACATTTAAATCTATATGAAAACAATTACCTAAAATTATGTAAATATTATTGGTATTAATATTTTATTATTTTGAATTATAATATATTAAATTTAAAAAGCTTTATATATACAATATCGAATAACACAATACTTACTGAAACAAAAAAGGAAATGGAATGAATTAATGATCATTCAATTTTTTCAATAAAAATATTTATAATGAAATTTGTGTCTATGTTTTAATGTCAATGCAATCCAAAACACTAGGATGCATAAAAACTTAAAAAGTAACATTAACATTTTTTTAAAAAAAAGACCATTATTTTTACATTCTAAAAATATTGTATTTAAAATATGCTTCAAATTTTTTTAGTAGTTGCCTTTTATTTCTCAATGGGAAAAATGTGAATTCATTCTAATTTTTTAGGAATGAAGTGAATTTAATTAATTACTGAAATACCTCATTATTCAATTTATTAGATTTTCATATCATGAATATTTTCACATCTAAAATTCTACTTATTTCTAGTGCAACATTCAAAATACAATTATCATTTTAGAAGTCTTCTTCAAATGATTTTTTTTAATATTACTTAATTTTTATTTTCTTTCTTAATGACTAATATTTTTTGAAAAACTATATATTCACTTTAATAACTTTCCTGCCTTGCTTGTGCTTACAAGAAAAAAATTAAACATATATAAGAACCAATAAAAATAAATAACTGCAAAGAAAATGATCACATGCATTAAAATGAAAAATACTACAAACATGCAATGCATGAACATGCAGCAACAAATAAGTTTGACCCTTCTATGCATACAAATAATAAGCATCTCAAAATACCTTTTGTAGTAACAGATAAATCTTCTGAATAAGGACTGTATCCACGAGGATTTACGGCTATGACCTTAAAGTGATATTCGGTATTCGCAGACAAGCCTAAAATAACAATACATAAATGTTATTTTATGGGTTTGATAACAATACAAAATTGTTATATTGGGGGGGGGGGGGATTTACAATACATAAGTACTTCCTGGAAATCTTTTCTTTCATTAATACAATAAAAAGATTTGTTAAAAAAAAAAAAGAATAGAACGAACCAGTAATTTGGCAGAGATTTTGTGATCTGCAGGATTCGTTCATGGAACGACCAGTTTCAGTGTTGAAATATGTGACCAAAAATTCAGTGTTAGCGAATCCTCCATTGAAACCTTCTTGCCATCTTAAAGTCACTTTGTCAGAGCTGACTTCGATTAATTCTAAGTGAGTTGGCTTTTCTGGAGGTCCTGTAAAACAAACAGTTTAAAGTTAAATAGAAGAAAGGATTATTGTTTTTATTACTTAATGGCCATTATTTAATAAAAATAGTTTGCTATCACATTTTTTTAAAAACTAACATCACAAATGAGATATTTTTCAAGGTTTTAATAAATTAATAGTACATTCATTGTGCATAAGATGTGACAAACAATGAATTATTTTCTTTTATTAAATTCTTTTTGACAAGTAAATTATAGATTAAAACCATTCAAATATGATCATAAACTTATAATTGAAGTAAAATAAAGATCAAATAGATAAACCGATTAATTGCATAACCAAAATGAATAATCAAATATCCAGTTATATCTCAATAATGAATAAACATATAATGTTTGGGTCAGGTGACTATAACATGAAATTTACTTAACATTATTAATATTTGACAGATGTCTCTAGCATCAGGAGCAAATGGATGTGATAATTTAAATAGTGCAGTTATTTTAAAATGGTTTGTAATTATATATTGAAAATTTTTCTGAAAAAGATAACCAGCTATTAGTAAAATTAACAACAAAAATTTATATTCTTAAATTTCTTCCATTAGGAAAAGACGTTACTTGAAAAAAAGCTTCAAGTTTAATGTCCGGTTTCTCGTCAAATACGACAAGAGCATGCCACCCATCTAAAAACTCGCCAAATGCAAGCCATTTTGAAGGGCTTCAAAAAATGGTAACAAACGGCTTACGGTTTTCAGGGTTGCATTAAGAATTAGCTAGATTTTTACATAGATATTTAAAAAATGAATCTTGGCGATCGAATTTTATTCTTAAGTATAAAGTATAGTTTTCAATAAAATTTAATATCCTTTACTTTGCCTTTGCAAGTATAATGGCAGCATTACCTTTCCTGACCAGTCTGATGATGGTCTTCTTATCATCTCCAACTTGATTCGAAGCTCGGCACGTATATTCGCCATAGTCCTCTTCCTTCATGTCCCTGATCGACAGTACTCCCGCATAAATGTCCTCACCTAGATCGGTGATGTTGGTGCCATAATTTCCGTACTCATCCAGCACTCGGCTTCTCGATGACCACTCGAACTGAGGTGCAGGGTAGGCCTGCATTTTGCACTGAATGACAGCTGTCTCACCCACGTCGAAGGCCACTCGGTTGTAGGTGTGTCGGACAACGGGAGAATCTAGAAGTAGCAATGAAATATGCTATGAAGGCAGGAAATGAAACGAGCAATTATATTATATATTTAATTAAATGTGAAAGTGTTTATTTCAACTTTTGCAAAAGACAGTGGCGTAGCGAAAGTAAGTGGCGCAAGGGACATAATATGATCATTTCGCTTCCTGTCGTCATTCGTGATTAAACGAAGGCAAATGAAGTTCTTGTAAATGATCAGGAGTTCTCCTGTCACGGACTGGATGTGCTAAGCCAAATGGCGTTAATTACCACAAAGCCACAACAAATATAAATATTACAAGCTCAGGAAACGTTACAAATCACACATATCTACAATTACAAATCATAGTCAATGTAAATTACTAAATCAGCTTAATTTTCTCACTTACGTTCGATCCTCAGCATCATTTCAGATCTGGCAACCTCGCCAACTCCATTGTCGAATTCACATGTGTAACGGCCTCTGTCTCCGGGTGTCAGACCATTCTCGCGTCGGCTGGGGCCAGAGAAAGCAAGCGTGCTTTGCACCATAAATGCATTGTTGTCTTCCACCACCTCACTAGTGGAGATATGGAATAAACCGCTGTCTTCGGATATGGGTTGTCCATTCTGTAACCACCTCACTTTGGGCTTGGGTTTGCCACGAGCTCTGCAAGTGATGGCATAATCTCGCTCTTTGTCTTTCTTGATGGTCTGGGGGCGCAGAGGTATAATAATGGATGGTGGCTCTGAAAAAAGAATTACATATTAAACGTAAGTGCAAGGAATATTTTGAGTGGGGCATCGTAAAAGGCGATGGGCTAAATAATAAATGCTTATTGAATGTATACAGGTTAAAAGCAAATAATTTTTAGTCAATGACAACTAAAGCTGATAATATAAAAAAGCCAACAGCAATAAAATACTGACATAACTAAGTATTGGTGCTTTTTCGTTGACATGGGACCAATCGTCGCCAGGATAAAATATTGGTACAATGCTGTCGCCAACTACTGCCTACAGTAATGTATAAATAGTAGTCAAAACTGGTAGAAAATCTTGGCGAGTAGCGCAAATATACTCGGAACTAGTCATCACCAACCACCTATTATATTGTCACCTGTTATGCCGGTTTTACACTGAACCAGTTATAAGTCGGCCCATAGGCAGCACATGCGTAAAAAGGCTGAAAAATGATCTTCTGTCAATGGCAAGTAATTGTTACGATGGGGCAACAATATGCCGTTATATTTTTTTGTTGTTGTTGTTGTTTTTACAGCGCATGCGCTTGTAGAATTTGGAAAATTGATGACTTATCATAGATTAATGCCGACATTTGTTGCTATTTGTTCTTTCTGATGTG
>JAPMOR010026368.1:235007-249531 GCA_026543865.1 Argiope aurantia | reverse complement strand
AGTAAATAGTTAAGGATACAGCTGGATAGTAGGATAATAACCGGATAGAGTCCGAAAAGCATTTAGATTTCTTAAATTCTTATATACTGTAAATTTAGTTTGATGACTAACCATTCGAAGATGCATTCAAGCGTTTGTATAAAAAAAATCTAATATTTATCTTTGAAATTCAATTTATTAGATTTAGAAAAAATTATATTTATTTATGTATAAATGAAATAACAATTATGAAAATCAGTAATGAGGAAGTGTATCATCAGCGCTAGGATAGAATGCAGCATCATGATTTTGTATGGTACCGAAAAATACCTTAACAATACCGTTAATGTTTCGTATTAATTGGATAATTTAATTTCTTTTCCTTACTTTATTTGTTCTAAATACTTCTAAAGTTTACATATTTAATTCGTTATATCGCAAGTATAAGAAAAGTAATTTTCGGGAATTTGCTGGTTAATTTAATGGTTTTATTGTCAGACATTTCTTCCATTTGGTCTTTAGTCTGTCCCTAGAAAAATTGTTGTCTTTAGACCTTGTACTGAAACGACAGAATGTTAAATATCTAATTCTGTATTTAGGTTTTTAAAAGAAGAAAGGTCACCTGGAACGAGTAGATGTATCCGGTATCCTTTATGTTCTTGTATATGACAAATATCAAATATAAAATGATCCATCTAATTAGGAGTTTAAACACATTCGCACTTTAAAGGGTTGAGCTAGGATTTCACATAAACTTTGTTATGATATTTTAATTAAAGTTACGATTTTCCCCAAATATATTCATAAAATTTTAAAAGACAAATACACAATTAAATTAATAGATTCTATAAACAGCATCGATAGCATCCAAAGGTCATATCTACCAGACCTAGTTGAGTGCTAACTATACTACCAAACAATGCGACATCTGCAATATCAATTGTCATAATAAAATTACCATACTAGTTAGCATTCAACCCATAGGAAAGGACATAGATGACAATAGCAGTTAGCAATCGAACTTTCCAACTCACTGCATAATCATTCAATTATTCAACCCTTCGAAATATAACCAGCCCGCAGCTACTTACCGTGAACTGTCAAATACACAGACGCCGATCCACCGTTGCCAACGAGATTGCGAGGCTGGCAGAAGTATCGTCCTTCGTGGCTCATGTGGGCAGAGACGAGGGTGTAATTTGATTTAGTGGTGATGTCCTCTGTGGAAGTGCCTTCTTTCCACCAGCGGTACTCAGGCAGAGGCCATCCCAGGGGATGGGCAGTACAGGATAGAGTGAAAGGTCGACCAGCAATGGCCACTGGCTGAACGGGGTAGATTTCAGCTTGGCCTGGCTTATCTGGAATTAAAAAGACATAATAAGATAATCAGAGTAGATTTCGAAAACTAATAATATCGCGAGTTTATTGTGGATTTATTTGCGTGTGTATCAATACGAAAATGAAATCAAAAACATCAAATGAATTATAACTTTGCTAATTACTTATTAACCCCTTCGCATACAGTGACGAGTTCGACTTGCGCGTCGAATTACTGAATTTTTAATTTTAAATCTACAATTAAGTGAAAGCATTCAGTGATTTAAAATGCAAAAACCATTTAAAATGTTTTAATATTTCAGATGTCGCAAATAGGATTTGTTAACTTCCTATAATTAGGAAGTTAACAAATTCGTAAGTCAAGGAGTTAATAAGTATATTAGTTAATAAATATTAATGTCACTTACAGGAAACAATTTTGGAACGACATAATTATTGTCATAAATGAATAACAAACATTTAATTCTATTATGGAAATTTTTTAAAAAATGCAAAATTCAGTTTAGGCCATTGCTTTATAAATTTTGGCAAATTGTCGCAACATCAAATGAAATCACAAAATACAATATTGGCGATAGCATAAGCTTCCATAAAATGGTTTTCTTATGGATATTTTAATAAGCAGAAATTGTTAAATAAATAATCATAAAACAACGTAATTCATTAAAATTTGTTAAAAAAATATTTTATATTCCATTTCCTTTTGCTTATTAAAACCTTGTTTAAATTTTAAAATATAAGAATAATTTTATGAAAAATACATAATTCAAATGTACATATTAATAGTATAAAATTTATTTATTATTGATTCGTGCTTTACTAACTTATTTGCGGTTAAAATAAGTAAATAGATATATCCAGTAAGTAAAAGTATGACACGACGCCGTATCGCCAACAAGATTTCATCAGAAATAATGTTTCAAGAAAAATATATACTATATATATAAATTATTGGCAACGTATTGACGATATAGCAACATGCTTTGCATTAATAAAATGTTTCAAATGGTGGAAGGTTGGCGATGAAAAAAAAAATGTTAACAAATTCTGCTCCGTAATAAAACAACAATGAACGAATGGTATGAATTCGATCTACTCACGTCGGATTCGAACTGTAACAGTTCCATTTCCGATAGCTTCAGACTGAACGTTGGATCCTGAAGGCCTGAAAGAAGTTGCTGCTTGGCAGATATAACGACCGCCATCGTCAACGGTGATCTTCTCGATCCTCAAGGTATCACCGGTCTGTCTGAAGTAAGGATCACCCTCTTTCAGCCATTGGATCATGTGAGGAGGTGGTTTTGAGTTGACTTCACATTTTACGATTAGGGGCTCGCCGGCTTTTGCCTCTTGATAGGATACTACTTTCACTTGAGGCCCATCTGAAAATAAAATAATAGTAATCAGTAATTAAGTCACAAATTTTTTAATCTGGAAACAAAAGCGGAGAAAAGGTAGCCAAAAGAGGTGAAGTAGAAAATAAGGCGATGAAAAAGTCGCCAAGGACATTTTTGTTGAAAACGACATTATTTAGATTTCAAAATAATATCGTACGGTTTTCATTTGTTTCTGAAAAAGCAGTTTAAAGATTTAAGTCTTTTTTTAAAGATTTAAGTCTATGGTTCAAAACCCATAGACTTAAATCTTTAAAAAAGCATTTTTTTGAAATCATAGAAATTATATGAATTCATAAAAATTATATGACCTTTAATAAATTAATGAGTTAAATCAGTGAAACCTTGCTATGAGAAATTTGAGAACAAATTATAACTCTATATAGCAAAGCATTTTTAAATAATTAATAACTAGTTATAATTATATTTGAATTTTAGAAGAAATCAGGTTATTTATCAAATAAAAACTGTAATGAAAATTAGTCAAAGCAATGCAAACAGGAACACCCCAGAAAAAAAATTAATACACAAAGATCGAATTTTTAAGCAACATTAGATATTTGTTAACTTTTATGTCTTGTCAATTTTTTAGGTAATACAAGACCTTGAGTTATGTTTGTGTTTAGAGTATTGTACACAATAAAATGAAAAATAAAAATTTGTTTGATTCTTCAACCTTAATAACATATTTCAATTACATTTAAAAATTCATTTATTACCAAGATCAAACAACAGTAATTGATACAAACAATAACAACAGAAATGAGATGCTGATTATATTTCATATTAGTTAAAAATGTATTTACTTATTATCTAAATTTTGATTGAACTTTCACTTCAACCTACTGTTACGCTGAGTACTGATACAAAGATTCTCAAATAAAACGAGAAAAGAACCAGCATAATTAACACGTTAGTTGTCGCATGAATCACCTGTGATTCACAAGAGCTTTCTAATTCGACGACTGCTTCTCTACTATAGTTAAGGGAAGTAAAAAAGATGGCTAATTAGATTATCCAAATCGAAGTCTTGAGTCATGGCAGCAAACGTGCTAAATCATATTTTATCATTTTGAATTTTTTGTTTCTTAGATCTAACTAATTAAAGATGATTAAATAAATCACGCTTGTTGATTAAATGTTATTTTTTTTTTTTTTTTTACTAAACAGAAGATATACTCACAAAGCACAGAGAGTTCCAGATTGGCTTGGGTGGGCTCACCAATTCCATTGTCAGCTATGCAGCTGTAGATGCCACTGTCATCGGCCTTCACATTCCTGATGGTGTGATTGTGAGTGTTGGACAGCAACTGACCATTCTTCACCCATCGTATCGTGCGAACGGGAGGAGAGGCGATCACAGAACAGGTCAGATGAGCATCCGTATTCTCCAGAACATTCAGAGGATTAGAGGGCCCGACAGTCAATCGAGGAGCATCTAAAATACACATTTTAGAATTCTCAATCTCATTTATGCACAGAATATTCAAGATGTCAGATAACCTTGAGACATATTACAAAATTATATAAAACAAAAATCAAGGTAGAGAAACAAAATGTTGATTACTTATTTTACAGTTACTAAAATTAACAAACCTCAATATGAGCTCCCTTGGTTAATATGACCAAGGGATATTCGATTTCATGCCATGTGCTTGTAAATGCGTAAGGAGTAATGGATTGAATAATATCTGTAATAAATTAATCTATATCCAGCAAATTCGTGTAAAGTATCTGATAAGCACAATCTTTCACATAACAACACATGAAAAAAAATATTTTACTTTGAAAACGCAATGATGACTTCTTATAAAAATTTTCTTATTAAAGCACCACTAGGTCCTACCGAATGCCATCTATGGGATACTAGAGTGTTGCAATATTTTGAAGAAAAGCATCAGTATTTTTAGTAAATCGGATTAAAAAAAAGCGCATATATTCCTTTTTACTTTTCTTTCTTCTTTTTTTTTTATTGTTTTGAAATATGTCCAATATTTCTAGAATACGCTTACAAGCAAAAAAAAAAAAAAAAAAAAATCTTTATGTTACAAATATAAATAAATTAGAATCTTAAATTTACTGAAATAACGATGTTAAATAATGTAGTAATTGCATATAATTAATGCTAATAATAATTACATTTATAATTAATACATTGCACAAAATCAACTAATAGCTAGGATGAAAGAAAAATTGCAAATATTGCAACTTTTCTTTAGCTGCATAATGATTCTTTCTGTCGTATTGCATTTATTTTTGAATAGTTAATTAATAAAACCATTCACTAACTGCTAAATTTTCGAATTGAAGAAGAAAGGTTTTTTTTTTTTCAGTAAAGGCATTTCAGATAAGCAATTAATATTTGTATTTTATTAAAATTATTGAATTAAAAGTTGAAAACATATTTTTAATAATTTTTCATGCATTCATTAATCTATAAATTTGCATAATTTTTTTTAAAAAAATTATGTAAATTAATGAATGCATGAAAAATTATTAAAAATATGTTTTTAACTTCCGATTAAAAATATATCAAATTAAATATCATGCAAAAAAAGCAAACTAAATTAAATAATCGTTTTCATTCAGTTTTATAATTCACACAAATATGTTATTTTACTTTTCTGAATTAAAATTTTATGTGTACTTAAATTTAATTTAACACGAAGAAAAAAAATCCTAAAAATTTAGATTTTACTCAATAATTAGATTCAACGGTTTTTAAAAATTACATAAAATTCCAAATTAAGATGTCATTAATGTTAAAATTTAGTATGTCTTAGAAGAAATGACAGTTAAAAATAATATATGCTAGAGATAAAGAACAAGGATTTTCAAATCATATTCAAGATTATATTACGAAATATATGATTGTTGATTTAGCTTAAAACCTAGGAAAATAGGATCATACCAATATTCACCAAGATTTAAATATATAAAATTATGCACAAAGAACAAAGGTATCCAAAAATTCTCTTCAAATTACAACAGCAATTGTTTCAAAAAAAGAACAAAGTATTAAAACTCCGCGAACCTATTCTGCTTAGCGAGAATTTAAAAGCCTTCGTGGTTAAGTTGTTTCATCT
This sequence comes from Argiope aurantia, assembly GCA_026543865.1. Lineage (NCBI taxonomy): Eukaryota > Metazoa > Arthropoda > Arachnida > Araneae > Araneidae > Argiope > Argiope aurantia. The sequence continues at coordinate 243,734 of JAPMOR010026368.1, read as the reverse complement.
TTACAACCTGGTGGGAACTGCTTCCGATTAGGTAATTTTTTGGCTCTTAGGTAGTCCAAATTGTTTTTGGAAAAGTTTTTGGCGAAAACGTAACTCTTATCTCGAATCTTCAACACAGATAGGAAACTATTCTTTCCAGTTAACGGCCAGTCATTCTTCAATCTCCACCTCTAGCACCCCCAAGGCACCTTGCAGCAACTCTTTTATAGCAGGTTGCTACCAACTATTCGGTTATATCAGCTGAAAGAGCAAAAATGAGAACACAGCGGGAACTGCTGACGTGTTGGAACGTTAAACAAGAAAAGGTGAAATCATTTTGCCGTAACAAAAGTTTTTCTGCTCGAGTAGTTGAGATTCAATGAATATTGAATTTTCTAAAATGTGGAGCTATCTTTAAGGTTAGCAGAAAAAGAAATAAAAGTTTCATAGTAAAATGAAATTTTGTATTTCTTAAAGACCAAGCAAACGAATTATACAAAAGCATACATTGTTCGACGGATTTGTTTTAAACGAAAATGCGCCTCTGAAGTTGTTGCGCTTTTTAAAGTAAATTTACATTAAATCAGTATTGTTGCCGCCAATAAACTGGGCATGCGCAGAAAGAGCGGACAATGTCAAGTACCTTTATTTCGGAACAACTGCATGACACTGTTCCGCATTTTCCCACTGATTGCGCATGCGTGATCTCATTAGCAGTGACAATAATTAATGACCAAATGTAAAACTAATCTATTAACTGACAAATGTAACTGATTGCAGACAATTCATAAAACATAGCATTTACATCACAAATGTAAATGTGCATGCTTTCAGATATTTAACATGTGGTGATCTTTATGTTCTCAGATGATATTTAGGTTTTTCTCAGATTCTATCCCTTTCCTTTCTTTCAAAATCTAACTAGTGCAGTATATTTATGTGTATGTAACTATGCATAAGAATCCATTGCTAACTGGTGAAGATCCAGCTGCAATTTTCTGTGATGTGAAAAAAACATATGGTTGTTCGCAATAGGATTCATTAAATCTGTTTTAAAATATTTTAGCAGAGAAAACCACGCTTAGAGATACTTCAGATAAGAATTTATTGTCTTTAAATGGCAAGTTTCCAAATGAAATCAAATGACCTCAAGATGGACGAAACCGCACTTTTAAACAAAAAAGCTCGTTTTATAACTTTTAATTTATCTTTCTTCTGTTAATAAAAATTTGAATAAATTATTAAAGAAACATATCCCTCCTCTTTAAGTGACTAATATTCTTGGATAATTTGAAGTAAGCAGTTGCATTTGTATACGATCTTCATCATCTAAGTTATTTGGGTTGTATGCCCAAAATCTATTGAGTGCCTTTAAACAAATAATCTTTCGTATGTTTAAGCCAATAAATCGTAGCTATAAATTAATTATTGAACTTTAAATGACGCGAGACAATCATTTATTTATTACAGTATTCATTTAAGTCTGACCATAACTGTTAATTTAAATTCTGAATTTACTTCGTCCATAAATTTACTTTAAATTAATAAAGCCTAATAAGACAAGAGAGAAGAAAAACTAATAAAATGAGAAGCGCTATTTAGACGTTCTATATCCTTCATGAAAGCAAATGACGAAGATATTATTTTATGCCCAAGAGTCACTTATATTCGCTGCGACATTGACCGAATTGGGCAAAATGGCGCCAGAGAAGAGATGTCAAGCAACAGGCCGAAAAGCAATAATTTTGTTGTTGTCCTTGTTCTTCATATCGTGTTTTCGAAATAAACCAACGTTTCTATAAAAACTGAAGACTATCGCTTTGGCACATTATCTTATCCACACCTCTCAATTCACATTATCGTATACTTTGTTTGTTTGACTCATATTAGGATTTGAATTTGACATCCCTGTTCCACACCAACTATAAATATAGTTATAAAAAGCAAACGCTAATACGCCAACTGCCTGATTGGCTGGTTTATCATGGTTTAATGATGCAAGGACCAGATTTGGCAAAACTGTGCCAAATGTATCACTATATTTCACAAATCTTGGCGCTTACTGAAATCCATCAATATAACATAGACCAGAAACAGAATCGAGAATAAAATGAACAAAATATACTTACAGTGAACCCTGAGACTGACACTGGTTTCGAGTTTCAGATCTTCCCTAAGGGCACGGTTCCAGACAACACACCGGTAGATGGCATCGTCGTCCTCCAGTCGCGGAGTGATCGTCAGGATGCTGGAGGTCGGCCTTTCTCTAGATCCACCCTTCTGGATCACTCCTTGGAGGAGGACACCATCCCTGTACCACCGGATGGTCGGATCCGGACTTCCGCCTTCACTGGAACAAGTGAGAGCAGCAGATTCCCCTTCACGGGCGATGGGCTTGGGTGGTGTGATGCGAGGTTCACCAGGAGGTACTGCAAAGAATCAAACGTTACAATTATTATTTAATATATACTTTACGGTATTTCAAAGAAGCCAACATCACAGTTATTATTTAAGATTTTAATGTACTGCGAAAAGGCAAACACCACAGAAATTATTTAAGATATACTTTAAGGTACTACAAAGAAGCAATCACAGGAAATACTTAAGATATACTTTGATTTAAATGTCAAGGTCACTGAACATCATTAATGAGGTTTCATTTCAATGATAACTAAGAGTAAAGGTCAAGACACATTGATCTGTTTCTATCTATAGATCAAATTGTTTGATCTAGAGAAACCAAACTTGGCATAGATACGATTTGAAGGATGAGAAGATGCATATCTGAGGGAGTTTTTTTTTTATTTATTTTTTTTATTTTAATTTCAATTAAGCGAAATTTTGGCATTTTCCACGATAACTTCAGAAAGTATTGCATGGAAATATTGTTTTTAAATCATCTTAAAATTAAAAAAAATATATCCTTTTCAATGTTACTAATTTTTTTGCCGTATGTTTTCATTTTATTAAATTAATATTTAAAAAATATTCGAGCATATTTTGCAACAATACAATTCATTTGCAACAGAGAAACTCGTTTTTATTGTTACTATTAATATTTCAATCGGGCGTTGTTCAACTGCTGATTTAATCAAAATAGGCATTCTTTTTTCTTTTTTTTTTCCCCATGAGACATAGATTTCAGTATAAGGAAGGCTTTTAGCAATTTTTTTTTAATTTTTTGCATTTGCAATTAAGATTTTAACTTCAATGCCAACCAATCATAAAAACTCTATTAAATGTGATTATTTTTAAACGCTGCACCTTTTTTTTTTTTCAGTGATACAATCGGATGCATAAAGATATAGACAATTAGGGAAATGTAGAATGCAATGAGTAGAACTGACACTTTAAAATATAGTATGCGTTTTATATATCTATTAAAGCTTAAAGTTAAAATTATTTTGTTGAGAAACTATTAAAATTAAATTATAAAAAAGAATATTTCAAATTTTTGGCAACTAATAATCCCGTCAAGCCAGATGGTCACGAAAGGCGGCTAATGGTTAATATAGATAATAAAATGATAGTAAAATTAACTGGGTCTTTATTTGCAAAAGAAACCCAAGTAAACTGAATTAATACCAAATTGATTTGATTTTTTTAATGAAAACAATGTTAATTATTTTATGTGTATTCTTTGACGATAAATCAAAATTATTATAGAGAACAAGTTTAGTAAATATTATTGGCAAAATATATATTTATAATTCGAAGAGGTATAACTTATAATTTGAAAATTATAACACGCGCCGATTGAATTTTTTAGCAGACATGAGACTCAAGTAAAACTAAATAAATGCAAAAATGTCTCTGATATTTGATTAGCAAATATTTCTAATAGAATTAATTATTTTATACGCATTCTTACAATGATGAATCTGATTGTCAAATTCATTGTTATTTTAATGCATTGCATAAAAAAAATGAGAAACAGATTATATTTAATCCAAAATGTAAGAAAAAAGCAATCAATTTGAGTCCCTCTTAAACCACTTTTTTTGCAATTATTCTCCTCAAAGATTTCTTTTATCTTTTTTTAGAAAGATAAAGAAGATCTAAGAGAAAATAACTTTCATAATATAGGAAATGTTAGCATAATGTTGTTATTCACCGTATTAATTCGGAACGATTGCTTCATTTCTTATATTAGTATTATTATAAGAATTAATGATATTTCCAGACAGAAAAAAGAATTTCCATCAAGTTCTTTTACAAAAAAAGGGGGGGGGGGGGGTCTTTACTTTTATACAGCGATTGAGCTATTTGTGAAGCACTTTAGCAAAATTAAAACCGATCTTCATAAATGTAGAGGATCTAATATCATTAGCACAGGCCACTGGTTATTTTCATTTTTTTTTCAGACTTCTTTTGGTTCAGCAAAACGCATGATTTAATACAACGATAGTCTTAAAAATAATGGATTGAAGAAGTAGTTAAGCCTGTTTAATTCTCTGATGAATTTTTCACTCGAATAATTTCCCCCGTTTCTTACCCAATAACATGAAAGTAGATTTCATAATATATTTTTATTTAGAAAATAAATGTTTGTTTGTCAGAGTGCTTTCTATAAATTAAATAAAAGTATCCTTATTTCAAAGAGATTATTTAGTTCAATTTCTGATGCTAAAAAATATATCTTATTTAAAAAAAAAATTTAAAAAAACTTTAGGGGGTGTTTTTTGGGGGGGTCTATTTTTTTCTTATTCTTTAAGAAAAATAACCTTTGAAAGCCTCATCAAGACAGAGAAATAAATAATAATAATAAAAGCAAATTGAATCTACGGATTCATCCAGTTCTAAGCAAATTGAATTAAATGCAAGAATTCTAGAGAAAATTTATTGCATTGATTCTTGTTAAAAAAGCAGCAATCAAATTTCCATTTACCTTTCGAAAATAGGTAGATTTTCTTTTGTATCGAATTAAAGAGAAGTTTAGAATTATATATATTTATCCTCCTTCCCCAAAATGTAGAATTCCAAATGATAATCGTAGTTCTTCAACAGATTACTTCTCTTTCTTATCAACAGATTACTTCTCTTTTATATGAGAGAATTTAACTCAAGTAAATAGAATTTAGCTAAGAATCATGAAATGAAAAACAAAGGGATAAATTTAAATTCCAACGGAATAAATTGTTAAGAACACAATATGCCAATACATGCTCCTAAATCCGAACATTCTTTATAGTAAGGAAAAAGTAAATGAAAAGTTTAAAATGTCGATTGATTAAAATGTTGTTTTTAAACTGCAAAGAGATAGATAAAAATACTGATAAATGTGTATAAACTAAAAATAGTATTTTTTTCCTTATATATATATATATATATTGACGTAATTTCAAAGAATAGTTAAACTTTCTTATTTTGTTTTGACAAAAATTATGTATATTTGTAAATAAAATGAAACCGAAAGCTTTCACGTCGCCATATTGGATTCTACTACTATTTTTGGTAATAATAAATAATCATCACTTTAAATGTAACGTATATATTTTTATATATATTTGTTGGATATGACTCAATCATATTTTCGTAGAAACAGTTTCAAAAATTGCCATTCATATTTCGTATATGATACGAATTATCCAAATCTGCAAAGCAAAACTGAAAACTTTCAGCATCGACATAGTGAATTCCATCAGTTTTATTTATTTTTTAATAATGACAAATAAGCAATTTAAATATAACATATCAACATATTTATCATCAATAAATCAATTTATGATACCGTCATAGAAACTGTAATTTAATAAAACTGAATTACCATTCTTAATTTCGTTTTGATAAAAATTATTCAAATCTGTATATAAAATGTAACAGAAATCCTCCAACGTCGCCATATTGGATTCTCCAATTCTTTTCTATAACGATAAATGATAAAGAATTTAAATCGAGAATGTCAATTTATTTGTCGCCAAAATATTAATTTACAATGCTGTCACGGGAACAATAAATTAATGCCAGTGGCTGTCATGTTTACTCAATGTCTGCGCACGACAAAATTCGAATATCGCCTCATTTGCACCTGAAAAGAATTAATTTTCAATTCAGTTTGATAAGAAATAAAACACCTGCAATTTGAATCGAATTTGCGATGATTCGCCAAATTTATTTGCTGTCGTTATAGCCGCTGCAAAAATTCATAGAAAAAAAAGTAATATATTTGGAAATATAGAAAGAAGGTAGTTATGAAAATATACTGAATGTATTCCAACTCATTATAACAATAATAATAACAATCGAAGGAAACATTCTTATTCGACAAAACTTAACGATAATGTATTATTTGTTGATAATTCATGTTTCAAATGTATTAATAAATTTTTTAACAGAAATAGCATTCAAGCATTCTCTCCACATTTCTATTCAACTTGTCACATCTATTTAGACAAAAATAAAAATTACTGAATGTATGTTTGATTTGCATTTTATACAAATCTAACTGAATGTTAATTTACTTAACGATTTAATTAGTAACCAGATAAATTTAATTTAAAATTGCTGTTAAACTTATAGGTGCAGAAAATTCAAAACGATATTTTATGAAAAATGTTGTGATAGAAGAGAAATTTAATTAATTTAAATGTAAATTTAATTAATTAAAAATAAACAAAATGTAATATAAGCATCTTTAAATACTTTATTATAAGAAGTATATCAAAATTGTTGACTAGTAATTCAATCAACACACTGAAAAAAAATTGCACTAATTCCAAACGAATCTGAAAGCATGAAAAGAAAAAATTAAGAATAAAGTTCAAAAATTAAAAATTAATTTGAATAAGCTTTAATTCATGACCCTTGTAAATCAAATGAAAATACTAAATTACGCTGCGGGAACCTCAAAGAAATTCTTGAGACTTAGGGGCCTCTACGCCAATTTAGCCAATTTTATATGAAACGTTGTTATGTTTATTTATAATGTCATCATGTTATTTTATTTTTTTTAAAAAGTTAATGAAGTACCTTGCTTGGATTTTCAGTACATAAGAAATAAAAATTCCTTCTACTACAAAATAAATTAACACATATTTCTTATTAAATTTCTAAATATCATTGAATTGTGAGATTTTTAAGAAAGCAAATTCTCTTCTGTAAATTATTCATTTCAACAAAAATATAATACAAATATAATACATTTCTAAAAATATTTGCCAATGGCCTTGGTCTATTGAAGCTGTCTGCAAAACATGATACAAACCGAATAATATTTGAAGAATTTGTACTGACTTCTGTTTAAACATTTAAAACAATTATCCTTCATTAGTATTTTAAAAAAAAAGAAAGAAAAAGAATCTTTTTTCAGACAAAATAACAGATGGCGCATGAGGCAATACGCAACGAAGAACTCATTTTATTAAATTCCAACAGCTGTTTCATTAGCTTTGGAAGAAAGAAACATGCACGACTTAATCATAAAAACAGGCAGTGAATAACTAAACTCGCTTACTGCAGATGACTAGAGCATGCTTTTAAGCAATTACATGTTTTAGTGCACACTAAAACAGAGCATACCTGTAACTGTAACGTTTCCAAAATGCAGTAATAATGTTAAGCAACACTCGACTCATTACGGCTAATCTTTTTTTAGACCAGTTAATGCACAAGGTATTACGGATGGCTGGACAATGAATTTCAAGAACAATGAACCACTATTACCGCTGTCTGGCCTCGCGCAAATAGTACTGCATTTGCATTTTACCGCCAACGAAATCGGCTTTAAAAAATAGCCAGAAAATAGGATAAGAAATATAATAAGAACTGACAAAAAATAAATCACGGCTTTGGCCAAAAAAACCTCCAGGCAGACTTGGAGTGTATGCGGTACGACCTTTTGAACTGAAATCTTTGCAAATAGCCATTTCGTTCTTTTTTTTTTTTTTTTTTCCTCCAGAAGATGTATCGCAGGTCAAAGTGCGCCGTAAAAAGGAATCAAAATTCTGCAGCACCTTTCTTATTCTTTTTCCCCGTCGGTTGACAGGTGCTCGTTTCAGAACAATAGGGATATGCCGTCCTTTTTATCCAAGCAGGAGCAACTTGGGAATAGACTCGACTTTAACAGCTGAACAGTTAAAAATTCGCAATCGGATTGCTAAGCCTGAAAGAATTTTCCAGAACTGACATCGACGAAGGAATGAGATTTTCGACTCGAGATTTGTTTTTTTTTATTGGCGTTCTTTACCTAGTCGGTCACTGCGAAGGCACTTGGACATTTTCACCCTTGAGATAAGATTTGTGAAGATCGGCATGTATAGTTTCCTTTAGGATTCTTGTATGAGAATGGTAACTTTAAGATGATTTGTATGTGTATATATATATATATATATATATATATATATATATAATTATTATTATTATTAAAATTAGAATTATAGCCCAACTTTAAAAATACTTGAATAAAATTCTATGGAACATTTTTTTAAATTGATTATAATTATTTCCTATTTATGCATCAAATAGTTTTGATGCATTCTTTTCCGAAAATACAGCCATTTTTTATAAGATTTAAATTAGCCCTTTAAATTTAAAGCACCAGTAGTAACAAACTATTATTAAAATCCCTTAGTCCTCCAAAATAGTTCTCAAATTATTAGTAATTCGCCTATAAATTTATAAGATAGAATTGTGCTCTTTATTTCATTAAATTAAACTATATCAATTAAACCATTTACATATGAAAATCCCCACATTATGCGGAACCTCATATTCTAGAGCATTCCAGAAATCGGCTGTATATTTTTGAAA
>JAPMOR010026368.1:137561-215984 GCA_026543865.1 Argiope aurantia | reverse complement strand
ATTTTAATATAAGATTCGCATATTCAATATGATATATTCAATGAGATATATAATCCAGCATTATATAAATAGAATTTTAAATGCATAGTTTTTAAATTTTAAAAAAATATCTATACGAGCTTTATATTATTTTGTATAAAAAGGCTAAATAATAGATTACAATCAAATATTAAATTGTAGAAAGTAAATTAAGCGATTTAAAAAACATCTTCATTAAGTGAAAATTGTAAAATTTATTAGTTTCATAGAATGCAATATTTATTGATTTTATAGATAGTTCCTAATTAATCTTACCTTTACATAAATGTAAAATCATGGAATTGAGAATGCACAGAGGAAAAAAGAACGAGGGGAAAAAAAATCGTTAAACGATAATATTTATTTGTAAAGAAACAGGCAAATTTATGAGCTTCAAAAAGAAAAGTATTTTTTTTAAATTAAATATTGAAAAGTAACTTGTTCAACAGTAAAGAAGCGATTAAAACATCTGCATTAAATGGGAATTGTAATATTCATAGGTTTCGCGGAGTTTTAATATTCATTGATTTCAAAGACGCCTCGTATTAATAAGTTTTACCACTGTATCTGACAGATTTATAAATTTCAGAAAATTGTAGATTTTTTTTCTAGCAAAATTTTTTCAATTGCTCGATTATTTGTATCAAGTGGATATAAATTGACTTTATATCTCATTCTAGGTTATAAAGTTTACTTTATAACAGAATAATTAAGTTGCTGTATTATTATCAGTATCTGTACAAACTTTTAATAAACAATCCTACCCGTAGTGATGCAGCAGACCAATTAATTAAAAGGCGTTAATTCCAAAGACGACATCACATAGTATTAAAGTAAAACCGACCAGGACGTCGGACATCAACTCAACCGACTATAAGCAACAGAGGGGGAAAATCACAAAGATTAATCTCTCCAAAGCCTCTTTGATACTATTTCATTCCAACGGCAGCACCGTTTTCATTAAAGGATCATAAAACGACACAAAAAAGTGACGTCTTCAACAAAAATGCATAACTCGGTTATCACAAGAAGAACATTATTTTAAATGAAAACAGGTCCTCAATGAGACCGGAATAATAATAAGAAAAAAAAAAAATACCCATCTCCACCCCTTGATGAAGTTTTAATCACAAAAATGAAGTTAACTGTGAAAATAGAATTCGCCTGCACGAAGGAACGAGACGGCAATAAATAAAGTTAATCTGCTAAATAGCCGTTTTGGTAAGACGTGCTGGTACCGCTGGGATGGTCCTCGAAGGTATAATAATAACACTGCTCTCTGGTAATGAAGCTAGTTGGCGTCTTGGAATTGACAGCAAAGGTTGCCCGGATGATGCATAGTGGACCCATCTCCACACGCCCTGAGCTATTTTTAGGAACTTTACAGCTTTACCTTTTGATGACCATTCTCCGAGGGTTTGGGGAGTCCCAAATGAATATTTCGGACCGAGCCACGTTTGCTGTAAAAGTCGCTCGGGGAACGGATTAGACACCGTTCCAGCACAGAAAGCGGTCACGTTGGCAGCACGTGACGCCTCGACCGCGAAATTGACGTCTGTTTAGCGTCTAAGAAATCATCCTAATTTCTAGAGGAGGGTACGGAGGATGGCTGTAAAGAAGTTAGGGTTTGGAGTGTGGGATTTTGAGTGAAAGATTTTTAGAATATTTAACGAAATTGTAAGACGTATATGTATTGTAAAAAGTATGTAAATTTTACATTGCAGACGCTCCTCTTTTTTTTATTTCTTCTTAGGAAAAAAGAAATATATTCTTAAGAAAGATAATTAATATGTTTCAAGCATAAAGTAATCAATGATTAAAAAGTTGTTATAAAAATATGGAGGAAATTATTGAAAAAAGAATTCTAACTAAACAAAAAATTATTGCATCAGAGGACTTTACAATATGAAGTATTCATCTGTATTTTAAAACAAACACCATTAGCTCAAGCAATATGGCAACACTAGACTTTTAATTATATTTTAAACTAAAATTTTAACTGTTTCCAAAATATACCTTTCAAACTTTACTTTAAAAAAATCTGCTAAAAAATTTTATGGAATTCCTTAGTTCTGAAATTTGTTTACAAAATCCCTTCATTCTTTTTAATTAAATATTTGCTTGACAAGCAAAATAAATATCTATATTTTTTTTCCTCCCTTTTGAGAAACCTTAGAAGGAAAAACTGAACAAATCTTTCTTTTTTCAAGTCCATGAAACAATACTCCTACATTTTAGAACAAAAGCTTGTAATAATGTTTTGTTATGCTTCTACAGTGCGCGAAAAAAGTATAAGGACAACATGTAATTGCATGAAAATATGGTTTATTTCCATTTCACATAACTGAACTTTTTATATTTCTTACTTCTACTGCATAATTTTGTGATAACACTTATACCACATAAAAAACATAATTTAGCTTCAAAATATTGATTTTACAAAATTTAACATTAAAGGAAATACGGAAAAAATTATAAGGACATGTTGTAAAATACTTAAAAAATGTTTCAATAATCAAGAAAACTACCTTTTTTTTCAATCACTTGAATGAGCCGAGAGGTCATAGATCCTGAAAGATCTTTTAAAATGTCCACAGATATTTTTTCCCAAGCGTCTTTGATAGCGACGACAAGATCTTGTGTACATTGATACTGTGTGCCGATTTTATAAACTTCTCGGGCTAGAAGTCCCCATAAGTTTTCGATTGGATTAAGATCGGGACTTCTCGCAGGCCAATCAAGTAAATTTACAGAATTAGCTTCAAACCAGAGTTTTGTACTCGTAGAAACGTGTATCGAAGCATTATCCTGCTGAAAAATATAGTCCCCTGAAGTAATTAGTGGTGCTTCAGGTAACAAACTTTCTCCTAACATATCAGCATACATGTCCGAATTCATTTTACGGTTGATAAATACAATTGGAGTGGTTCCATTCGCCGCAAAAGCGCCCCATACCATAACCGAGCCACCACCATATTGACGCCTGGAAAACACTTCCTTGGACTTTCGCAGATCATACCAAAAATAACGAAAACCATCAGGTCCATCAAGATTGAACTTTTTTTCGTCCGAAAAAATTACATCAGCCCACTTTTGACCAAGAGAAATATATTTTTTGGCAAAGTAAACTCTTCTTTTCTTATGATGATTTGTAAGAGGGGGGCGTGACACTAATTTCCCATAAGAAACTTGAGGATGTTTACTCAAAACATTTTGAACAGTCCTTGTTGAGCATGGTAAACTCAAATTTTGTCTAACTTCATTTGCGGTTTCTCTTTTCTCGCAAGCTCTCCTTACTATCATTCTTTTTTGTCGACGAGTGAGAATTTCTGGTCTCCCAGTTCGCTTTTTCATACCATACATCCCAGGATTTTTTAGAAAATTATAAACCACCGTTTTAGATCTCTTGATTCTTTTTGAAATTTCCCATCCACTCAATCCACATTCTCGAAAAGCAACAATTTTTCCTTTTTCAAAGTCAGAGAGTTGAGTTCCTTTGGGCATCGTTTAAAAATTCACGCTGAAAGTCGCCGAGTGGGAAATTCTTTTCGCAAATGAATCTTTTAACTCGGAATTGTCATTTTATGCTTTCAAATATGCAAATTTTTAAATAATTACTGGAGAAAAAGCAATGTCCTTATACTTTTTTCCGTTTGCATTTAGGTTTAAAAATCAAAATTTAAATTTTAGCAGATTTAAAATTGAAAATTTTAATTACTTTACGCATAAAATATTTTAGTTTTACTTCTATTTTTTCTACAAAAATTTGCATTCGATTCTGTAAACAAGGCTTCTAGATTTGGCGATTTTTCGCGTGTCCTTATAATTTTTTCGGGCACTGTACTTTCTTTTCAAAGAACTATAAGAAACAAAACGATGCAGCTGGGATAAAGATGCTGTAATTTGAAGGTTGGTTTGACTTCACGAGAAAATATTTTATCATCACAACCTTTTCTTTCCCACCAATAAATTCATTTATCATTGCATAAACATGAAATGTCACTCAAAAACTCCAAAAAACTTTCCGCTAAAAAAAAAAAAAATGTAATAGAAAATACGAAATCTGGCAATCTGCCCAAGACATCCTATCGAATAAATTATCTTGTACGAACACTTTGTTTGCTGTAAGTAAACGCTACAAACTTTTTAAGTAGCAAAACAATGGTTTTATTTGTCTCGCGTTCGGTTTCAACAACTGCAATTTAAGTTCAACTCTTTATGGAAAAGGGAAATTAAGCAAAATAATTTATTTCCCAAGTTCTCTGAAACTTTAAAACCATAATTCATTTTTATTAGAATAAACATGAGAAGTTGCTATAGTATTAATAAATAAATAGAAAAAGCAGAGATTCATTAAAGTATATGCTTGATCTTTTTAAAAATATTAGATACGTCTGGAATGTTTAATGGAAATTTTTAATTGTATTTTCATGGAATTAGTTTTCATTCAATTTGATTTATCATAAAGTGCATTGCCTTGCTTACATTTATAATATAAATAAGATTTTTTAATTGATTAGTTTTTGATTCTATTTATCCAAAACCAGGTTTATCGCAAATGTATAAATATGGCTAATATGAATTAATTAATCGAAGAAAAAATTTGAAAAGGCAAATTTATTACAATTGTCGATTTAATTTTCTCGAAAAAATTGATAAGTTCTATAATTTTACGATTTTTTTTCTCGTATTACAAGCTCTTCCTCAACAAATACCAAATACCACGAAAAAAAAATGGAATGTTTTTGTGTGTGTTTTTTATGAATGTGTGCTTAGCCAGTTTTTAATCTATCCAATTTTATTAAAACGAATTCGGGCGTAATAACTTAACATAAAGATTTATCCATTTAACTTTGAAATCCATTATGTATCTTTTCTTTACTGGTAATAGTAATAGTATTGTAATATAACGCTGCATAAGACAACGCGTAGTTAGATGACATTAGTTAGCCTTTTGTATATTAAAAAATTCAAGATTCTATTCTAAAAGCAGTTTTTTAAAAAAAAAAAGATACAAAAAATGGTAACAACATTTAAATATTAGTTAATTATAAAATCAGACAAAGTGAGTTTTTGAATAACATAATATAAATCTTATCAAAGATGATTGCTTCATTAAAAATATCAGAATAATATTCTGACATTCAAATTAACTTGTAAAATAAATGAAAGTGTAAAATGAATGAATTCAGAAAACATTGCATATAATACATCGAAGTTTAGGGCTAATATTGCAGGCTACTTAGGCAATTGCCTACTTCATCCATTTCATAATCCTTACCTGTATGAATCTAATAACTCAAAAACGTAACAGCTAGTTGGGTGAAATTAAGGAAATCAATTTGCCATAATCCATCAAGGAATTGGTCAACTGTCGGTCTGTGTATTTGTGAGCATGTAGTGAGATCACTTAGAAACATATTGACTTAGACAAATGAAATTTGGTATGTGGCCTTTTGTCGTTACACAATGCAGCGTAATATAAGCCTTATAGTGTTAACCCTTAAATGCCCAAAGTTTCAAATTTGATACCAGGCTTTTAAATCGAACTGCATACCTGCAATTGGTTTGTTTTTAATGTTTGATTGTATGTATATTAACATTGCATGATGTTCTTTTGAGCATTGCGATTTTTAAAATTACTTTCTCTCTTTGTCTGGCATACTGCAATGAACACAGTGAATTTTTTAAAATTTAATTTGGAAAATCAGGCTTTTAAGGGTTAATATTCCAAAAAGTCTGGGGGAGAATTCCTCCGCTAATATTAAATGCGTCCCCCATATGTTCACGTAAGAAAGAAGTAAATAGTGAAATGAAATATCAATTAATGCTATAAAAAAGGAACATGTTATTCAAATTATAAAAGTTAATATGTTATCCAGACACGTAAAGATCATCAGAATCTGAAGGTCGATTTTTTTAAAAAAATTTTATTTTAAAGGAAAAATGAAAAGTTTGTTGAATTAAATAAAAAAAAAATGTCTGCCATTTGCTTATGTTATGAACAACGATAACACCTAGATATGCTTTATGAGACAGAAATAGCAAGAAAGCTCCTTTAATATACTAAGCTCAAGCAACAAGAGCCTGGATTCTAGGATTAGAAAGCGCCTCGTCGCGACATCTTGTAATCCCAGACCTAGACGCGACTAGCTAAATTCAATGGCGACTGATCGTCGACTAACGGTTATAATTGCTTCCGATCCAAGGATAAAAGCCAACATTATAGTCAACAGGATTAATATTTATTTCACATTCTCCATCTTTTAATATTTTATGTGAACTTTTATGTATGCAGATCTCATTTTCAGCATAAAATTCGGTCGTTTTCCAGTTAGGAATATGACTTACACAGCGCTTAAATATCGCATTAAATCCTGGAAATACAGACAGTGGTTTCAGTAAAATCACAAATTACTGACTCTCTAACAAGCCTATTTCTAAAGAAATTTTTCAGATTATCTTCATCCTTTCCATAAGGTTCGAGCTTATAAATAATTTAATTGGAATGGACAGTTAATAATGAAAATATCGAGAAAGCATCTTACTTAAGAGATTACTTCAAGAATTATCAAATTCTGAGATAAATGTTGAATAATGAACCGATTTTGTAGCTGAATTCTATTTGGTGTAAAGCTTATTTGCACAACAAATCAGTATAGTAACTTAACAATTAAAAGTTTCACATAGAATTTGATCGATGGTCATGCAAGCTTTAGATTTATTACATCATAGTCAATAATATAACATGTGTTTCTGCGAGACTTTAGTACGGTGGATAAGAAATTCATAATTTTAAATAATTTCTTGTTTAAATATAGCTTTATTGCACAAGATATTGTTTACTATTAAAAAGTGATATCATCTATTAAGATTCATCGATTGTTTTCAAATATTTCAGAACCATATCCAATTTCGCCATCCATTAGTCGTAATACTTGAGAGATAGAAACAATGATTGAGTATAATTTTTTTTTAGCGATCCTCGCCAAATATGGCATTCCTCAAAATTTTAATTGCAATCCTTTACTATTTCAACTCTATCAACCTAAAGTCCCCCCCCCCCGGTCGCTATCTAACATTGGTGAGCGTTTCGAGTGTTTGGCGACGAGAATGCACAGTCATCTTTAGTCTAACCAATGATGGCATCTAATTTGTTGCAGGAAGAGGGGATTGAGAATGGCCATTGATCCTTCTGTCAAATAATATTGTCACAATTGTAAACACATATCTAATGTCTCTAATTTTAGAAAGATGACATTAGAGATTAATCTCTTGATTTAATATGATTTTACCATCCATTTACAATAGAATGTTAAAGAAACTAACTTGGAGTGTTAGGTTGTTTTCCCTAATTTTTTAATGTCAAAAGAATTTGTGTATATATATAGTTTCATGCACAATGATTTTAATTCTGATTACAGGCATTTGTTCCCTACTTACAATGGAACTGAAACATTAAATTTAAAATTTCAGTTCCCCATTCTGAATCTACAAGTACAAAATATTTGAGATTCATAACGAAATCATGAGATTTAATTAGAAGAACATAATCCAATCCAGTAAAAATTTTAATTTGACACAGAAAAAATAGCGATTCATAAAAAGAAATTACTTAATTACCTTTCTTCAATCCAATTCCTGGCAAATTAAGGCGGCAAAAAGATAAAGCGCCAAGCAGAGGAAATAGTGACAAAATGAAAAAACATAAAAGACTTATTGGTGGAAAATCGATTTTTTGGCCTTTTATCTCATTATCTGGCGGGGTTATTTAAGAGATCTGCCAAACAGTGACACCCTTCAGGATACAACAAACCGAAAAAGTTTCACTCAAAGTGGCGGAATGCTGAAATTGTCGGAGACGAATGAGTCATTTGTCGCCAAGTTTAATCTCTGTGATTAGAGAGTGTCGTGAGACAGGGGTGGGGGTGGAAAGGTACCAGCTGAATAATTGTCAGCAATTAACACTGGGATCTGCATAATGCCAGAACTCTAATGAGGTTATTTATTTCCCGAGTTGGGAAAACAAGGTAAAATAAAGTTCCCCCTTTCTTTTATCTTTGTTTCTTCTTCTTTTCCTCCCCCCCCCCAGGACGCTTCCTTAGAAATTAACTGTTAATTAAGTAGGAAATTATTCTAGCTTAAGTTGTCAAAGCCAACGTTAGGAAGGTCTCAAGCAATCGGCGAATGGAAAGATCGTGCCTTCGTTTAACGATTAAATCCTTGCTGCAGTAACGACTTGGATGGTTTGTGTATGCAGTTGATGAATCTATTCGGAAGTTCCAGTCCCAGAGCATGATGAAGCCATTTATTGGGAGATTAAATATGGCTTCGATCTTATACCGACAATGCTGCTGATGGTTTAAGAAAGTGAATTGCTTTATTAAAAGCTGGAAGTAATTAATCTAAAAACTTTTATTGAGATTCTTGAGTGAAATATTTTTTTTGAAATAATTAATTTCATATTCTCAGACAAGATGCATTAAGAAAAATAAGTCTGGGAAAGAAAATTAATTTGATAAAAGCCATTTCAATATCCTCAGCATTTCATTTATTTTTTACTTGATTTATTTTTCTATTTTCGTAATTTAGATTTTGCTTAAAACTAACTTTTTTAGTAAATCGACTGCATTTATGAGATTAATTTTATTCGTTGCTCATGCAATGTCTAAGACAGAATTATGTGAAGTTATTTTTGCATCAATACTTATCTCATTAAAAAAAAATCTTAATTGCATTGTTCTGAGAATTTTAAAAGCCCTACTTGTATCCCAAATGTTCTACTTATTACATATGTTTATAACCACAACTTTTCATTACAGCGCCCTCTAGCGGCCATTTTTATAAATAAGCCTCGCAATCCAGCGATCATGCACGGTAGCAAGGAAAATAATAAACAAGTCTAAACAAAATAATAAACAAATAAAACAAGTAAAAAAAATCTCTTTTTGAAGTAAAAAGTTTTGTTTTACAAATTAATTCACGCAATAATAAACACATATCATGATACATTCAACATTCATAAATACAATTGGATACTCCAAAAATCTAATTTCGTCATGTTTTTCAAACGGACAGTATAGTAGTTAGATAGCTCTACTACCTTTTCTTCTGACACAACAGATGGAATTACCTTATTAACAACAAGGTATATTTTCCATGATCCTTCTTGGGGGCATTATTAGATTGTATTCCAAGAGAGTATCGTGTATTTTCGTGTTCGTGTTTGTCTTGTCTTGTCTTAAGAAATGTGGAACGAAAATAATTAAATAGCTGTTCCTGAAACTAGACTATTATTTTATCTACCTCATAATGAAAGTATAAAGAGTTCTCGTCCCTCAACAGTATTTAATTTAATCTAAAACCATACTTTTTCCCGTAAGATTTTTCAGATTACATTAGAAAATTTATAAATTAGATAAAACTAGATTTTTTTTAAACTTTGGAGACACTGATCAATTTTAGCAATTAAAACTTATACCTCAATATAAAATAGTTAATCAAGCATTTTACAAATAGCAGTATGTTCCGAGGGTGTTTGGCAAGGATTAGAATACCTATGAAGATATGATGTGAAATTCTAGAACTATTTTAAGTTCGCAGAGAATTATAGAAAAATTTCTAATCTGAAATACATATTCAATTACATCATTTTAATATTTCCTCTTTTTTATTTCATTCTATTTTTAATTTTATTTAGAAAAAATAAACTCTTAATTAACTCTTGAATTTCAAAATAATCAAAAATTCATCATTAAACTTTATAAATCACTATCTAAAGTATTATCAGATTTCGCAACTTGTGAAAAATAACTTTATGGAAAATAAAAAAAATATATAATATAAAGGGACATAATTTAGCAATAGATAATAAAATTTAATATAGATAATGAAATCACTTAGTTAATTAAGGAGTTTTCTTCTTTCTACGTTTTTCTTTTCTTTCCTACGTTTTAGATGTCTTTTACATTCGCACATTAATATAAAATTTCAATTAAAACTAATTAGGTGGTTTCTTTTTTATATTTTTATTAGAATAAAAACTTTAGGATTTTTTTCAACAAGAAAAGAAAACATGTCTTTTTCAAATGTCAAATATTTCATAAAAATATATAATTAGAAAATTCATATATATATTCCTTTTTTATTATTATATTCTTGGATATTAATTTTTTTCTGCAAAATAAATACGTAAAAAAAACATTTAAAAAATCGTTTGCTTTACACGACGCTTGCATTCTTTTTGGAGATTTATCTGTCATTAAATGATGAGTGATATTGTTCTTTACAATAAACGTAATTCATAAATATTGTGAAAAAGCATTGAAAATTAGGAAATTTAATGTTGAGAAATGTAGAAATAATTATAAGAAATATCACAGATATTTCAACATTTTAATAAGTATTTTCTTCATCCTTAAAAATGATTTTGAGTAAAGCAAACAGGAAAAAAAAAAAAAACTATTACCTTAAATTGTATTTAATCATATAATCTCACAAATAATAAACCGTTTATACGATAATGATTTACAAACAGAAGTGTGAATTAAAATTTCATTGTTCATTGCATACCAATAAAGTGAACGAAGTAACTACCTTTCATCGAACGTATGTTAGAAATAATAAATAAAAATCTGGTTTTCCAATGTGGGAAGGGTATCGGGGTTTTTCGTGAAGAACGGCTCGAGTAAATTGACTTTTAACTGAAGAAGCCCGGCTAGGAAAAATGGCGCAAAGAAAGAAAAGAAAGAAAAAAAAAGAATAAAAAAGAATTATTCCACAAATGGCGTTTTAAAAGATGACTTGAGATAGAAAAATGAATCGTAAAGACCAGAATTACGTTTTTTTAAAAATTAGTTCCCGGAGAAAAATCAGAAAAGGACTGAAGAAATGAAGGGGGGAAAAAAATCAACGGAACAATGGAATGAGATTTTTAAAACTGCAAAATCACTGCCATCCAACCATTGACAAGATCTGAGATTTTATGAAAGGGCAACTTTTTGAAAAATAAACAGCGGCCAAGAAACTTTTCTGAGAAAAAAAAATGATTGTCAATTCCTTTATGTCTTTACGGCAAATGACATTTCATCTGGAGGGGGGGGGGGTGGCATTTTTCTAGGGTTCGAGAAAAAAAAAATTTTTTTTTTGAAGCAAATGACCTGCATTTGATGAAATAATGATATTTTTTTGGAAAAAGAACTATTTTGGACTTTTGACCAAAACTTACTTGTTGATATGAGCTTACATATTATTTTTTTTCTTTCGCATACTTCTTTCGCATAACTACAATAATCAGAGCATGATTTTGATATGTTTTGAACAGTAAAAGCATATATTAACCCAAAAGAACATTCGATAAAAATAAAATATCCATTTCCATCTTCAATTACACGTTGTCATCAGCAGCTATCATAACATCTTTAAACTCCATTAATATCAAAGCAATTTTACTACTGTTTTAGCATTTTGTTGCAAATCTTTTTTTTTAATGGATCACGCAGTTTCTTTTAATAGTTTTTAGAATTATAAATTTTTTGGAAAACTAAACAATCCGAGATTGAAATTCCATTTCCGGATACCAGAGAGTTTATATAACATTTGCAGCAAAAGAAAATGAAGCTCCATGCAAAATTATGACAATAATTATACAAAACTATACACCATGATTATTATTTGCAAGCGAATAAAAATATCGTTTTCGTAAAATGTGCAAAACAAAAAAAAAAACCATAAAATAAATACAAATAAAATAAATAATATATTAAAAAAGAACACTGTAAAGCAAACAGTTGAGTTCCAAGTTTCAACCAATTTTAACTGACGTGTCATGAAAATATTTCAATGTATTAAAACTAAAGAAATTCTTTTTAAATCTGTTAATAATTCCTACTGATTAATAATTAATGTTAAAATGAATTGTTCAAATGTTTTGTAATATAGATAAAATAATTCAGTTTTTAGTCTCTCGTACATGCAGAATAGATAAAGTATAGTAATCGTCAAGAAATTCGAACTAGAGATTTTGACGAATCTTCACATTTTAGACCTAACTGACTACGAAAAAGCATATTTTTGGAAAATGTCCGTCTGTCTGTCTGTGACAAAGATAACTCAAAAACGCTTTGAGCTGGAAATATGAAATTCGATATATGGTCTTCACACCAATCTATCTATCTATCAAATTTCGAGTAAAATATATTCAGAGGAAGTCCATCTGCCAGCTGTTAACATGATAATTATAAAACGAAGAAAGCTAGATAAATGAGATGTGACACAAATATTTAACATTTATAGTGTAGACATCTGTCAAATTTTGAGCCAAATCCAACAAAAGATTGACTGTCTGTCAGCCTTTACCCACAGAAACATGTCAATGCGATAATTCAAAAATGCAATGACAAATATATTAAATTTGGTAAGGGATTTTGTGATTACAAGTGGAGTTTTGTGTTGAATTTTTGTTCGAATCGGTTGAGAAAAATGCGTCTAAAACACAGATTTGATTTTTGGATACTATTCACGCATGCCACAGATAAATCGCCATGATAGATTCAGTAAAAATGCTAATTTAACGCCGAAAGTTAATATTTTGTAACTATTGTACGCCAATGCCATGTAAGACGTTTTCAGGCATGACAAATTTATTACAGAGTGCGAGAAAATTTTGGGGAGACAACTTCTCTATTTTAGAGTTTACTTCCCTTCTTCTCGAAATATTCGAATAAGTCATAAGGAAATGGTAGAAAAATGATCTTACATCTCACATACATAGTTATTGTGACAATAAAGAAAAATTCTCTATTTGCGAAGTGATAAAAAATATCACCAGCATCATTAATAAATTTTCTTATATATATATATATATATAGCATTGTTAAATATATATTGCCATGGCCTTTTTCTGTTTTAATCGTAAAATAAATACCAGCAGAAATTTTTAAGCAGCATGTGCCAATGCAAAACTAGAAAACAAATAGTTTCACATAAAATCAGGGCAACAAATCTTAATAACAAAGAAAAGCTACTAAAATCACAGCTATGCAGATTTCGTGAACTAAAAAAAAACAACTATCGAGCTTTCCTATCAATACTAAGCCTAGCTTATTTGACTTAAATCTACGTAGGCCCAGTGCAGAAATTTGAGTTTCGGAAATCGATGTGGATTATAATTTTGCGGCAGGAAAGTTAAAAGCCACTTCTTAAAAGAAACGCAAAGCCCCATTTTTAATTGCATCGATAAAAATAAAAGCATTCTGAAAAAGCATTTTAGTCCAAAATGCAAACGCTGCCACGAAAGGATTTGAATGAGTGGCAATTCGATGATTGGCATGGACAAAGAGTTTGTGACATCGATTTCCTCTTTCGACCAAATCAATATTGGTAGGCACTCCCCCAATCCACAAGGCTTGCTTGCATTACAGCCCCTCAATATCCGAACCAACTTTGCTTTCTGTCAATAAGCTAGCCACGCGAAACGGAAATCAACATCTCGCTGCAAATCATTATCACCAGTTTCGCAGATTGTTTTGGCTATCGACAAAGCAAATGCTGAAGACTTCTTTTCGACAGCCCTAAAATCGACCCTTTTGGAATCTTTTTTCAAGCAATTGGAGAAGAGGTAGGAGGAGGATTTTTGGATCGAAATTTCAAATATTTGAACTTTTGATGTTTCGTTATTAGCCTTCGAGAACGCCAATAAAATTTTCGGAATTTTATTGTTCTCTTTGGTTAAATTTCGAGTTTTAGAAACGAAAGGGTTAAGATCGTTTGAAGAAAATGTAATCCAATCTTAAAGTGTGTGTTAACATGAGAAAAATGAGAAATTTGCAGAACAATATACCGACTGTGACTCATTAGCTAAAAGAAATACCTTCTAAATAAGAACATTCGAAAATGAATGTGCGAGTGTTAACACCTGAAAGATCTGCATATTCAAAAATAGTATACTGCCTTCGACTCACTAGCTAATAAAATATCTTCTAAAAAAGAACGTACAAAATTAATGTGAGAATGTTAATGCCATAAAAAAAAATGTAGCTTCGAGAATAAAATACTAACTTAAGAAATATCTTCGAAAAAATATCCAAAATTAATGTGTATGTACTAACGTTCAAAAGAAATCTACAATTTCAAGAGTAACATGTCAACTTGAATTCACTAAATAAAAAAAATCAAACTTCTAAAAATATATCCAATTTTTAAGAAAACCCCATTAAAAATTAATATTAACTACCAAAAATCGCTACTTATAGAATTTAAATAACATTATACCAACAAGAAAAGATTATCCATTAATTCATAGATCAAAGGAACATAAAATACGAAAAAGTGAAAAAATTACAGCGGACTAAATGTTTTTCAAAACAGAATTTATGGATACAATATTATCCATTAATTAATAAATCAAAGGACATGGAATGCGAGAAAGTGAAAAAATTAGATCTGACCAAATTTTTTTCAAATTTATGGACGCTTGAAATTTTAAATGAATTCCTTTCATTTAAAAATTATTAGATATTAGAAAAGACAGCACGAATATTTGTAAAAGATTATGATTTTCAGATGTCTATAAACACTGAGACATATTAAAAATATTTGGAAATAGTAGTATTAAATAAATCAAAAAATCGCAGCAGAGAACTATGAAAACTTGCAATCGAGATTAAGCAATATAACAGCATAAATCGAAATGTCAACACTGGGAGCTGATATAATGATAATTTTAGCAATCTTGTATGTGAGGTATTAACAAGATAAAAAAAAACATAACACCCGAAATTATCAATGTAAAGCACCAATAAACTGCAGCACACAGTTGAACTCACAACATTACCAACAGCAAAGAACTATATCAAGAAGTTACCGATATTATCATAGGAAGTTCTTTGTTTCATTATTATACTTCTGCCGCATGCACAACCTGAACCCCAACACTCCACTCCGGTGATAATGCAGATATAAGATTCACCACGTTGCATTATCAAGATTGCAGGACATTATCGCCTGAAGCAGCTATCGAGCAGCAATATATAGGTACTTTTCAGAGCTACAACCGTAACTTTAGGATATAACTATATGTGCAATATTTATTGTAAACCTCAGCATTGTGTTGTCAATTTAATGCAACTTTAAAAGAAATTTGATTAAGTGTTAATAATTTCATGCATCGTTCATTTTCTTTTTTATTTCTGAGTAATATATATAAAAATAAATTCACATTTATTAAATAATTCATTATGATATGCCCAGTAATTTATTAGGTATATCTTCAAACATCCTTGCGGCATTTCTTTCGGAAGAACGAAACAGCCGGTCCAAAAAGTAAATTCAATCCTTCAATTCCGCAAAAATTTTCATCCAAAGACCAAAAAAAGGGGGAATTATATCTTTTTTCAAGATCGACAAACTTCGCTGTCTATCTGTGTCACAAACATTCTTTTCCACATACTCTATTCCTCCAAAAGATTTTAAATGATAACGTTCCGCAGGAGGAGATGACCTCGGAAAAACAGGGTGTCTTTAAGGCATCCATCCAATAGGAAGCTTTCTTTTTCTATCTACGATACATATATATTAAAAGAAGAAAGGCAAAAGAGAACTTTTAATATGGGAAAAGGGGAGGAAAAAAAAAGAAAGTCTGCTGCATCTGCCGCGAGAAATATTTCCTCTCTCCGTCCCCGAACAGGTGTTGGAGAAAAGACCCCTCCGGGAAGGACGGAAGGCGGCCATTACGGAAAGTGGCTTTCCCATTAACCCCCATTCCAAACGCCTGTCACACATAACGTATGATTTCCATCCCTAGCATACGATGTGTTTGGCCTCCTCTAAAAAGGATGCCAAAAGAGAGTCTTGATTTTGTTCGCCAGCGGAGGACAAACTCTTGTGAAAGAAACGAAGGTTCATAAATTTGGCTCTCATTCTGTCATTTAGAAGGGTGCGTTTTCCCCCCCTTTCCATATTTTATTCAGTATTAGAAATGTTGTTCCGATAAGTTGGCGCAGGTTAATTTTGAAGTAAATATTTTATTTTTCAGTTTAGAAGATTTCAGTGATTTTTCTCTTCTGGTTTAAGATTTCAGTTTTCTTATTTATATGAAAAATGCCTTTCATTAATTATTAGCACGTTCTGATACTGACATTTATTAATGTTTAGTCTAGGACATTGTTCTTTATATTTATTTATTTATTTACGATAAGTGGGGGGTAGAGATTTGGTGTAAAAAGTTATAGATGCCCCGGTTCCCAGTATCAGGGGGCGCATTGGTGAAAAAATATTAGTCAATTCATGCAATTTTTATAGCCAAATATGATGCAAGTGTGAAACACTAATTGCTATTCAACTAATTATGGCAAGAGACAACATTTTATATTCTAGGCAGCCTCACAACGTCACTGCTTACGTTTTAAAAAACGTCTTCTTTTCTGATTGGCGATTTATGTAAGTCATAGTCACAGTTCAAATGTAATCGTAGGAATCATCTGCATATCTAATTATAGTTGTGTCTCATAAATATACTTTTTTTCCAACCTAAATCGCAATGATATCAAAATGAAATTGGAGCAATTCATCGTTGATATTCGGATTAACGCCTTTGCATTGCAGCTTCAGGACAAGCATCTAGACTTATCCTCCACATGCAGTTTAAATACTGTAATTAATATTAGAGTGTCCTTCTAATGTACCAGAGTATTATTCTAATTAATTTACACAATTAACATTCAAAAGGAATCATTTATTAAAAATTATTCAAATATTTACAGATGTCGAATTCAAATACACAGTTATCTTTTATTTATTATTATTTTTTTACTATCATAATCAGTTCATTTCTTTTGGAAGCCAATGCTTTTATTGTAACTTTTCAGGGATAGGAACTTCCAAAGCAATTTGCATACAATATTTCTATCTGTTAAGTTCCACGTTTTAATTGACGAAAAGATGACACCCTTGACTTAATTTCTTATTTTCATACGGTGACAGTGTGACAGTTTGCAAATTCATATAAAAGAATTATTAACACAGTTAACTGTGTTTATCTATTTATAGTTAAGAAGATATTTAATCCATTGCTAAAATTTGATAAATACTTCGTGTAGAAATTGTAACACATATACAAAGGTGCAGAAGTGTTCTATAAATGCTAAACAAATAATGGATTTGGTATAATACAAAAAAAGAAAGAAAAGAAAAAAAAACCAAAAGAAAACCAGATTTGCTAAATTTCTTTCTAATTCAACGAATTCAATTAATAAATTCCAGAAATATTTTGATAAAATCCCTTTGGATACTGAAACTATTCAGGATATATCCTCTAAAAGAAATAATAATCCATTATTATTTCTTTAAAGAAATAATAATCTTATAATAAAGTTGAAATGAATAACCACTTTTTCAGAAATCGAATTCAAAGCAGGAAGAACAGAATGCATTTCACGGAGGAGTTATAACAATTTTCGTCTCAGTACCTCAGCAAATATATCGAAGAATTAAAAAATAAATCAATCATTTCGAACATTCAGAAAAATGAATTCGATGTTTCAAATTTCGTGACGGTTGAAACGTCGTTTTAACAGAACTTACTGAATCTGAAAATTGATATTTCAATAAAAAGGTGCTCCATTACATTGCTCGCCCAAACTGCTATTAAAACCGGAATTAATTCCATTGTGTCAGTTGATCTCATGTGGGGGGGAGAATCAATAAAAAGGGGGGGGAATGGTTCATTACTGAAAGGGAAAAGGATTTAATTACTACCTGTCGTTTCAAAGCAGCAGTTGCGACGACTTTCCGAAAAATATAAAGAGACATTTTCTCAAAAAACCTTTTCTTATTTCCAGGAACAAATCAGCAAACATAAAAGATACCTGATTACTTTTTAACCCCATTCGCTTCGTACTCAAAAGCTTTTAGCAATTGTCCCAAACAAAACGAAAGTCGAAAAAAAGAAACAGTTCTTCCCCCCGCCCACCGTATTCGCTGAACCAATCTGTTTCGAAGCTGGGGACGGATTTGGAGTGACGCAATTTATGCCCCATCCCTGTTTTATTTCTTTCCCTCCTGTACCCCCCTCACCCCTTTATTTTCCGTGCGCTTATCATGTTCATTGTAGTTGCACCTTGTCCCTGTTAGCCAAGATCGGAGATTCAAGAATCAAAGCGCGGAAGCAGGTGGAAAAAAAGGGGTCCCCGTTCCATCTGCACTTGTTCGACGACAGCAAATGAACAGTTGATTATACCTCGCCTTTCCTTTTTTTCCCCCTCTTTTCTCCCTTCTGGAATCTTTTCCCATCTCTTTCTGGGATGATTTCTTTTTCAGCTTGGCCTTAGCCTCATAACCCCTTAGATTTGCTTCTGGAAGGAAGAGAGAGAGAGAGAGAGAAAAAAAAGCAACGTCATTTCGGATTGGCAAAGCTGTGAAGACTTTTTCCTTTCTCGGAATGTTTTGTTGTTGTGTATATGTACTTCGTTGGGAGGTTTATCGTTTTTTGTTTTCTGCATTTCTTCCCCTCCCTCCCCCATTACAGATGGTATTCTTACCTAACATTTTGTAGCCTGGCGGGCAGTGCTGACAATGTTTCGATGATGGTGTAGACACGATAATGACAATGCATTAATTTTCATTTCTTTTATGTCGCCAACAACAATAAGAGAATTTTGTAGTTTGAAATTTCTGCTGTGTATTTATTACACCATGGAACAGTAAGATTCGCTTTTCTGATATTTTTCACTATATTTGAGAAATTTAGATACATAATTTATTGATAATTTATAAGTATTAATATTCTTTGCGTAAGGCAGTGTTGGAACAAGGGATTTTCAACTAGTGTTGGTTACAGTTAAAGAGTTATTTCCAAAACTTTGAACTACCTTTAGTGCACATCAAAGCCGTTTCTTTGACAAAGGTTCCACTTGTTAGTGTGGCACCAAAGAAGGTTCTATAAATCACGCGATCAACGCCTGCGCACTATGACGGGAACACAGACTAGGATAGCCAAGAAATTGGATGTCTCTTGACGTCGAAGAACTCTGAAAAATTCCAATCGTTAAATTTTCTATTAAGGGCATTTTGTCAAAGCTCTTATCTTTAATTCTCTCCTAATATAAAAAGACCAATATGCGTTCTCTCTAGAGGGTTCTTTGTTTGTAAATTAATCTTCTAATTTTTAATTAATTGTTAATCCTTAATCTTGATATTGCCAACAACAAAAAGAAAAAAGTACAGGTAATGCAATGTAATGCAGCATCGCAATTTCAACCCTTATATCTTCAATCTTTTGTTAATGTTGCCAACAACAAAAACAAAAATAATTAATGTATTGTATTGTAATGAAGTATTACAGTGCAAACTTGATATATGTCAATGGAAAGCACAGAAAAACAAGTACTTTAAATTGATCTTTTAAATTACAATTCAATCAGTTAACTATCGTGCTTCCCAGGTCAATAAGGATAATTGTTTTTTAGTGTTTGAAAATCAAAAATATTTCTAAGGCTCCTGAAGATTTTTATATTTTATACGGATTTAACTCTTTTTAAACTACTGCAAAATTAAGTATATTCCTCAAATTTAAAAATAAGTATATTTACAAATATTCGATATTACGGCTTTTCTAGAACTAATTTTAAATCTCGGCTTCTTATTTATGTAAATTTTCAGTTTCTTTACTTAAACCAAAGTACGGATAAAATTAAAGAAATGCACTTCCTATCTTCATAAAATGAGTTAAGGAAACTTGGGATGTTGATGCCAAAATAAAAATTCGAAATTTCCTTATTTACACAAGTCGTTTAATTAGAACAGCCACGAAGTGAAAATAAGAATGCCCTTAGAATTTACAGCTTTCGATGGTTTTCTTAGATAAGTAACGCGAAATAAGCAAATATTTATTCAATACTTAATGAGATTTTCACTAAATAAACAAATATGGAAATCAGTATATCTTTTCTAATCACTGAAATATATTAGTTCTCTAGCTTCTTAAAATAAATGGGCTTTAAATAAAGGCATGTTACATATAGCAGTGTGCTTTCAACTCCAAAATCCATAAAAGTGAAAGTACCAGGAAAAGATTTTAGATTATGTTCTTGAATTGGAAGATTGTAAAAATTTCGAGCCAGTTAATTCAATAGCACTAAAGAAGTTAAATTAAATGGACAAATATGGAAAAATATTGCATTCAATTCACACGCTCTGTAATGCATGCTGTTGCATCATCGTTTTCAATAATGGACTTTGTTTAATGTGGACTCAGGGCTTGTTTAATAAATTATTTGATTTTAATATATAGTAAACAAGTTTAATATACACAAAACAATAATATTTTCATGAAATTTATATTTGCATATGGTGTCTGCACTAATAATAAAAGCGGGTGTGTGTTTTAGCTAAATTTGTACAAACCTAATTTAATAGCTTAGTAGCTATGACTAAGTTTCCTGTTTCTAAATGAAATTAGTTTATTACAATATGCTTTTCTTCTAATAAGTAAAGAGTTAAGAATATAATAATTTATAAAACTATAAAATAGCTGAATATATAATACAATGTAGTTTTGTTTGCATTGTTTAAGTTTTGCTATGTCCCGTTGATCACACAAGGTTTATTCTGGTTCGGACCTTATAATTGTGAATCAGAAGACAAGGCAGTCTTCCCCGCCAGTACTCTTCTTCTAATTTCCAAACCATATCATTATGAGGAAGTTTGCACCCCTACGGCAAGATTAAAGAGCATCAGTCAAGCATACAAAATGAATTTTTCGATGGTACTTAGTCTCAAATGCATTATTTTCTTATCCTGAGTCCAAGATCTTACCACCATCACCAATACCAGAACATCTCTGTTGATCTTTAAGCTCTCACACGCTTTCAGACAGATTGACTGGACCAAATTTAAGAATGTCGTTGTCCTTTAAAAATATATCCAAGTATTTTCGGAAATATTTTTATCAAGTATTTTCTATCTACTCTCTATTTTCAAGTATTCAGATACCAGATACTGAATGGATAAGCATATTTTTTTTTCTCAATAAGGCAATTAAATTGATTGCAATTCACATAACTATTTTTAAAGATTTTTTTTTATATGAAGTTTTGAAGCGACACTCTTACTGAATAATTTTAGGTGAATAGAAGTAACATTTTTGAGTGGAGTAAGGGAGGATCAAATACTTAAATGTCCGAAAGGATTAACATTTTTTTTTTCTCAATAAGACTTTTATTTCAGTTCACACATTAATATAAAATATCTATAAGAATCGCAAATACAACAGACTTTTAAAATAATTATAACAGATTTTCATGAATGCAAAATAACGGGATTCTCATTAAATATCCATTAAATTTCTACATCAGCGAACTTAAAACAATATAAAGATGACACCCTGGTTTCTTAAACAGCATCCTACAAGTCAATAGGTCAAGCTATATAAAGATGACATGCCGGTTTTATAAACACCATCCTACAGGAAGCGATGAAACCAGAATTCATAACTTCACTGAAAATTATCCATCTGTTCATCCACAAGCAAGTTAGGCATCTAAATTAGAAATCGCGCCAATGCACCCTTCAAAGCAAAACGTTGAATATTCACTCCAGGACGTGAGGATGAAATCGTGCAAATGCCGGTAGGAAGCACCACAAATGCTCACGTCGCAGAATCCGCTTTAAAAGGTAGTTAGACCCCACATTTAAACTTCTTTCTCAACCACCCTGCGCTTGGCGATATCAATAGAGCATTGCGTTCGCCAAGATTACAGTTCATCACGTCTGTGATCGATCACTTGTTCATGGAAAAGTGGCAAGGCACGAAATTCTGTCATCGAGTCAGTTGAAAATGGATGGAAATTTCTTGGTTTTTGGTGGGCCTTTTCATCAAAAGTCGTGCCGGAACATAACCGAAATGGCCTGTTTTGTTTTACAGAAAAGTGCAGAACTTGCAGAGCATATGATTTCTGTGAGAATCACAGTGCTTCCTGTTTAATAGATCGATTTCAGTTTGGTAAATTAACTGAACTGTAATAGGTTTGGAGCTGTATATGCTTACATGAATTCAGCGAGAGGATCATCAATTACGTCCATCCGCGAATAGGTTCCGGTTTCGCTTTAAACAGGCAGTGTGATATAGATGCTATAATGTTAATTTTGGCCAACAAACGATAATCAAATGATATATTGAGCCATGTATTGACGGTGGTGAATACATTTTAAAAGATAGAACTAAAACGTCTGAAATGAGAAAAAAACTAGTATGAAAATGAAATATAAATACTGCATAAAGTATTTAATTACTTTTTCGTATATAAAATATAGGAAAAGAATAGTAATGATTAAAAAATTCGAACTCGAGATTTTGACGAATTTCCATGTTTTAGATCTCCTTGAGTTCGAAAAATCCATTTATGGAAAATGTCCGTCCTTCTGTAACGAAAATAACTAAACGGTTTGAGCTAGACAGTTGAAATTTTGTATAGATCTTTCCAAAAATTTGCAGATTTCTATTAAATTTTGAATAAAATGTGTCGATAGGAAGTCCGTCTGTCCGGCTGTTAGAATATAAGTTAACACGATAATTACAAAGCAAAGTGAGCTAGATAGATACTATTCGGTACAGCGATTTAACATCCATAGTGTAGAAGCCTGTCAAATTTTGAGCCAAATTCAATAGAGGATTGACCGTCTGTCAGTCTGTACATTCAGAAACGCATAAACATGATAATTTAAACACGCAATGGCGCATATCCCATTTGGTATGTGGTTTTGTGACTATTAGTGCAGTTTGCGTCAATTTTTTTGTTTAAATCAGTTGAGAAAAACGCGTGTACAAAACAAATTCGGATTTCGGATCTATTAGCCGCATGCCAGGGATTAATCGCCAAATAACTCGCCACGATAGATGCAGTAAAAATTCACGCCAAACGTTAATATTTGATAATTATTGTACGCCAATGTCATATAAGGAGTTTTTTGGTATTATAAATTCGTTAGAAAATATGCGAGAAAGTTTTGGGGAGACAACTCCCGCTGGTTTTTATAAATAAGACTATTATGTCACCTTAAATATTATGAAAGAAGGTCATATATTTAAGTAACTTAATTATCTTCTTCTGTTTATAGTATTTTTTTATCTAACCTAAAAAAATATATCGTTCCTAATCAACATTCTGGTGTAACATAGACGTTAAAACATTCATCCATAAACTCAGGAGAAAATAATATAACAACATCAATGGGTTTTGCAATTGAATGCTACCTTGCAAGCCTGCATTTGTATTATTCAATATTTTTTAGATATAAAATTATTTAATAGAAATCATATTAACCCTCCAGCTGCGTAACCCGCGATTTCCGAGGGTTGGCATTTAATCCATTTTCTGTTGCATCCCACGTTTTTTGCAATTTCGAGTGTTTATTTTTACGATCACAGATTTTTATTACATTATTATCGAGTAACATATACTATAAGTTTAATTTCTTTGAATAACTTGTTTGCAAATATCGCGTCTAAACAGCGATTTTAAAGAGTTACGCAGGTGGAGGGTTATAAACTTTGTTTTATGTTAAGAAACAATAGTTATGTGCCAATTTTTCTAAAACTGGGCGTGCTTCTTATCTATTTCAATTAATGGTCAACGAAATGAAGCCAAGAATATCTGATAACCAATGCGTAATAACGCGCATGCCCAGTGCCTGATCAGCTTCATGAGGTGAAACTGCACAAAGAGTACAGAAGAGTTCAGCGAAAATTTGAACAGGTGTTCATATCCTCCCCCAACCCCAAACAAACAAAAATATTTTGCTAATCGTTAGAAATGAATTTATATGTTTATTCTTTGTGTATGTGTATTCTTATTTTGTGAATATAATGCATTCAAATGATTTTAAAGAGTAAACCTTCTGCTATAATTAAAAAAAGAAACGATATAAAAATTCTGTAATTTTTCTTTCACTGATCATAAAATGTTTCCAAGTGATTTATGAAAAAAAAAATTCTGAATGTCTCTAAACACACACTGAAAGTCCAGAAAAAGAGAGAAACTAAATCTGATTTGTTACAAACTTTATAAATTAAGAAAGCTAGGCCACCGTTACTTTTCAAGCCAAAAGAAACAAAATATCTCGAGGGATTGATTTGGTTTTTCTCGAACAAACTAATCGTCTTCAGAACGAGAGAAAAAAGAAAAAAAAAACAAACGTACAAGGTAAGTGTTTTATTCCTTCCACCACATGAGCAGAAAGTCGATATGGTGGTCTCTGCCGTTTGACCCACAGATAATGATTTATCAAAGACGACTAAATTAGCACCATCTGCAACCTTCCATTACTCGAAAAGATGATAGAACAGATGTTCCAGAACAGGCATCATCATCATCGGGCCAGATTTGGGCTTCCTCGGGGGTTGCCGGAAGAAAAGAAGAGTCTTCCTTTAAAAGTGATTTTTGGGCACAGTCTTTTAGCCCATTATGATAGAAAAGGGAATATTGAAGAGGGGGGAGGATGGAATTTGGAGAAGGGGGGAGGAGGATTGATGGTCGTCAAAGTCCCGATGTCCTCTTATTTTTGGCTCATCGAAAATTGGAAGAAAGAATTCGTCCTTTCGGTAATGCTAAGAATGAATCGGAAAAATAAAAGATATATAATTTTTTTATCTCCTTTTCTTTCCTTTACTTTTATTTTCTTCTACCCCACCCTTTCCATTCACTGCTTCATAAATGCGGAATTCCACATAAAAAAAAAGTGATTCAAGAGAGCGAATTTTGACTTCATTTGACAACAACAAAGGAAAGGAATAAGGCGATTTAAAGATCCCCCCCCCCTGTTTTCGAAAACAGGAGTGCCATTTATTTTTGGATTGGCAAAGCCTCCCATAAGTTCGAGAATACAAGAACTCATATTTATTCAATAACAGCATTGTAATTATTTTTAAAATTTTATACAACGAAAATCAAAGTATCTTATATTTAATATTTTCTCTCTCAAGAAAACATATGACAAAGTACTTTTTTTTTCAACAAATATCCCATACATATAAACAAAAATATTAATAAATCCAATGTCTATTTAACTGGATACATTTGAAGCAAAAATATAAGAATAAAAGGATAAAAATCAAGTAGGAAATATGATTAAGAAAAAGATTTTTCCCTCCCTCGTTTAACTGTAAGGATTCATTAATTTAGTTTGCTTCTATTTTCTTAAATGTTATGATTATTTAGGGAAAAAAAAAATTTTAATGCGCCTGTGATTTGAACTTTTTCTCTAAAATCTTTTGAAAGCTGCCTTTGCAGATTTATCTGTACATTCCCATTTCAGTGGGAATTTTTTCCTCTTACTTTTCTTTGCACTTTTGGGGCTGCAAATATATACGTTTTTCGCTTATCCTCGAGCATGTCATAGATGGATCTTAGTAGAACTTTTAACTAGTATAATGATAATAATAAAAATAATATATAACATTTTTAATTAAGGAAATCACCAAATGGAAAAAAAATAATAAAGAGTATTATTAGTTTTAGTCTTTGTTTTCCCTCCATTTGAGAAACATCTAAAAATGACATCAACTACGTAAAAGAATATCGAGATTATATATTTTTTTTTAAATACTTCCCAAATATGAAAGAATTATACCATTTCTTGCAGAACAAACAAACATTATCACTGCTTAGTCAAAACAGGTCTCATCAAATTGAAAAAGCGCAAGGCAATATAGGAATTTAAAACTTCCTGTCACTTTGGAGATCAAATTACAAATGCGCCATCACTATAAGGCGTTGGACCACAAGTTCATTTTGTTGTCTAATTAGCTGTCAAAACATTATATCCTAGTACTGCTAAATTGACTTATTTCTTTGATCTCGCCTCCTGTAACCTTTTCTCTCATGATTAGGGGCAACGACTCTCAAGTTCCTAAGAAGTGCAGTGATGAAGACAATGGAAAAAATGACTAAAGGGGAAATTGTAATCCGCAGTTATATCCTTATATGAATGATGGTAGAAATGCATAATTGCTCACAATTAGCTATTGCGGAAAAAGGGTTCTGTCTGCAATCCTTTTTCCGTAGTAAAATTAGTTTCATTTTTTTAACACTTTGTGCGCTATGGAAATTTAATTTTCACAATTACTTGTTAGTTTCTATAACTTTTATTCAATTATTTTTTCCCCTTTCTACTTGCGTTCGTGTTTCCTTGTGGAATAAAGTTTCATAACCTGTTATCAGGCTTGTTCAATTTTCCCTCATGTACTCACCGATAGCATATTCCGTAATAATACATTTATATTTATTTATCTATATTAAATAGGCTTTATTTGCCTTTATCAAGGGATTCCAAGTCTGACTCTAGCATTGGCGACATAAATGCAGGTTTTCGAAAGTACAGGAATTAAGGGAATATCTTCACAGCGATTTAGAACACACAGAAATGTTTTATAATTTAAGCATCTATAATTATAACAACATATACCCAATAACCATGTCTAAAACAATAGCCATGATACATATTTAAGCTTCTGAATTATTTCCTCTTCAAACCCTAGAATATTTTAGCACTTGTTTCCACTGTCTCTACAAATATCAGAAGTAATCATTGGATATTTTTGACTCACCAAACACATAACAAAGGAAATTTTCTTACCTGAAAAGAGAGAGAAAAAAAAAAAAACATAAGTACAATGTAACACCAACAACGAAAACTCAATAAAAATTGCAAAATACTTCAAAATAAAATCTTGCAAATGTATGTAATTATAAAATATGTCATTATAATGAAACAGTAATCTGAAAATGTTTCTAATTAAAAGTTAGAACATCTTTCCAAATGAGAAGTATCACATTTAATCAATTAAAAGGAAACTTTCAGATATAGAATAGATTATAACATGTACAAATATCACATTACTAAACACTAATTATGTAACTAGAATCAATGATAATTGCGTGTAAGAAGAAATTATTATACGAACCTTATAATTAGTCCTTAAAAGAATGGTCCCATTATCAAATTAATTAGATTTCTTATAACAAATTATGTAACCCAAAGCTCAGATGAAATCAAAGGCATATTACATTATTTACAATTACATTTAAACCAAAGTTGGGAAATATTCGCAAATGTTACAGCATTCCACATTTTAATTCAGCTTGACCTTAAACCTTTCCAATTCCGAATAGAAATTGCCTTATTTACCATAATAATAATCATTTTAAGCTCAACAAATTCAATTAATTCTACAACTAGTTAAACAATTATAAAGCAACGAATATTCTAAATAATTTTCTAATATCAATAAGTATTTAAATACAACTTTGATATCTCAATCATTCTCAATAATTATATCTTTATGATAAAAAATATATATTTCAGAACGTAAAAATAGAGCGCATCTTCAAAAAAATTGCCAAAATTTTTAACAATAATAGTTTACTGAATCAATATTATTTTCACCTTCTCAAAATACTAAGAATTATTAATTTTTCTCCCATTAAAGTATGAACAGAATCGGCATAGTGATGTTAGTTTCCGAGCACCTAACGTTCTTTTTGGAGCTTTTTGAATAAACACTCACTACTTTAACATAGATGAAAAAGTCGATGATATAATTCTTGAAATAGACCATCACTAAAAATTAATATTATTGATTATATCTCCACTTTTTTTTATTTGTATTTATTTATTTGAACTGGAACCCATTTTCTGAAACTCTGATAAAAGGAGTATTTTGTTTTTTAATTAACATAAAAAAACTGATTAAGGAATATGATAAAAACTTCTCAGTTCTCAGAAAGTTCTCAATAAATCTGAAGTTAAATGGCTTGCAACTTTTCCTAGACTCAATAATCTTGGACATTCTAGCAATATTAATAATAATACTTTTCAGTAATGAGCCAATTCAGTCATTTTTTTCATCCAATAATAAATTAATCCACAAATAAATACAAGTAATCCAATATCGAAAGATATAATTAGCCCTGTCGGGGGAAAAAAAAGCTTCAAAACAGAGATTAGAAATGAAAATGAATTAAAGAACCTAATAGTGCCCAAATTGGCGATTTTTTAATCACACTTTATGTGTTCGTAGAGAATTTTTATGTCTTCGTTTATATTCTTGTTGGTAATATGTTTTTTTTTTTTTTTTTTTTTTGCACATTTGATGTGGAAATGAATGATTTGTAAAAAGTTGCAAGGTTTATTATTAAATGTGGCAAGTTAGGTGACTAAGTTAAAAAATCCAATTTTTTGCGAAATTAAGAATCTTTTTAAATTTAATATTCTCAATGTTAGAACAGGTTTCTTTATAAAAATGTTAGCAATTTGTTTCTGGGGAGGTACACTGATTTTTATATTTGCATTCGCATACGTTTCAATACTTTTTTTACATTTTTAGATACTATTTTCTCAAATTCTAATCTTTTACAGAATTTTCTTACAAGAAACCACAAAAGTTAAAATCCAATACTTATTTTTTGTTCAAATTTGGTATAATAACTTCTCAATGTGTTTTTCAGTTCCTGAACAAAAGCAAAAGCAATCTATTCATTTAGAAATATTTTATAGTTGCTTTAGTGCTTCCTAAAGTTAAAAAATAAATGAAAATTTTGTGTTACTTATCAGTCGAAATTAGATATTTAAAGAATGGATAGAAATACAACTTATTTTTTAGTTCATGAACTAGATAATATATTTCTTAAGCTATATGCAAAATGTTAAGCAAATCACTTGATAAACATTTAAACTGGAAGATTTTTGCTTTATACGTCATTTTAGCCGGGGGAAAAAAAGCTATTT
The DNA here is from genome assembly GCA_026543865.1 of Argiope aurantia. Taxonomy (NCBI): domain Eukaryota; kingdom Metazoa; phylum Arthropoda; class Arachnida; order Araneae; family Araneidae; genus Argiope; species Argiope aurantia. Next base: position 187,187 of record JAPMOR010026368.1, on the reverse strand, counting down.
TATTCAATTTTTAACACTTTTGCCATTTAACTGTAATGTATTTCAGTTTCACAGGTGTTTTTATTTTAATGTAAATATTCAAAAATAAAATAATTTTCAAAAGTGTTTCAAAAAATTCATGCCGAACGTAGTCACATACTTAAAACATCGTAAAACAACTTATAACATTATAAAGCTAGTATTGCATGTCAATAAAAACAAAATCAATAATCTTAACTTATTTAAAGAAAGAAAGAAAGAGAGAGAGAGAGAGAGAGAGAGAGAGAGAGAGAGAAATGTTTTATAAAAATATTTTTAAAAATTGTGTTTTCTTCGAAAAATGTCCCCATTAATCAACTTCTGTTTATCTTCCCTTCAACCAGTTTCAAAATTACACACCGACGCAGAGTCATTCACTTGTCAACTTCAACCCGTGTTATTTTCAACAAATACTTGTTTTCTTTGAACTCGGAGCTAGAGCATCCAATAGAAAATGCGCAAGATCGGAATTCGCAAGTAGTACATGATTCATTGTTTAATACTCATAAAGCTCAAAAGAGGAAAAGAAGAAGAAAAGAAAAATTTTCGTCGATCAACTCGACGAGTTTAAAGACCTTCTCTTTTCCTGTGCCCCGCGTGATTTATCGATTTGCAGGCACATTTTACCATCAAGAGCTTCACGGATCAGTGGATCTACGTGAACGGGGTTCTTTCATGGGCGTGCGCATTCAAAAACTTCAGAAAAACAAATACCAAGGGGAGTTGAGAACCTTGTCTAGAAGAATAAGAAGTTCGGTCGATTTTCAAAGTTTATTTGTCCGACTGACTTAACTCTGTACATCGGGTTTCTGTATATGGGCATATTATTCATGAACCAGTCGGACCCTTTTCTCAGGATGAAAGAAACAACATGGGACAAAGACAGGGATAAAACACAAAAAACACCGAGGCAGAAGAATGGCAGAGTGGTATTGGGAAAATCGGACTAAAAGTAAGACTGGGGCGAGGAAGAATGCCCTAAACCGATCGAAGAGCCATTGTTGAATCCATCCCCATGTGCGGCACGTAGTTCCTCTTCGTTAGCATGGATGAAGTCAACCATTTTCGCGGAAGATATGCATTTCGGGTATAGAGATATGTCCCATGGAGAGATATGATATTGGATTATTAAGTTCAACAAGTGTAATATTCTGCTTTGTGAATGGGATTCGTTTTTTATTCGTACAGTTTTAGGATTAATAAATATGCCACGCCGTTTATATAACCAATAAATAAAATTAGATTTTTTTTTAATATTTCATTTTCTAATATTTATGGTTTTTTAGTTCAGAACTGTTCTTATATTTATTCGTTTAATATTACTTTTCTATCTTTTCGGAAACTATAACTTCTGAAAAGATTTTTTTTAAAAAAAAGAACAATAAGAATAATTTCTAATTTTATGAATAGTTTTTTTAATTAAACATTTAAAGTTTGTCCTGTTAAAATACGATTTGATTAGATATCATTTCACAGTTAAGAGTCGCTACTTTGGAAATTCCTTATATTTATTACAAAAAAAAAAAATCCCCCCCCCCTTTAATAAGCACAAACTTTAAACGGATAGCAAATTATAATATAGATCTGTTCTCAAAACAGATCTGAATTTATTACAAGAATTATAATACAAATATAATCCAAACATTTTATAAATAATCAAAAATTCTTAATTTTGTATCGGTTTATTCAATTCGTTCATATCATATCCATCGTTAAATATATCCATGTTAAATATAGGTTGAAGAAATTGATAAGTTCTTCTTTCTGCAATGTTACTACCTCTTATGATCTAATTATAGCAGTTTTGAATATGTTATTTAACTAATAAAAAACACACAGAAAGAATTCTATATTTTTAATTGTTTTTTTTTAGAATTTCTTACAGACATTATTAATTTATTTATATAGTGAATAACGGTTGTTTAATTTGCCGAGTTCTGCAACATATTCTTAGAATCTAGTACAGTCTGCAGTTATCGATAACTTAGAGAAGCAATATAGAAAATACTACGCATCTCAATTCAATTAGATAGTCGCAAACAGATAGATTTTCATGTATAGCAAATTGCTAATACCTTCATTCAGAATTTAAAATTATTAAAACTAAAGTTAATCATTTATGGATCTACAGCTCGTTAGCGTGTACAAGTGAATATGTCATTCATTCAGTTGTGATACGGTCATGAGTAATATTCTACACTTAATAAGTTCAACTAACACTTCTGAAATATCAAGTTGATTTCAAACGAACATTTTTAAAACAAATATATTACAAATTAAAATCTATTTCGTGGAAAAACTAATTGAAATCTGAGCAAAAATATGAACATTCAACTCCTAGTATCTCAATTTTGGCCATAAGAAAAGCCCTACTTTTACCGCGCAAAATATCAAATACACACATCATATTTCCAAGGAAAGGCCGAAAGAACATTTCCCCACTGTTTAGATTGACGGTCACTGATTCTTCGATAGTGCTTCAAGGTTTCCAATAGGAAAGATATGGAGGGGCTTCACGGAGAACTCCGCTAATGAGCTGTCAACAAAAAGAAGTGGCAACCGGACTTATGGCCGAACGTTGAAGAACATATAAACCACAAGAAATGCTGCCCCTTTTTTCTGGATAATGAAGGAATTGATATGATCCAGAAGAAATACGGTCCAATTATGTCTTACAAATAACGCCTTTTATTTCGAAGTCCAAATCATTTGTTGAAGAGGTATAGATACACTATCTCCAAAATGGGATTTGGCGAGAATTAGGTTGATAAAATAATACAGATTTATTGGACCCAAATAATAAAAAAAATATTCGAAACCTAACGCTAGAATACTGAAATCTATTTTTTTTTTTTAATAAAAACTGTAAAAGATTTTTTTAGAAATCTTATATTAAAATAAGTAGTAATAATCATGTCAAATATAAATTAATCCATTTTTGTTATAAAATTATGAAATTTATATCTTTCATGAAAAAACAATGATTTTTTGAATAAAACTAAGAAAGCGTGTAATGTGTTTTTAATATAACAGTATTTGCCTTTCTTACCTCATTAATCCATTACAAATGTAACTGTAATTATACAAATAAATCCCGTTATTTATTATTTATATTTTTATTAAAAATTGATAGCTACTACTTATTTAATTTTTATTAATAAGCAAAGTATTTATTAATAAGATGTTAATCAAGACAACCGTCAGTATAATTTTCTCGGGTGAATTACAATAATCTTAAAATACTTTTAATTTATGTTATTTACAATTTAATTCTAATAGTTTTAATTTGCTAAATTGCTTATACCATTTTAAAATTACTCTCATGAAAACAAGTTCTAATACTACGATTATATTATTAGAATTAATTTGTGAGAAATTCCCTTCAGTTTAGTAATTGACATTTATAAAACTTATGTTTATAAATATCTAATTAAAAGAAAAAAGACTTTAAAGTAAATAAATATAAATGAATTAAAGTTGTTTTTTTTTTTAAACAAACGCTGAAACTCAGAATTTCAAAAAGTACTTAATATATTCCAGTGAACACGCTTATAATTCAAGGTAAACTTCAAGAACAACAAAATAACTTGAAAAAATTTCATAAATATTAGAAAAAGAATGAGCTATTTGGGTCCCAAAATAAGATTATACAAAACAGAAAAAGAAAGAGGAGGGGGGGGGGGATTGTAGCTTAAAGTCACTTGTATGATACGTGACAATCTAAATTTTTATCTTTACTTCCAAACACCATGTACCAAAATCCTCGAGGGCAAGTTTGTCAGAATCAGAATGCAGGTGCTCTTCGTAGTGTGCCCCCCCTTCTCCCCTCGAATCTCAACTTAAAAAATGAAGGTCGTCACAACGTCGCCCGGAGAATGCTAATCTGACATACGAAATTAATAATAATAACAATAACAAAAACTCTGCAAAAACTGGTTGGAAGACACAGTTCTGCAGGCAGAAATGTCAGGTGACACAAATCCTTGTTATTATTCAGATAGGTAGGCGTCATCATTTTTTTTTAAAGCAGAAAACTTGTTTTTGTTCAAAAAAATGACACAAAATATAATTCAGAATTGAAGAATGTAAATGATTTGTTAAAGAGCGAACGATAATTTCGTTATATATTGTGGTTATGACGATTTTGCTTAACAAGGATTAAGAATGAATGATATTTTGATACATTTTTTCTTTCGCAGACTAATTGTTTAAAAATCGATATATATAATCGTATACAATCGATATCATATATACAATGAATCAATATTTAAATAATCAGAATCCATATTAATCTGCAGTGATTAATAGAGTAACCAACAAAATCTTTTAATCACTTTTTTTAATGTACATCAGAATTTAGTAAGTTCCACTAAATTGATTTTTTGCATGTGTTTTTTAATATCTATTACTATGCTTAAAAACATTTAAGTAATAAATAGATTTATTTTAAAAGCTGTAATTATTTGTTACTACAATCAACGTCCATCTGGGATTTTATTATATCTTTTTTAAATTTCAAAGTGATATTGTCACATATGAAAATAAAACATTACATTTTCTTTTATACCGAATTCAAAATTTTCTTTTTTTATCGTTATTTATAAGGAAGTTTTGCAGAAATTCATATAAAAAACATATATAAATTACCGCTCACTCCGTCCCTTTTTGTTACAAATCATTACAGCGAAACATATATTCCACCTAATTTTAATAGAAACCAAGAAATAACAGAATAATATTTGGTACCAAGAACTGTTTACTTTTATATTCTGAAAAGCTTAATACCCAAGACAAAATTCATAAAATTTTCATTTAAATATAATTCAAAAGAATTTCCGGATAAATTTAAAAAAAATATTTATGTATATTTGCAAAATAAAACTATTCCGCCGTAAACAAATCTAACATTCTCCATTTTTAAGCAATTCTACAATTTTTAAATTTCGTGAAATTAAGATTTAAATGAGAAAAGTGCAGAACTTCTAAAATTCGAAAAAAATGTTTACAAAACACACTTGCTTTTCGAAATGCAAACAAGATCTTATTTTTACATGTCTAAATATTTTCTTCGGTAACTATTCAACCCTACGTTCTCCTTCAGACCCTCCCCTCTCCTTTCATTCCAATTTGCTCTGGCTTCCATTTCAAATAAAAGTCCTCCCTTTAGAGAACTTCCGTAACTACAGGAGATTGAAAATGCAAAAATATGTGTATAAAAAAAAGGGTGCATTTGTTGAGAGAAATGGAATTCCGATCGTTATCAAAAAGGGGTGGTGAGGAATCGAAATGAAACATTTATTATTTCTCATCCCCAGGTGAACCAGACGATATTTGAAGACTGCCAAACAGGTTCCCGGGAATCTTGATTTTTCAGTAAATGTATGGTATAAAAGCAAAAAATAAGAAAACCTGCAGAGCATTGATTTATTTCGTGAAAGGTAAAATCTTTCTACTATATTGTTCTATGGGAATACGGAAAATGTCACCTTTTCAGCATAATTTTAGCATTTATCTTAAAAGGATGAATTTCGTAAGAAAAAAAGACGACATAATCAGAAAAAAAATATATACGGAAGTCTTTTATTTGTTTTCTATTTCTTAATTATTTTTAAAGGAAGTATTAAGAACGCTTTATTTGTGGGTCTAAAATACGAAAAGAGGAAACAAAAGATTAGAAACAACCTTCACTACATATTGTTTGCCAACGGATTCTAAAAGCCTCCACACCTTTGCGCATGCGTTAGGATGGATGTAAATCGTCAAAATAGAGGTGAGAGGACAGATGGAAGGAGGAGATGTTTAAATTTAACAATAAAGTAAAACTCGAGTTACTTGCAGAAATAAAATAAATAAATTTTGAATTAAAGTAAAATAATACGATCAAAAGCGACATGACACTCACATATACGTGAAAAAAAAAACGAAAAATTATCTAATAGGGCGGAAAATTAAGATCAAAGAATCACGAAAAATTCTGGAGATGCGCTCATTGGGTCACACCCTTTAATGAGTAGAATCGTCGAAAAGTGGTTGGCTCAGAATACTGAAATGAACAATAATGATATCAACAATGCAATTATTTTGGTCTATTTGAGCAATATCATTTATAAGAGTTAAATAGTAACCAAAAGATGTTGGTAAAAGATGTTTTTAAAATTAAAAAGTTTAAGTGCATATTAATGGAAATAATTAAAATTTTAGCGTCTGTGAACATTATTATCCAAAATAAAATTATATTGACAAATTGCTGCACAACTGGCAACAGGATTTTCTTTTTAAAAAAATTGAAATACTGGTGACAAAGTTGAGTATATTTCATTAATTGCTTATGATCATGATAATAAAAAAAAAATCAATATATTTTTAAAAGACAAACTGATCCTTGGTGAAACAATCTGTATCTCAAGTTGATATGTTATTTTTAATCTTTAAACATGATAGAATAAATTTAATTGAATAGGAAACTACTATCTACTGCAATATCTAGAATAACAACAAAAAAACACAAACACACACATTATATATATATATATATATCATATGCGCATAATTTTTTGAAAGCAGATGGAAAGTTCGACGATACACTTTGCATTTTTAAGTTCGTTTTATTCTCTTTAATCCATCCCGAGAAGGCATAATTATTTACAAGAAGGCGCGGACAAGGCACGTCCGCTCACAGCAACAGATTAGGAAAGAAGAGAGGTAAAAAAGGGAGAAACAAATTATCCCCGTCTTATATAACATGAGATTTCGATATGGATTTCTGATACGTGTCGATTCTAACAGAAATTTCTCACACACACATGTCGACCTTGAAAAGGGATACTTTAGAAGAATCTGTTTACATCAGCGATTCTCTAAATCTTCAATCGGCACGTGGGAACCGATGTCACAATCATTTTTACAAAGCTTCAATTGAATTAATTAGAAAGAAAAAGTGGAATAGGATCAGGAAACAAGAGAATATTTTAGAATGACTTTGACATGGGCTGAATTAGGCTAAAAAATTTGGAAATTAATTAGGATTAAATTAAATTTTAAAATATCATTATATATTATTTATATATATATATATATATATATATATATATATATACCGCTTAAAATATGTCAATGGATATTTCCAACTACTATCCATGGATATAACAGTGAAAACAAGTACAAAAAAATTGTCACTATAGTAATAAATGTCATGTATTGAAAATATTTTGTTCCATATCAGTAAATTTAAAGCAGTGCAATGAAGCTGAATGAAATAGTTGGACCAAAAGACACAACAGTTAAATGCCAGACAAAATGGAAAAAATAAGAAAGTTATATTTATAGAAAAACGTAACCCCCCCCCCCCATATACAATTAGTTTTCTTACAGTAAATTAAGTTAAGCTTTAAAAACAAAGAGAAAATATGCACGAAAAGATAAAGATAAAGAAACTAATAAAAAAATACGTTGAAAAATTATTTCTACCATGATTAACCGAAATTTGGAAGAAAAACATTTGCTGTTATTAGCCAACAACACACTTTTTTCATTGAAAAACATTGCTCTTTCTCTTTTATCAAAAAATTCTTGTACCGTCAAAAAAAAATGTAAATAAATAATAATAAACTTTCGTTTCATGAAATCTACGGTCTATCACTCACCAGCAAGTTGATAAAAAAAAACTTCTCAACAGGAGGTTTCTAAAATTAATCACGTAGCCTTAACATAATCAACGGGCTGAACTTTTCTTTAACCCCAAAACGCCACTTTTTTCTTATCTCCTATTTCATGTAGAGTAGCTTATCTTCCAACACAGTCAACAAAACTTTAACAAGTCGATGCATAGATAAATTAATTTGAAACCAACCGTTATCAAGCATAAAGTAATTGAATTTAAGGTAAACATGGATGGTAGAGCTATTACAGGAATAGGGACGCTGTTGTGGGATATATTCTGTTAAGAAACATTTTTTTTTTTTCTTTTCGTTCTTAGTTTATTTTCATTATTCGTTTAAGAATATATATAGAGAGAAAATTCTCAAGGGTTGCGAATTGAAAAGTATGAGTAATTTATTTAAATTTTGTTTTTCACATTGATATTAATACTGCAGTTCATTATTTATTTAGTCAACATGTTTCTAGAAAATATGTATAATGAAATTATTCAAATTCGTTTTTATCAAGTAGGCTATAATACGTGTATTACATCTCAAAGAGAGTTTTCGTACAAATGTTGTGATATTTTATTTTGTAAAAATTTACAATAATTTCGTTATTATTTTTTTTCAATAATTTTTATTGCATATTTCACTACATTAGGTTGACCTGAAATTGAATTTTTGTAGGTTTAGAGATTTCTGTTAGCATTCAAATTTGATTTATTTTTGTTTAAAAAAAAGTTAACAAAGTGCTAAAAAAGATATTTACATTTTACAAATTTCAGCAACATACATATATTTGTATGTTTAAGACAAAACTTTTGTTTATTGAAAATTGAAAGTTTATTTTGTTCAATATTTGTATGTTGTAATTATACTTTAAATAAATTTCATTTGAATTAGATAAAATATAACATACATATATATAATTGCAAATTTTGTAAATAATAATTGGCGTGGATTTTGTAAATCAGTATAAAAATAACAATATAACATTAACTGTGTGTTCGAACACATATACTGCAGATTTAATATTCAAGAAGCATTCAAATTGCCTCTCAAAACTTCATATGTTAAAGTAAACGTATTACTTTCTTTACCCTCCTCAATATAGTGGCAAATTTTCAAGATGAATGTGGGCATTGATTTTATAAAACAATTAAAGAATATAAAAAAAATGTATTGATCATACCGATTGATTCTTCATTAGACTGGTCAATCAGAACTATCAAAAATATTCCCTGGCATTGAAGAATCGATTTGACTATCATTAATAAAAATCATCTATAAAGTCATTTAAATGAAATTAATTAATACAAAGAAATAAATCATAAAGATTGATCATAGAATTCGGAGACAAGATCAATCAATTAGAACTATCAAAGGCTATTTCCTGTCATTCTATGATTCGTTTTTATTATCCAAGATATCTTTCCTTTATTTATATAAAGAAAATCAATTGCTACCTATTCAAAAGAAATATATCCCTTGAGTAAACAAGAGCATTCAAGAGTAGATAATTGACACGGCAATGGCGAAGCAGAACAGAACGGGAAAAAAAAAAAAATCTTCAGCAAAATAAAAATAAAAAGTAAAATCACCATTAAAAAAAAGTGACATATCACTTTCAAATTAATTAAATGTGCTTGTATCTACACTTTGAAAAAGGGGGGAAAAAAACCGAAGTGCTGCTCCAACAAATTTTATCTTCCGTGCGCGATACAATGATCCACCATTTATCATTCAAAAAGCGGCACGCTCACCAAAAAACAACTTGTTGGAATCACCTATTACAGTGTCAAAACGTCAAAGATGTAACAGGAGAACACTGCGGCTGCAACGCGATAGTCCTCGCTACTTAATTTCCTCCGAGCAAGGGATGAAAATACTGCATAAATAACTAGGAAACAAGAAACTTAATAAAGATAAAACAACACGAAGGGAGTGACATGAAAAACCACGGATCGACATTGTCGCTGGTGTTGCGCGTGTGGCCCAACCTCTCTGTGGCAAGAAGCATTCTTCTTGCAAGGAGTAATCAATTATTAATCAGAGTTGTGACGCTGGGGGATTACAGGGAGGAAACACCAAGCGACCTGGGCTGGTGACCTTCCCCCTTTTTCCTGGCCATGACAGCAAGCCTTAACAAGCATCGTAAATAAGACGTTCCAGAGGTCCAATGTAATTGAGACAGCGCACTGGGGGTTGCCTTTTAATGAGCATGTTCCCTGCATCCAGCTGAGGACCCTGGCAGAGTGGATTGCTCGCATTAATTCAAGCGCCATAAAAACAGATGCAAGGCAAATCGACCCACGATATTTATCGACTTGGTTTGCTCTGTTTTATTCCAGGAACAGAATAATCAGAAATCATGAAAGAATTTTTTTAGTGTTGCCAAATTAGAACAACATATGTGAGAAATAGATAGATCGTTGTAAATAGTTGTTAAATTTCTTTGTTTCAATCTTGCAATTACAATGATGCTAATTGGACACGGGTATGCAAAAAATAACGAACGCCTAAAGATACATTTTAAACTATTGTTTACGCAAAAATTTTATTGAAAAAAAAAAGATTACAATGTTGCTGTCTTTTTTCTTCCTGCAAATAGCCAACTAAATTACAATTTCGAATAAATTAATTATCATACTTTAAGCAATCAGTCAAATTCTATTTAATTTTTACACGCTCAGTACAGATGGTGGCAACAAAATGTCATCTATGAAATTATACTAGACTTCTTTTTATATAATTGTATTTAATTTGTTTAAGATGCAAATTATTTTCATGTAACTGATGATTCTTAATACACAAAATAAAGTTTCAAAAAAATCGTATGGTTTCATGATAAAATTCAAATAGATTATTTTTATTTATTTCTTTGCTATTATAATATAGCATCCGGTATTTTCGATGTCAAATCAAGGAATTATTTCCACTAAAACTTTTGGAATTTAAGAAGTGTAATATTACGAATTTGTGTGCATCGAATTGACAAAAAAATAAAAATATAAATGAATGCAAGAGTTAAATTATGCAGGAAAATAATTAAATTATCTTCTAATACGATATAATTATTCGAAAAATTCTTATGCAAGAAAAATTCCGAAAGAGAAAATTAACCAAAACATTGAGACATGATAATTACATTCGCAAATTAGTAAAAAAAGTTTACACAACCAAGCTTATTACAGAAATATCTATGATTTTCATATCATCATAGCCATTAAAAAACGCCTTATGAGAAAAATGAAAGATTTTTTAAAAATCTAAATAAAACATAAACAATATGTAAAACTCGAACTATAAATTTCAATGTAAAACTAATGAAATTTGCAATAAAAAGAAAAAATACACTCCGTAGCCATTTCCACAAATGATAAATATGTATGACTAATAACCGAGAATTTCTATTATAAGAATGCTTTGTATTCTATATTTCCCTAAATGCATTCCATTTAAATCTAAATGACATGAGACACACATTTAATATATTTCTCTCATCATTTCTATTTTTTGAAAATTTAACATAATCATGTTTGAATATTTGAGCAAATCCCTAAGGATTTACAGCTTATTTAAATGAATCGCTAGCTATTCTAAAAGGATATAGTACACGTTGGGTCTGAAAATCACAATTTCTGAAGCCAATTATATTTAAAGGATATAGTAAAGCAATTGAACACTGAAATCGTAACATTCAAAAGTTTATTTTTTATTGTGATAATAATAGAAGACATCATGACATATTCGTCAATTCAATATATTATTATAAAGCGTGAACATTGGAAGATTAAATGCTAATTCGAAATGCGTGTTATCTTTTTGTCGGATGTGCTTTGAAAACATTTGAAACATACAAAGTATTCTGTTTGACAAAATAAAAATGAACAAATTAACAAATATCTGATATGTAAGAGAATATTTAATTACGAAAATACATTTCATTGTTAAGATTGTGAATTATAAATCTCGCGAAATCTGCAATAAACACAAAACGCAAAGCAATTTTAATAAAATTAACTGATTTTTATTATATTCCTGCGTTATTTTTCACAATCAAATGGATATTTTGATTAACCTTCGGCGAAATGTTAACAATCATTTCAAAAAAGCCTTGGAACAATATAATCATGCTTCAAGAAAATTACAACTATTAATTAAAAAAGGAAATAAAACAAATCCACAAATAATATAAAAGATAGAAGCAAAGCCCCTAAGGCACGAACTGAAACGGAAATTCAGTTTAAAACTAATTGAGACTTATCACTTAAGACACATAAAAAATATTAAGCGTTGACAACTTCAATCTTCACTTAATAATTTATCACCGGGGATTGAAGAAGTCAACACAAAGAGAGACGGAAATAAACATCGGTCCCCATTAAAAGAATACAGAAGTTTTCAAAATGAAAGAAAATAAAAATGACGCCCGGCGATGATTTTCGAAAAGCTTTCAAGGGAAGGAAGAACGACAGTGGTGAGCAAATCTTCCAAACAATTTTTCTGCCCGCTCCAGTTGTAAATAACAATAGGAGAGTGAAAGGAAAAAGATGGAAAAGGCTTAAGAAAAGAAACAAAACTTGATGGAATTATTCCTAATTTGCACAAAGAGAATTATTCTCGTACTCCCCCTCCACCTCCCATCCTTTTCAATTTGCGCACCCATAGAAGTATCTCAAGATAGAACAAAAGACACCCTTCCAGTATTTGTTCATTTGGCGAACAGACGGCGAAGAACTTGAGACATCTGCATTTATCGTCTGGTTGAATGATCAACACAAACATATCCAGCTGCAAGAAAAATAATTAAATGAATAAAAAAGTTTTAACGAACAATGTGATAAAAAAATCTTTTTTAATTATTTCGTAGAAGTTTTCTATTGTAATTCTTTTCAGTCCCAGCCTTCGAAGTGAGAATTGTTCGTAAAGAAATAAAAGACAGAATAAAGTCAGTCGAAGCGAAATTCGTTCGCTTTGTTACTTCCAGGGCTAAAATTGTTGTCTTTCTTGGACAGGCACGCAATTTTTGTCACCAAGCCGGGAAAGGATATATTTCGTGCGAAGAGAACAAACTAAGTTAGAGGCGGAATGCCATGCAATGGGATACAGAACACGCAGTATATTTCAGGAAGTTAAAGATTCCTTTTGCATCTAGAGATGAAAACGAAACTCCAATCACAAGCGAAATACACCGAGAATAACTAGATAAAAGAAACGGAGAGATAGAAAAGAGAAGCTGAAACAGGAAAAAGACAGATCCAAACAAAATTCCCTTTAGGCATTCCTGAATTTTTCTCGGGAGTGCTAATGACTTCCGTTTTTGTTTTCTATCCTGTTTTGCATAAACTTTTGTTTCCTTTTTTTTTTATGATTCTCTTTTCCTTTCCTTTTAACTAACTTGTCATTTTACAACGGCAAAGGGAGTTAGAAAAAAAAATGAGCGAAAGCAGCAGACTATATATCTTTTTTTCATTTTAAAACGCTCGTTGGAAAATTTCAGATTCGTTTTACAAAAGAGAGAGAAAGAAAGAAAGAATTTGATGAATTGCCACACGATTTTGTTCATTCTACCGTTAACTCTAAAATAGAAGATCTTTTAAGGGAAGTAGAAAATGATCTAAACAATTTTGAATTGAACAGTCCGAAAGCAGTTTCACAAATTCACAAGAAATGTTTTTGCAATTCTTTTCTAACTTAAGACAGTCAAAAACCTGAACATTAAATAAACATCATGGAAAGAAATTCGAAATGGTGTTTAAATTTCCAAATAGTTTTTCGGGGTCCTTACGCTCGTTCCCAAATTATGAATTTAGTAGAAAAAGGAGATAATTACCTACATGCAACTTTCTTTAATTTAAATCATTTGTGTAATCCAGAGGACATTTTACTATATGAGAGAATATAAATTTCGCTATGAAGTCTTTTATTCTTCAGTTTCTCATGGTTGAAAAAAAATAAGACTTTCAGGTAGAAATCCCGTTGAGTGACTGACCCGCAGCAAATGAAAAACTTCGCATTGTTGGCCATTTCATTTACAAAAGCTTCTTAAACAATGAGAATAATGTTAAAATGACATGAACAATACAAACGGCAGGTTCTTGATCGGTTTATTTGCAACAATAAATTCACTGGAAAGATCAAAACAAACAAGGAAGAGACTGAAAGGTTTTACTTTTATCAAAAGCATGAACTTCAAAAAAGTCATTATGATTTCACTAAATCGAAGGCTTAGCGGAAAACGTGAAGAGGAAAGAAAAAGAAAAAAAAATGAAAGCAATACAAAGTCAACGTCGCCTTCTGTTGTATGAAATACGATTCAAACAGTTTTATTGCATAAAGATCGTGTGAACTTATCCTCTGACAACAGAGAACAAATCCTATAAGTTAATTTAAAAGTTCTTTCTGACAATATCATAAAAAATAAGTAGTTGCAATCGGAAGAGGCAAACAATGTTCCACAGGTCTTAAAAGAATACCAAGTCGGAATGCTACCAGGTTCTTCCTTTCTTGTTCTTGACAATAGATTGAATTCGTGACTGTATTCTTCTCAAAAAATGAGCACTGTGTAAGAAAGGATTTTGACAGTAGAAGTAGGTAAGAATACTATTTTTATGTTATGGCGCTCTACTTAACGATTAATAGAAGATTCTCAATGGCAGTACTTTTCGCGCGTTTCATAATGCAATTGTTCTCCTTTGTTCTATCGCATAATTCAGAATTCTACAGTTTGTTTAAGAGAATATTTCAATAGCAATTCTTAAGACTTAGTCTGTGGGAAATTTAAAATTGGAACTTCTCAAGCTTGAAAGAAAAGTTTTCAGTTTCAAAAAGATAAAAAAAAAAGTATACTTACTATACAAAAATATTTTACCTTTTGATCTCATTATTACTTATTTTCCATTACATTCTATTAAACTGTATATTAAAAAAAACAAAAAACGGAAATATTCATTATAAGCTGAATTTTTAAAAAAAGCTTTAATTTTTATTCTGAACTGATGATTCAAAAATACGAGAATAGAAATATGTTAATATTGATGCAGTAATAACATATTTTGATTAATTAATAACATTTCAAATTAAATAAGAGTAGCAGATAAATCTCAACAGGAAATTCGATATTTAAATCAAAGTAGCCAACTTAATTTCTCCAAAATCTGTCCAGTAGATATTATTTTTAACAGAATGGGTAAACAGACCGAAAATTATTAAAATTAAAAAGAAGTATATTTTGCCAAAATTTTTGAATAAAAAAAGTTAATCTATATTTCACATCCAATTCAAATTGGTTAAAACAGAATGCAATGAATTGAATAACAAAAACTATGGCTTTATTCGTTCTAGTTTCTAATATTGATACCACTTTAAAAAACTTAGCCCACACAAGTTGAAAAAATATGTTTTAATATTGCAAATTATACCTTTTATTATAACTGCTATTGCTGAAGGTTTAATACAATATTTTAGAAAATAGCCTTATATTATTAGAAAAGTCTTGTATTATATTATTATAATAATTCTTTTAAGAATTTTTACAAAAAAAAATTGCAAGGAAACCAGGAATTTAAATATTGTATATCCTTTTACTAACGATTTATTACTGCACTAAAATATATATCAGAACTAACAAGCTAATATTACAAAATTCCGTTCGGAAATTAATTCCTCAAAAAACGATTCTCTCTAGTGAGAGTGCAAAAATTTTTTACAGAATAAAACATTCTACGACCAAAAGAATTTATGAATCCAACATCTCTATTTATTTACTCTTTTTAAAAATGAATTGAAGGAAAATAAAACTAACACCAATTCTTTAAAATAACTGCAAATAAAAGAATTGCACTTGACTATAAACACTAAAAAGCCAACAACGATAATAACAGTAAAAAGAGTCCTTCCTTATATACTTTTGCCATCACTATTTCCGAATGGAGAAAGAATTCAGTTAATCTGTCATCATAGTGTTACCGGAAAAAGGTTCAAAAGTCGGTATCGGAGAATGCGAGAACTCATTGTTGGCACCTTAACAATTAGTGCTCCCCCCCTCGCCCTCCCTCCCCCTTTTTCCGTCCCCTGGAACATTTTTCTGCATTTCCACCAAGGTTGTCAGAGCTTTTATTGCGGGACATTGTTATATCTAGCGAAAGATAATTTTTCACATCTTTTGTTAGTCACCTTTTAATTAAATTCTAATCATGTCGCAGACAAGAAGAATATTTCTGGAGTACTCTCGATACCCCCACCACCACCCTCACTCACATAATTTTTACGCATAACGAGGCATTCGATTTAGTTAATGAAATTCTTTTATTCAGAGAATGCGTTTTTGATCTTTTCTTTTGTTCATCATGATCGAACACGGGATAAAAGATAATAGAAAGATAATTTAATAAAGTGCACTCACTGACATGATAATTTGGAGGTCGTCAAAAATACCCTCTCCCCCAATCCCTACACCTCAACGAATATATTTGTGCTGGTAAATTTTAACAATAAAAGTGAGGTTGCTGTTAAAAAAATCACTGAAGCGCACATTTTTATCAAAGAATTATTATTTGAGTATATTCTATTAGCTCAGTAAATCACCAAATTAAAATGATAATGTCACAGAAAGATAATATCCGTTTTTTTGACCGTTTAAAGATGCAGCTGAGAAAAATACTGATACGCATACAGAATCTATTCAAACTGACAGAATGGGAGAAATTATAAGGTGCATCATTATGTCCAGATAAATAATCCTGAATATAACACTAATTAATATATGTAATGAGTCTTTTCCTATGCAGAACTATTCGAAATTTTATTTAACCCTGCTTATATTTGCTATCTACGAGTACTGGCTTGGTTCGAACTTTATAACGAGCTCCATTAGAACGCTGAAATAGCAGATTTGCCTCAATGTGTCATTATCATTAAAGAGGGAGTAACTACCATATCCATTGCTAACAGACCCACATCTTTGTCTCGGTCTTTACAAAAGTCATAATATAAATCTTTAAACTCATTTCTGAAGATATAATAGATGTAGAAAGTGCCAAGAAAAAATTTCCCAAATTATAAAAACATTCAGGTGTATTATTATTTATTATGAAAAATTTTGGACCTACGAATCACATGCGATATAGTTTAACGGTTGAAATCGCCAAATTAATTGATTTTTTTTTTTTCACGCTTTTTGGTCGCTGTAACAACAGACAATTACCGAAAATATTGCTGAATAAACACTGCCAAACGACAAAGAATTTGAAAAAAAAAATGCTTTGAAATTCTAGATTCACTATTTTACATGTGTTTAAAAGTAATAACATGTTTAAAAAAATTAGTTCCACCTCTTCGCATAAAACTCTTCAGGTATTATTGGCCCTAGTTTATTATTCTTTACTTATTAAGTCATTCACCAGCAAAGCGACCTCTTCTGGCATGTCTCAGAAGTATGACCACGAATTATCTTGTTAAATCAAGACATATTCCAGATATGTTGTGAATTTTGCATCAATACAAACGTTCATCTTGGAACATATGAAGTAAATACCTGGACGAAAAAAATGAGGATAATTTTCCATCTAGTATTTACTAAAGAACCATAAGACTGGAAATTGAATCTTACTGTCTTATCGTTCATCTTAGATCACTGTAGGCGATTGGTTAAAGCCATAGAGCTGAGATACTTATAGAGGGAGTGCAACCCTACTTTGGTGTAGGACAAGATAAAATCACGTGACTTGTGGACAGAATTTGTGTTCACTGTAACCGCATTCTCCGTTCCCCATTATATTTCAATGGCAGATTTTTTCTCGCTTTTAACTGTTGGATTTTAAAACTTATTTAAGCCATGGTTAACTATTGCTGTGCAATTGGATGCAAAGAAAAAGCTAAGGATAGTCCTGTATCATTTCACAGATATGTACAATAAACATGTTCTGTTTATATCCATTTTAAGTCAATTTAAAATTTCGTACCCTCCATCACTCAGTGATTTTGGTGTTAAAACTGAATAATATTTCATAATTTGGTTTAGTTATTGTATTAAATTTATTTAATTTGTTATTAAGCTTCATTTAAACTGATGTCAGCTCTATGGTTAAAGCACTACTCTAATGAACAAGAGGTCAATTCGATCTTGGCACGTAGCCAAATTCAGAATCCGTGTTCTATCCATTTAAGCATCAACAGTTACAACATTTTATGATGTATGTGAAAGTTTGTTCAGGAAAAGCTACAAACAAAACATCTTACATCTTTAAAATTTTTAGGCGTGAAGTAACGGTATTTACATGAATGAATATTGCAAAAGGAAATGCAATTATATATTGTTGACAAACTTAAAGCCAATACTTAGAAATTTAAAAATAATGTTAAACATTTTATAATTATTAAAAAAATATGTATGAAAGCCTGGTAGTAAATTTTCCATTTCAAAAATAAGATTATTCAGGTTCAGGTATTTATTTCACTCGTATACGAAATCGAACTACAGACATACATAATATTGAGAATACCTTTTAAATTAAAATGTATTCTCAGCATTTTAAACCATGAAAATTGACTAAATTTTTCACAGGATATATATATATTTATATAAAAAATGATATTTAAAAATTTAATTTAATCCTAATTAATTTCCTATTTTTTATCTTAATTTAGTCCATATTAATTACATTCTAAAATATTCTCTTATTTCCTGATCCAATTTCATCTTTTTTATTTAATTAAGGTAACAGAAGCTCTGCAAAACTGCTGAAATTGACAAGTTCCCACACTTCAAGTGAAGGAATCAAAATTTGTCTGTCTAATACATTCTTTTAAAAGATCCCTAAAATTCCTTTTCCTAAATCGACATGTATAAAGAAATCCCTTTCAAAATCTCACAGTATATAATAACGAGGATAAATATTTTATTAGCTCTTTTCGCTCTTGTGTCTTCTATGTTGATGTGCCTCGTCGTTTCTGCTTGTACATGAATTATGCCTTCCAGGATGGAATAAATCGAAATTTAAAATTCGAAAGTGTCTTCTCTCTCTTCGGATTCTGCTTAAAAAATTATGTTTATATATAATAGAAAATCAAATTTTACATCTGTAAGATGTGTGTAGTAAGCCTAAACATGAACTGTAATTAAATTCATAGGAAAAGTGAAATACCTGCATTTGACTCACACAGAAAATCTTTTCATTACTAACAAAATTAAAAGAAAAGCTAGATTATAAAGGGATCCTTGTTCCACATTAGTAACAAAATCGGTCTAAATGTAAGAATATTTTAATTCAGAAACACAGCAAGAAATGCTTTCTTTTTTGTTGTTTTATGGTTTCAAGTTTATTGTGAGAGAGAAAAACAGAATGTAAGGTCCTGGGTCTGTCAGAACCTTAATTCGTTGTGACAAATTTTCCAGTTCGTTAATGAATTATTCATATTAGTTTTTCTTCCTTCCTTCTGCATCCGCTACATTTTGTGCTGAATAAATTACACTAAGTAAATTTATTTTCTACTTCTTCGAACGTTTGCATCTTCTCGCAGAAAACACGCTATCGACATGAAATCGGATGCATAAAATTTGAATAAACTTTTAACATCCGAGTAGATTTTTCTTTTTCTAGTATTCCATCTCTAGTAATTCTTTCTGTGTTCTTATCGTTTACATGCAAACGAATTTACGAATATAGATATTCTAATTAGATGTCTACGTATTCCAGTCATCCACAATAAATACTTTAAGCGTAGTAAACACAATTTCGATAATAAATTACTCGTCAAGAAAAATTCGATACGGAATTTCACTGGATCGCAACAAAATAAAACAAAAAGAATTTGGACAAATGATTGAACAAAAGAGAAGTTAAAAAAACGTGGCGGAAAAATGAAAAATGTTGTATTAAACTATTGTAGCTCATGTTTAAACTTGTCGTGACCTTCCGTTTTGACATACAGTAGACTCCCGATTATCCACGGGCGGGTTATCCGCGCCTGCCGCACAAAGTGTTTTTTTTTTTTTTTTTTTTTTTTTGTACAAGCGTAAAGCAAAGAAAATAAAAATGTTCACAAAACTGAGCGAAACGTTAAATTTGCTAACATTGTGCTTATTTATGGCAAAAATATCCCAGAACCTTCCCCTCAAGCAAACCCAAGAAGCAAACACAAATGACTGATTTCTTCAAAAAGGTGTAGTTTTACAGTTATGCTTTTGTAATTACATTACAGTATTAAAACAGTAAATATGTATTAATTTTTCTGTGTATCCTTGACGCCTCTCGTAAGTACAAAGCACTTTTCTGTTTTCATTAACAAAATGCATTTCAGGTTAATTTTGAATGATATACTAAAATATTAAGCTTTAGTTAAACATTTCCTGCTGTTTATTTTACTTTTTATTGTACATAAAACGATTTTTCAAAGTTGGAATGACTGTTTTCTCTTTTGCTATACCCGTTTTTAGCTTTTTTCGGATTATCCGCGATTTTTGTTACCCGCGGCGGCCGCGCCACCCAATTCCGCGGATAATCGGGAGTGTACTGTATATAAATCATGTTCAGTAAAGTATACCCAGAAATAAGTATTGTTTGCCAACGGATTCTAAAACCGTTCGCGCTTCTGCGCATGCGTTACGATAGGTTTAATTTTGCAAAATAGGGGTGAGAGGAAAGATGAAAGGAAATGTTTTTATTTAGCAATAGTTAATTCCGGAAATGCGCACATCCTTCCACGTCTCTCTTCTTAATGAGATAAAATCGTCGAAAAGTGATCGTCTTAGGATACTGAAATAAACAGTAATAATGATAAAAAATGAAAAAAAATCATTTGATTTCTTTGTATAACATTAATTTTTGCTTCATTCTTTACGATTTCATATTTTTATTCAAATATTTGAGCACTTTTCTATATTTAGAAAATATATATAAAAATGTTTAGTAGCATACGTAAATATTTTACTTAAATATTAAGCAAAGAGCTAATTAAGAAATACATATTGGCATCATTACATAATACGTTAATTATTATATAGAAAAATGTTAATTTAGTTAAGTCATTAAAACTAAATAAGAGTTATCAATCATTACCTTTGAAAATCAATACGTTGATTGCTTCATATATGCAACTATTTTCTAGTATTATAACTTTGATAGGAATCGATATTTTCAAAGAGTTCCAAGAGATGGCGCTATTTACATTGCCTTTTGCTTTAAGTTTTTAATATTTTTATTAATTTTAAATTATAAAACTTTATTAAATAAATT
Source organism: Argiope aurantia (assembly GCA_026543865.1). Taxonomy (NCBI): domain Eukaryota; kingdom Metazoa; phylum Arthropoda; class Arachnida; order Araneae; family Araneidae; genus Argiope; species Argiope aurantia. Next base: position 166,291 of record JAPMOR010026368.1, on the reverse strand, counting down.
TTTAAACAACTAAGAATTAATCCCATTAATTGAGTTCTAAAAATGATAAACTTTATGCTTGGGACAAAAAAGAAAATGTTGGGAAATAAAAAGAAAAAGAAAAGTTTGCACTAATCGCAAGAATATTTATACTACTGATTTCTTTACATACCATTTTGGACTATTTAAAGATATACTAAGCACTTTTCACAATTACTATATTATAAATACTTCTCTTCTTACACTTTCGAGTGATAAACTTTCTCCGGAGGTGGGGGGGGGGGCATTTATATTTTTTTAATTATTTTTAATCTTCAGTTTGTATTAATGAATTTTAAACAATTCATATTCAAAAGTAATATTTCAAAATATAATCGACACGTTATGAAACATCATACTCACTTATAAAAAAAAAGACAATGCCATTTAAACTAAAATTCGTTTAGAAACGTCTTCTATTTCTTTCAGACAGCCATTCGCCGTGATCGTTCAAAATAATTAATGTATCCATAAATAACTTCCAGTGAATAAACTAAAAGTCATTTTTTTTTGTAGCTTTCATTTGTTAGTCTAGACAAAAATATCTGTATAATGTAGTCATTGGGTTCTTGAAACTTCGAGCCAATATATCCAGTTTATGAAACGCCACATGTTTTTAAATTTGATTATTCTCTGAACACGCTACATTTACTCTGCGGATAAAGAATTGGCGTCGCTATCAAATGTAAGAATAAAGAGGTTTATTAGTCCATGAAAATTTTCCTCTCAAATGCTTTCAGCGACAAAAGATCCTTGGATGTCCCAGTGAATATCTGCAACCAAGCGTCAGCATCTATCTCTTCGGCTTGTCTTAATTATCCACCGAATGGGAAAATAAAGAAAATTTATTTTAATAAAGGTGGTGAGAATATCATTTTCTGTTGGGGTGGGGAAGAGATTCACTGCGAAGTCAATAACATGCAAATGAGAAAAGTCGAGTCCAGAATAAAGGAATTTTCCCGCCAAGTGCCCGAACAGGTGTCGTTCTAAGCAAGTCGTTTGCTTTTAACGCCGGATGTTATTAAATTAAAGCTTTTTCCGGAAAACGCTGTAACCGACTTGTTGTCGCGTGTCACCGGTCCCCATTGTCGGCAGGAGGATGTATAGAAGGGGATTTTATGCATCAGTTCGATTTGAAATAATTCTTAATTATTCCATAGACAGGAAGCCTGTCGTAAAGGGACATCCTATTCGAAAACTGTTCGCGTTTCTATCAATTCCGGTATGGGTAGCTATTTAATTTAAATGGTAACTGTTCGAAGAGCTGGTAGTTGGCAGTTAAGATCAGTTTTTTACTATTATTTTGTTCCGTGAATTAAATATTCAAGAAGTTTCATTGCGAAATTGAAAAAGATTATTTTAAAACTAGGAAGAAATACAAAAAAATAATTGGAAGATTTGGCGGATTTAAATGAACAAATGTTAATACAAATCATTTAAATGTTTTATTGCTCCTGAAATTGAAATTAACTGGATTATTTTTTTCAAAATTGATTTTTAGTCACCTATTAGACTAAGATCGCTGACAAATTATTTGCCGGTTTTGATGATAAACTAACAAAAAAAAAAAAAGATGGAATTTAATTGTATTTTTTTCTGATAAGTAATATAGGCACATTTAAATTACTTAAAGCCTAAAATAAATTATTAAAAAGTATTACAATTTTAAAAAATAACATCAAATTAGTACTTTAAATAAATAAGTCGACATTTAAATATTTTTTTTTTATAATTTAATTTATTATGAGCAAATAAATACAATTCAGGAACTGACAAGTATGAATTAAATACCAACGCCAAAATTAATGCAGAAGTTTATTTTATTCATAAGATATCGCAACATTAATTATCGTCTGGTATCAAAAATGTGTTGCTAATTCAAAGAAATTCGTTACAGTTTAATAAATCAAACAACAAATAAATATGCAATATATCAAAAAAACATGCACCACATATATCCATAAAAAAAATCAGCGTTACATAAATTCGTTTTACATTTTCAGCTAACAAACTATTTTCATTTCCTTGTTATTTTTTAAGCAATCTATATCCAAATTAATATCACTTAATTTTTTCCAAACGATAATATCTTAATGATTTCAAAGGTCAAGTTCCAATTCAAAACTTTCATTTATCAGCTAAAAATACATAAAACGTTCAAGGCAATGTTTATTTCGAAGTTAAAAAAAATGAAAAAAAAATCATTAAATGTTTTTTTTAAGAAAAAAAATTAGAGCCCGTAATTACGTAGCTTGGAAAAGAAAAAGTTTTAATAACAAACATTTTCTCCCAACTCGTTATACTCCATTTAGACAAAAGAAAGAAGGGGGAAAAAATTTTTTTTTCTCTCATTTCATCTTTTTTTGTACGAATAATTATAATTCATCTTCTGTTGTAGTTGAATATCATCATAGCCTCTGCAATTGTAGAATCCTTTTCCCCCACACATTACTTCTGATAACACTAAGTTAAAAGACTTTTCCACGGAAAGTCAATATTTTAATTGGAAATTAAATTCTCCTAATGACCGTGTAAAAGATAAAAACAACCTCTAATTGGGAATCACTTGCGGCAACGGATTTGAGCTCTAACGAATGTCCCGAATGAGAAATGTATTGAGAGTTCAGTTTTAAAAAACGTTTTCTAATAAGGCTTTACGAATATCTTCTTCGTTATTTTTTTTATCGTTACCGGAAAGAACAAAACTGGTTTCTAATTTAAATCTTTAATATGTATTTGTAAAAATGATTTTTTTTTTTTCAATTGGAAAAATGGTAGAAAAAGAATTTTTATATAATGCGTTCTCTTAGAAACAGTAATTAGTTTTAGGCTTAAAAAAAATTCAAGAATTGAAAATTTTTATATATGGAAGCATTTAAATTTATTAAAAGAAGATTTCTGAAAACACAGTAAGTCGTAATTGATTATTCAGTAATTGCTAGTAAAGCGTTGCGAACAAAAAATATCCAAGTAATTGCACAGTTCGAATTTATATTTTTGAACTCTCATTAGTTCTAAAATTGTTCAACAACAATCTACTGAATTGGAAGAAATACAGCAGGAAAGCAATATAAATAAATAATAAACAAGTAAAAAAAATAGCTGTAACTAAATTTAGGATGTATTTAAGACAATCCGTCTTTTAGCTCACTTATAGTTTTGGTTGCTTTAGAATAGAAAAATCATCGCCAGTAACTTTTACGCAGGTAAATGTTGTTGACAGGAAAATAATAATAACAATATTAATAACAATTAATCAGCAAAGATCATATAATGATAGATGTCAACTTGTGTTGATTTAATTATATGGAAATTAAATGGTTATCGAGGTTATTAGGAAATATTGTGACATTTTTTCATGATTTGCATCAAAATTCCATGAAGAGTTCCTAAAATCTAAATTTACTGAAACAGGATTATCGAATTACATTAATTAAGTTTATATAATTAAATAAACTAAATTAAGTTTATATTAATCATCAAAAACGTTTGGAAAATGTTAAATTTGCCAAGCAACGAAGTGTTTATTAATGGATCATATAGAGTTGATGTCATTTACACTTATTTGGTGCCATTTATCAGATAGGGAAACCCAACATCAATCACAGAGGATCATTTGTGTCCTACAACAACCCAATCACCATTACACTAGGACAGAGGCCCATATCTGAAGCACTGCCACAACTATAGAGTAACAAATAGCTCTTAGATGAAGTGCCATATAAGATGATAGTTCTCCAAGATGGAACTGTTCACCATTGTCAATAATCACGCGGATATAATAGCAGGACAGTTAGAATTAATAGACCAAGACATCTAATCAACAGCATAATATGGGTACCTTGAAGATTAAAATACATAAAAGTAGCTAATTTGCCAGTAATTCTGGATTTCAATAATCAAATAAATCTTTTATTCATTAGAGTTTTATTTGAAGAAATAGCCGTATGCTGCAAGTTGTCTAATATTACAATTTAGCAATGAAATTGTCATACATTAAACTTTCCATACATTTCCATGTGAAGCATTATGCTAAACATAAACAGCAAAATTTAACTAACAGCTGCAGGCGATATAAACGATGCGTAAGCTATGTAACATTCAGATATGGACGGAATTCTTGCAATAAAAATTCCAATTTTTCCTATGTCTGACCAGAAGAGAATAAAGAATTAGAAATAGGCTGCTCTGATTTAATTTTTTTTCTCTAACCTGCATGCACATTCCTTGAATAGATTTTATACCATACAATTCAATTTATTTTTTTAAAAAACATGCATATTCGTAGAGGGTTTTTTTTTTTTTTTTGAAAACACATTTTAGGGAGAAATAAATTTCTGTCTCTCTCTCTCTTATACACACAGAAAGGAAAAAAATCAGGAAAAAAACAACGAATAAAAATGTTAGTAATGCCACTATAAGAAATGCTTGAAGTTGACATGTATTAATTACACACAGATACTAGAATACACATGTTAATAATGTTCCGTTTTACAAAGCGACTTTACTTGTGGCATATAAACATTACCATAACAAAAGTTCCAAATAAACAAAAAAATCCATCACAAAGAATGAAAATGGTTTGCCATGACAGGTGAAAAACCAGTCAGCTATAACTGACTAAAAGCACTGCGTCACCATTGAACTGTCAGCATAGCTCAGATTTGTAGTAAAGCTACTCAAGAGCTTCATGCAGTTCAACCTTGTGAATGACATCAGTGGCATTCCGCTTTACTGCATCTCAACATGATGCTTTAGGCTTCTTTTGTATAGGAAAAGTAACCCCAAAACAGCTGCAAAGGAAATTTCTTTCAGTTCCATCATATTTAAGAATCAGACGATTTTTTCCCCCGCTATTTCATTTGTTTTTAAAAATAAAATAAGCTCAACAGCCGAGAAGTTAGAACAGAATGGGTTTAAAAATATTTTTAAAAAAAATTCGTTTTTGTAAAGTATTTCTTTATATTTTCCATCACGAATTAGAATTTAAAAAATGTTCTAATACTTTCTATAAATCTGTTCTTTTCCTCAGATTTTTGTAGAAGCTGGAAATTGATAATTGAATGAGACATTAAAATAAAATATATCTGCCGATTCTTAAAATTTTATGATTAATATTATGATTCTCCAAAATATTAAAGAATCAACGTTTCGTAAAAAAAATAAGCAAAAACGTTTCATAAATTCATTTGTAATGATTGTTCTATACCAAAATAGAACGTACGTCTTAATTATATAAGGTTATAGAATTCATATCAAATATTGAACTGAAAAAATATATATAAAATACAGTAATTTTCCATTGTTTCCTATTTCATTTATATTACCTTTTATAAAATTAAAAATTATCGTATTTCGAATGATTAAAATTATCGAGTTTTATTCAAAATTGCATTTTATATTCAATTTGCTACTGAGATCCAAAACCGAATTATTATTATTTAATGTAAAACAACTTTTTGTTCCAACCAACATGTAATAATAATATCAGTAAAGAACTTAACTACAAAATCATCATTTTCTCCTTACTTTCGAAACAATCGATTTCATGCATGCCTTTAAATTTATACTCCACTAAAAGTCATTCTATTGCCTTTGCTGAACCAATTATTTCTCATCTACATTCTACACCGCCCCTTTTTTTACAATATTGAAACACCGTGTCCGTTGGATTAGCTAAATGATTTCCATTTTTGAACGCTGCCAATTAAAAACCTGAACTGTAAATGTTTTGAAAGTCAAACTAATTGGTAAGGTTAAGCCATACAAACAACATTCTTAAGTTACAATCATCTAGCAAGTTCTAGAGAATCCCATAAGCTTCTTTTAACGATAATTAGCATAAGAATAAACGTTGCGCAATGCGATCTTTTACAATACTTGGATTACAAAATGTATAGTTCGAAAATGAAGAGCAATTACGGCGCCCTCTGAAAATACCTTCTATTATTTAACGCAACCTTGACTTGGGCATCAATACCAGAAACAAGTTCGCGCATTACTTTTTAGTTGAGTAATCTTTTTCGTTAATTATTTTCGTTCTTAAGAAAAGATATGTACCAGGACAAAGACATCTTCGCAAAAGGCAAGTGCAGTACGTTATTTTCCGACTATGCATTGGGAAAGATCTTTTATATAAATCAGTACCAAAATTATAAATGCTACAAATAAATGCCCTCAGGAACTTTGCATCTTTTAAAATCTTTATTAAAAACTGCAAATAGGTATTTTTAAATTTATTTCCCATCCTTAAATCACATGATCAATTATTTAAATTGCATGCAATAATTTTAAGCAGTTAGATATCGAGATACAAATGTGTCGATAGTAACAGACTTCAAGCTTCCATGCAACATCTAAGGAAAGACATTTAAGCATTTGTAAATCAATAAGTTTCTGACCATAAAGCTGAGTATTAATTTACCACTAAAGTCAGTAAAAATAGATTGCAAAGGCAATTTAAAATGTATAAAAAAACAGGCACAAAAAAGGTGGTTTATAAATGTGTATAGTAAATTGGTTTAATTTATTGATACGGTACGCAGTCCTTTAATTTTCTAGATAGTGGCAGGCATGGATCTATCAGAAGTTCACAGTTAGATGCTTTATTCTGAAATTGTTTATCGGCATTGGATATTATAATTCAAAAGCGTAATTCATTTTTCTCTTGAATTATAAAAAAACAAGTTAATTATTTTTATTTGAATGAAAGCAATAAGCCCATTAATACTGAAAAACATAACATTTTTTTAGAAGTAAACGCATTAAATAGACTTTTAGAATTAATATTGTGGTGGTTCATAGCTCTAGTACCCTCTCGTTTGATACAACAGATGGCGTTACTTTATTAACATCAAGGTATATATTTCCCATGATCCTTCTGGGTGTCTTTATTAGATTGTATTCTAAGTGAGTGTTGTGTATTTTCGTGTTCGTTTTTATTTTGTTTTGAGAAAAGTGGAACTTAGAAAATAATTAAATAACTGCTCCCGAAACTTGTCTATCATTTTCACCTACCTCATAATGAAGTTATAAAGAGTCTTGTCCTCTATAATATTATATTGAGGAAAGGCTACATCAGATTTTGTCACTTAAATTTGGGGGGGGGGATCTTAAAGAATTGCAGTAGGTATAAAGTACGTTATAAAAGAATGAATGAGATATCATATACCTAAAATAACAAAAAAGACTAAAATGTCACAAATTAAAAGAGAAAGCATTCATTGGTTCTCTATCCAACAGAAATTCCATAATTAATGAGGACATAAATATTAATATAAAGAAAAAGGAAATGCTAGTCTTCATTAAACTGAAGCTGGCTTAACTTTCACATGGATATGTAAGCAATTTGTCGTCCCATATATCCTTACACTACTACAATATGTGACCGAAATTGCAAAATAGAATACAAACATCACTACCTTTCACAGTTATATCCCGCCATTTACAATTCAAAAAAAGGGATGTACAGAATTCTTTTCAACTGCAGCAGTCGCAATTCAAAACGTCAAATCACAAAGAGAATGAACTATATTACCCCATTTCCGACAAACGATTAAAAGCACGAGGCACCGGAAAAAATTAATAGCCCTTTTCCGACAAATTCCTCTTTTTCTTTCTGAAAAAACGGAACCTCGCCCAACCCCAGTAACACGATCCAAAAATGAGCAAAATCCGCTTTTAAACAAAATTTTCGACGGAAGCGAATGCTTCTCTTTCCTCGGAAACAATGAAGGCCATAATGAACCTCTGCATCCACCACCCCGGGCACTTCCCAAAACGGCAGAACCATCCACGGTCCCTATCAACAACATAAATCTAAAATGTTGCGGCGAGATGTATGATAAATAGCGTGGGGTTCTACCTGAGGGCATTCGTCCAGAGAGCGAGAGAGGGTAGAGTACCCACCTGTGGGGGTGGGAGAATGTGCGCCAAGAAGATGCAATGGAGCGAGGAACAACCACCAACTTGGGGAAGTCCGGTTCAGGGGAGCAGAGCTAATTGCAGCCAGGAACCACCCTTCGCGTGCTGACGCCAACGGATCTCAACCCTTCTGGGGGCACCAAGGAACACCAGGGTCTGTTTCCTGCGCCATCCTTTATATATTTGCAATATCTTTCGTGTTTAATTGGGAGCGCCAACTTTATGAGCCGCCCGACGGTTGCGCTGCTCAATGTGAGGATTTCAACGCTCGCAACCTCTTAATTAAGGTTCGCGCGCAGGTTGCGACGGTTTATTAGTGCCAGACGATCCAGGGATGCTACTGATTAGATGTTCCGGTGACCCCCCTTTGGGGCCTTGAAGTGCAGGTGTAATGAAGACCAGAAGTGATGAAGATGTGAAAAGTCAAGAGAAACAAATTTGAATAATGGCGGTCAAAAAAAAAAAATATTGATTAAGACATTGTGATAAACAGCACGTTGGCTCAAAAAGGAAATGAGAGGGACATACTTTTATTAAAAAAATGTATTAACATAAGTGAATGTAAAATGCGAGAACTTAATTAAATCAAACAGTGGGTTACAAATTATAATTCTGAAGAAAAAGTATATAAGATACAAGATTAAATTTAATTTCTTTGCTGGAAAAATGTTCCAGAAGTTCGTTGAAAATATAGAAAAATGAAAATGCTCAGTTAGACGAATTAAAGTAAGTTACTTATTGTCATCAAAATAGACACTTTGGTCTTAATCCTAGTTTTTTTTTTCTGTTTAAATTAATGTTACGGAAACCTAATTAATATTATAAAATGACTTCTGGAATATATATTAATGTAGTGAACATTACAATGTTTACAATAAAAAAACTATAATTTAATGAGGCACATAAACTTTATAAAAAGAGACAATCTGATATAATCTTTTATTTACCTATGCGCGATAGAAAATCATTATTATAACAATAAATATATTTTTAATTTCATAGCAATAACCAACGGGAGTGGTCTCTCCAGAACTTTCTCGCGCTCTCTAATAAAAGTGTTATACCAGAGAACGCCTTGCATGGCTTTGGCATGGAATTTAGCATTTTTACTGAATCTGTCATCCTTGGCGATTAAGCCCTGGCAAGCGGTTAATAGCATCCAAAAATCAAATCTGGGTTTTAAATGCGTTTTTTCCAATCGATGGAAAAAAAAATTTGTTAAAAAGCTACACAAACTTTACACTTGTAGTCACAAAATCACATGCTGAATTCGATAAATTTAAGTCACAACGTTTTTGAGCTATCGAGTTTATGTTTCTGAAAGAACAAAAATGTTTAATCGCTCATTGGATTCAGCTTAAAATCTGATAAGTGTCCACACTATAAATGTAAGATGTGTGTACTGAATTTTATGATTCCAGCTCTCCTGTTTAGTAGCTATCATGCTAACTTGTATTCGAACAGAAGAACATACAGACTTCCTCTGAACGGATTTTGCTGAAAATTTGACAGAAATCTACAGATTTGGCTTAAAGACCATATCCTTCCAGTTCAAAGTGTTTTTGACTAGCTCAACCATTTAGCTCAAGGATAGATAGATGGACACTTTCCAAAAATGTGTTTTTTGAGCTCAGGGAGGTCTAAAACGTGGAGATTCGTCAAAATCTCTAGTTGAAATTCTTTGACGATTATAATATTTTCTCTACACAATATATACGAGAAAATAAAAATAAAAATAATAGAAAATCCTTTTTCAAAAGAAACTGATATTAAAACTCAACAACATGACACAATTTTTTTGGGGGGAAAATAAATAAAACAATCCAATATAAATTCAACAATTTCTATCCAAAAGACAGGGAGAGAAATCTTCCAACACAATCCATGTATGTGTTGTTCCCTTTCTTTCTTATAAAAGTAATGCTCATAAAATGGCTGTCCCCCATCTCTTGGGTAAATGAATCTGTCCAACCATCCCGGTCATTGATGTCAACAACAGAAGAGAATTTATCCGGCACCAAGCGTCTAAGTAAAGCCGTTTGGCACCTTCTGCCCGGACATTTAGACGGACCTCAATCCCGTATAAGTCCCGGTTTAAGATCTCACGATCGGCTATGCTATATTCTTTTGTCTCGTGTTAATCGTCTTTAGAAGAATCATTCCGGCGAGGGATTGGACGCTCAACTGTTATCGAATGCTTCCTACAGAATAGAATAAGTCATCGAATTTTTTTTTCTTATTCTTGTCTGTTCTTTTATTGTATTTTTTTCGACTAACAGTTCAGATATTGCGAAAGAGGAGCGAGACAAAAAAATTGTTGGATCAGAAGCTCGGTGTCATGTACGGAAATAAATCCTCGAAAAAAAGCGGTAAAAAAAAAGCAGATGATTGCCTGCTTTCTGATCTTTCACTTTTTAAATGTTACTGTCACACACTATCAGCTATGAATTTATTTCGAATAGAAAGAAATTTAAAGAATCTGCAATTCGCAATATTTAGTATTGCGAATTACAAAAATATTTGCCATAAATTCCAACGCACTTTAATGTCATGTACAGAAACAAATTCCTTGAAAGAAAAGGATAAAAAAAGCAAAAGGTAACCTTGTTTTCTGATCTTTTACTCGTCAAATGTTACTGCCATATACTATCATCTATAAATTATTTGTAATTAAGAATATTAAGAATCTGCAATTCATGTTATATTATATTTAAAATGGGAATTACAAAAATATTTACCAGAAATATCAATGCATTTCAGTGACCATAAAAGTAATTATAAACTAAATACTAAAGATAAAAGAAACTAACGACAAATAAGAAAAAACTCAATTGATGGAAGCACTGATAGAAAAGCAGAAAAACAAGCAAAAATACGAATAAAATGAAAAATTACATGGTACAGAAATGAAAACCCAAAACTAATCAATACTGTCTGGAAAAAGGACTCAATATCGAAGATCAAAAATAAAAACAAAATTTTAACTCACAATTCTTGTACAATTAAAAAAAATCAAACCTAACAGATAATAATGTGTACTTGAGAACAACAGATATCTATAAGACTAAATACAATTATTAGCCATTGCAAAAAATCCTTTACAAAAATTTTAAACATAAAACTTTTCTTACATTAGCAGTCATTAGGGAAAACATGCCTTAATTTTAAAAAATTAATTTAAAATTAGAATAATTTTTATTGAAATGTTTTCACTGCTAAAGTTTCTATTGTTCATCTTCATTTAAACTAAAATCCAAAAGAATGCGGCATTCGAACCAAAAACCAACGGTTTAAACCTAACGACAACTTCAAAGCTGATTGGTGGACGGACAAAAGTTTCCACTAATCAACGTTTCCACTTTAATTCATCTCAACTCTGACGATTAGCGCTCATTTATCCAGACTTTAATAACTCATCCTCATCAAACAGGACAAATAGTCCCTTTTTTTTCCTTCTTCCTTTACAAATCTAATCTTCTCTTACATTCTAACTACCAGCAGTTGGATAAGCTACATAGCCATTAGGATCTGTGAGAGATGACCCCCCGTCTTCCAGTTGCTCTCATAAAGTCAGGGTTAATCATTGCCCTTTTATTTTGCAGTTGCTTTTCCTCCTCGATGTTGCCACTTAAAATGAATTTACGTGCTTTCCTTGCATTTATTTTATGTACATATTTTTATAGTAGAAATAAACCGGTACTTTATGGCCCTCGTCTCATCTTTTCTTTGGAAGAAGTGCAACTAACGCTTTGGTGTGCTGGGGCTATTTAAATTATTAAGGAGGGGTCATCATCCAGTCAAATTTTGTACACTGAAAGATTCCTATGAAAAAGGTTACTATAAGAATATAGAGCAAAATAAACATAAATTTTAGGTTTGTCTAAAAAAAATCGACCAAAAATTTCTGAATGAAAGAGTCGTTATTTAAGTCAAAATTGAATCAACTTCACTTTGTTCACAATGGATTCGTTATAAGGAAATATTATTTTGGGAAAAGGCCTTTCAATGAAAAGAAAACAGCTTTGCTTTAAATATTTCTTAATTGATTACTTATTTCATTACTGTGGCTATTAAAAATCAAGAAAAATAACACCTATTTTTCAAAGCAAATAAGACCTTACTAAGATCCATATTAAAGAAATTGAAAATTCACGATTTGTAGCAGAGAAGTTCGCAAAAAAATCACAGGAATGCATCTGTTTTTAACTAAATCAGTCACTGATTTTAAAATGATAAATATCGGTTATAATTATATATATGTACATAAGAGCAGTTATAATTATATAAAATTGTATTTACATTTTTACTATAATTCTTATAACCTTTCAAAATATTCATTTTTTTAATTACATAATTTGAATTTTAATTACATAATCGTAGTCACATAATATACATAATAATGTATGTCAACTAATTTCACGCTTCTTATGTTGCAGCATTGTAGATGTTTTTTTTTTTTTTTTTCCATACAGTAAGGTGTGTATGGATTGTAAGGATATAAGTTATAATTATATATACACATAACAGCCGTGATAATTAATATAATTACACAAATTATATTTATATTTTTACAAATTCTTATAACATTTAAAAAATTAAATTATTTTTTATAGTTTATAATCAGAATTACGATTTTTTCATTCCCGTGACGCTCGTAGTCACATGATAAGTGCAATTACGTATATCAACTAATTTCACGCCTCTTATGCTACGCCGTTGTAATAGATGGCAGGTTTTTTTTTTTTTTTTTTTTTTTTGTATGGTAAAGTGTATATGGATTGTAAAGATAAATGACTCCCCCCCCCCTTTAAAGCAGAAGAAAAAAAAAGAATGAACTGATGAAAATATTAAATATATATTTTCTTCGATTCACATACTTAAGTAACAAAACAAAGTTCAGAAACATTAGATTATTTAAATAGAAATTCAAATTCATAAATAGTTAAAAACTTACTCAGTTTATTTATGAATCCGAAGGCGTAAATGTAAGCAAAATATAAATAAAAATCCGGTTCCTTACCTGGAAAGAAAAAAAGAAATAACATTAATATGGTACAAAAGATATCACATTCAAAGCAGATTAAGAAACATTTGAAAACAAATTAATGTATAACATTCATTTATTATTACATAATGTTGTTTATTTTCTATCAAATGCATAAATAAACAAAATAAAAAGAATACAACAGTAAATGCAATAAATCGTGTTCAAATATTTTCGAGAAGTAGTAATTAAATAACATGACAGCAAATTTCACAATTCTCTTAAAAGATTCAGTACTAACTAAAAAAAAAAAAAATACGATAAAAAATATTTCGCAAACATTATGTATTTTTATATACACTCTAAATAAACTGATGTTCTTAATTAAAGAACTTATTTAATAATGGAAACATGGATGTATATAATTTGACAAAATAATAAGTAATGCTTGTTGCCATTTCAAAATCGTAAAAAGGAAATATAGAAGATGAAATACTTATGACAAGATAATTAAATAATTTGATAAATTATGCATCGTTATTGAGTGTATTTATTTCCTTAATTGGCATGATTATGAGAAAAATCTGCTGAAGGAAAAGAAGACAGCACTTAAAATACCAAAATTTATGTTTTAAGTTCTTTTACTTTAGCTTAATTTTAACAATCGTAAACAGTTTTTATAAACAAAAACCGTTAAATTGTTAGAATACGTTAGTATATTTTTCTAATATATTTAAAAAATAAATAAAAATATGACTTAAAAAGATAAAAACTGAATATATTTTAGAATAATTTCACACTTCATTAGTGCTGTCACAAGTTTTTTTTTTTTATTTTAATACTTTAACAAACGTATAGTCTTTATAAACAATAAACGTTAAATTGTTACAATGCGTTAGTATAATTTTTTCTAATACATTACAAAACTAAGCCACAATATCACTTAAAAAGATAAAAATTGAATCTATTTTAGAATAATTTCACACTCCGTTAGTGCTGTCACAGACAAAAACTAAATTTAAACAGTTATTCGCAAATGTTCCATGAATCCACACTCCGTTAGTACTATCTCATGCAAAAACTAAATTTAAACAGTTATTCGCAAATAATCCATGTGTGAATGTTTCAATTTCAACATTCGCTCGAACCGAAACTTGCATCATTTTATTCATTTATTTACTTTTTTTACGTAATTATGATCAATCATGCATCAATTCTAAGGCCAATAGAGGGATAACAAAATAAAATTAATTAAACAGATTAATAAATAAAGAACTAGAAAACAATTTAACTAAAATTTTACTAATGGCACAACAATTTAAAAATATATATATTACGCAAATTAATAATTCGTCATAAAATGAAATTCGTTTTCATATTAATCCAATTAAAAATTTAAACCAACCTGCCGAAATATTGAGTATCCTCACCAAATTGCACAAACGCGCGAGCACAACATCCATAATGCACAAAGACACTTTCCACACTAAAACAAGACACAAAACGCGATCCAACTAAAAACACCGACTCCAATCCAAAATAATATTCATGGAAGAAAATGGACCAATTTCAGTAGTCAAATGATGAACGAGCCAAGAACTTTTTCGCCCGAAGCTAAGCCGTGATTGGTCATCTATTCGTTACAGCATCTCCAAGAAGGAATGAAGATCTCATTTTTGTCCGTGAGAAAGCCTTCCAGGAGCTTTTGTTCTATCAATTGACCGTGTCTCCTGTTTGCGCGGGAAGATGATGCAGGGGCGGAAAGACCATTTGGGGTTCCATCTAGCGTGGCCGTTAGCCCCACGAAGGCCGGAAACTTAAGGGAACTCAAGAAACGTCCGGTTTTTGAGAAAGATGGCAGATATTTAATGTTGTATCTACTTCGGGGGGTGCTGGGTCATGCCTTGGTGACCTATTAGCAAGGCCGTTATTGTTCTTTCCATCCGGTGTTCGACATAGGATCTTGGCTGCCCCCGATCCACTGAATAACGGTATTTTTGATGTCATTATTGCGCATTTAGAGTTGATGTTATGATTTTAATGTGTAAAATTTCGCATTGTTTGCAAAAGGTCAGTACTGTCATCGATCGATAATTGGATTGCAACTGATTTTGTCATCAAAAGGTACATCCTAAAGCAATCTCAAAGCAACTCTTGAAAATCAAAGCAGGAAAGGAAATAAGCAATTAATACATTGCTTCCTACTTCTAAATTTGGATTCGTTCTAAAAAAAGGAACCAAAACATTATAGTCAAAGTAAGAAATATATGAATTTCCAACAATAATACGGGCACATAATCTTGTCTCCTCAGATAGTTAGTTTTTAGAATGAGAAGAAAATGCGAAGCTAAGATAATTCTTATCAACTTCAGTTACGTTTATTAGAGAAGTTAAATATTTAGCCACAGAAATGGTACATCTCTTAAACATCTTTAAAATGAGCTAATTCAAATGAAACAACTATGCAATTTTTTTTTTCATTGCTATAATATAGGAACCGGTGTTTGCCATATACCAAAGTTGATCCCCCTTCCCCACATACGTTTAAAAATAAGCTAGCAATTTAAAAACAAATTAAGTAGCAATCTTATAAAAAAAAAAATCCTCTCGGCAAGCTGGAAGGCAAAGGTTTCCTTTACAACTAAATTACTATTTGGCGACATTAATTGTTAATATTAGAAACAGAACAATATTCATAACAATAAAATTCATTTTTAGTCCTTAACTTCTAAGATATTACAGTAATCGAAAAGCTTTAAATACAAAAGTGGCTCGTTTTAATGAAGCGCTAATTTCAGTAATTGGATTTATTTTTCTATCTTTAATATAAAGAAATTTATAGCAAAATTAAAAATTCCAGTTAAAATTGAAACAAAATTATGCTAATTATCCTGTTTACAAGATAACATGGGCAAAGTGTTTTATGCATATATAACTTTTGAGGAAGCGTGATTTTGGGTTCTAGAGACAATAATCGGTGAAGAATTGGAGAAATTTTCTCGAAGTCTATTCATGAGAACCACTGCAATAGGTAGTCTTCCAATATAAATCTGCCTAATAGCAAAAAGATACTTTAATAAAATAATTTATATGCCTTAAAATACTAAAAAAAAAAAATTCCAATGTGAAAGTATACAATGCCCTCCTTAGAAAAGTAAACATATCCCCACCATGATGAACAACAACATACAATTATGATTAAAGCTAGTAAATGGGTAAAGTAAGTCTAGCATGATAAAATTTAATTTCTTCTACAATTCTTTATAAAATCAGATCATTTGTTTTGTCTTTTTATGCCTAATTCAACAAAATCATCTTATCTATTCCATCCTTAGGCTTTCGTCACCCTTTAACGATGTTCTGCTTCTAAACTGTTTTAGTCCATTTATCAATTGAAAACAATTACAAAGGATACAATCACGCTTTTGAGCTCATCTGTAGATAAACAACAGGATGTGTTTGGTTTACCTGCTTTATGTTTGCTCATTCAAAATTCTTGTTCTGATCATGTACGATTGATTGTTGGCGGTTGATAAAGTGTAACAAACGGATGTCACGTTTCAAAACACTAATCCAGTGATTTTCATCCAATTTCAACAAGTTTACTAATAGTTTAAATTGAATACAGATGTCACTTGTTATATTTCCATTTTGTATTGAAAACTCTTTCAATGTATTGAGCATTCCATGATATCCTAATTATTCACCAATTAATTCCGCCATTGTGATATTGAAAAGCATTCAATTTTAAATTTTTGAAGAAAGCCTTATTTCACGAATCGTTTTAAATGCATTAATATCTTTAACATAACAAATCATTTTTTAATGCAGTCATTTGAATTTCATTAAATGGAATTTCTGTAACAACAAAGACGATGATTAAAGCAAAAAAAAAAGACACGCGAGCTTATATATCAAATATAATTTACAGACACTTGAAATGTAAACAAGCTGAATTGGTTGAAAGAAACAAATCCTATAAGTATCCACACTAAATAAGCATTTGTTTGCAAATGTAACATGGAAAATAATTAAGTAATGATAAAACGTACACTAAAATTTAAATGATAGCCCGTTGAAAGGACCTTTCAAGAGCATTTGGGTTCGATTATCCTTATCTCTAAGCTTTTAGTTGATGCTGGATAGTTCAACCGTTTTGTAACGATGCGAGAGTTTCAGATAAATTATTTTGTAATTTAGGAACCAATTCAAATTATAGGGATTTCATTTATTTGGATTTAAAAATTTCAAGTACATAATGTACTCATAATACATTCTAACAAGTAGTTTTTAAACAAGTAGTTAGATTAATAATTTATAATTCAACAAGTGCATAACTTTTAGTATGATTAAAACTTACAACGCCCCTTATTATATAAATCTATCATTTGAATTAATTTGTATGTGCTTACATTTATGTGCTTACATTATTTGAGAAAGAAGATGAATATTAGAATAAAATAAACACACTTTGTAAAAGGGAATTACAGTTTAGAAATATAAATAATCTAAAACAATTATGTTATAATCATAAGTGAAATTAAGCATGGTATTGCAGCAAATGACATAAAACGAAATTTATAATGCAAGAAAGAATAGAAAGAATAAGAAATATTTTATCTGAACATGATATTTTTCATTATGGCTTTATATACACAGCTTCAATAAATTCGTGTTCATTTAAAGCAGTTTTAATTTTGTAAAGAAATACGATCCAAAGAAAATGAAAGAAAGCTTGAAGCATCTAGAATTTTAATCTTTTCATTAGAAATTTAAAATTGCTTATTTATTAATATCAAAAAATAAATTCGAAAAAGAATCGCCCGCCAGGAAATAAATTATGGTGAATAAATTAATTCCAAAGGTGGTTTAGAACTTGCTATAAGAAAAGAACACTATATAAGCAAATCATATTCAAGAGGTGGGGGGGGGGGGGAATTCAAACAAGGAATACGATTTATTTTCTTTTAAACTGAAAACGAGAATCAATACTAAATAATGATTGTGAAAAAAAAATATTTAGAATGAATTATTAAGAAATTATTTTAAAAAAATTGATATAAAATATTTTTCGTCATCTTTATATAATATTTTTGTCACATATCCCAAATAATCACAATTAATTTAAAATGCACGTGTAATTTGTGAGCACTTTACAAAAATCAGTTTATGCTTTGTCACAAATATAATGTATTTATGCATTAACAAGGCACCACCTTGCAATTCTAAGGAATAAGAGGTAGGAAGGATAGCACCACACAGAAATACTTGCAACATAAAGCCATAATTGTTTGCATTTAATTCACTCAAATCCACCCCATCAACAAAGCTCGGATGGCGATTTCATTTATCTCAAGAAAATAATTTCTTCCCGGGACATCTCACCACCAAAGCCAACCATCTATGAAAATGATTCTATTAAATAAATCAAAGACCTAAACACGCGTATCTTTAAAACAAACTTCTCTATCATTAATGGAAATGACTGTTCTGTAAACCGAAAATCCTCGTAAAATAAAATGACTTTTAATTCTAAGACGGAACAGTTGGAGCAGAAAATGAAAGCCCAGGATCGTAGGTTCGATTAAAAGACCCCTTCATCGAAACTTGGTGCTTAAGTTTACATTATAAGCATTCCACATCCTGCCGATTTTAGAATAATTTAAAAGCTTGGAATTAGTGCGGAGGATTTATAACCCCAGGCTTTTGGCGGTAAACTAAGGAAGGGATTAGACAAAATGGTTGCTATATTTTTTTGCAGCTGGTTCACTTACAGGAAGCCTGCTGGTATGTATCAGCTGCATGGAATGTTTACGCTTCAGAGGCAGAGTGTATTTATTATAAGGTCAGATTTGACTATACTTCGGTTTACGATGGCTGATAAAATCGTTTGAGACATGCTATGAAAGAATTAACACAAGTATGTGTACTTAGTCGAGTGGAAATGTTTACTTTTTGAATCACTTGAGTAACCATTATTGGTTTTGAAATGAGGTACAAGTTTCCTTCTAAATGGCAGGAAGAAAATGATATCATTTAATAAAAATAATAAAATTTAATACTAAAGAAAATATTAGACTTATTAAGGTTTTTAGTTTTAACAATTTTCCTTTTTCAAAATTTTCCGGGTTAAAATTAATAGAACATGAATTTTTAAATTTTTTTAGAAAAGAAAATGAATTTTGATATAAAATATTTCGCCAAGCTTGTATGATTATATATTTGCAGTATACAAAATACTGCAAACATTTTTTTTTTAAATATTGTTTAAATTATTTCAATCAATGGATGTCCCTCTATTTAGAAATTATAAGAGTTACATCGCTTAATATTCAGAAAATTCACAGCAAAAATTCAACAAATTTTGTTCCAATATATGTGGCTTTTTAAGCATTTGAAAATTACCAGCAAGGGGGGGAAAATAATATTTTTATACGAAAAATAATTTTACGATTTGAAATCATTCTTATTCGTTTAAAATTCTTTATAAATGTATTTAAAATAATATATATATAAATTCATGGAATGCGGATTTAACTGAAACGTTTCAATCATTTGATAAATAATTGTCTTGATTTTCTACCTATGTATTCTTATTCGTTATTTGAACGTAATCAACAAATAATTATTATCCATGAATATCAAGAACAGTTATTTTAGAACTAGTTATTCTAATTCTATCTAGTTCTATATTTTATTAGAACATAATTAACAAATAATTATTATCCATGGATATCAAGAACAGTTATTTCAGAAATATTTAAAGGTAGAAATGAAAGAACAGTCATATCTAGTTTTTACCAATCTATTCTAATTCATTATTAGAACATAATTAACAAATAATTATTATCCATGAATATCAAGAACAGTTCTAAAAGAAACTTTTTTAAGTAGATATGAGTCTATCATCAAGAGTTCTACAAAATCTAACTGAACCAATAAAATCAACGATCATAATTTTTAAAGAAATTCTAATATCTTCATCTTGCCTTAATTGCATTTTCGCAACTTCAGTTCGGGAAAAATCGAAATTTGATTAACCGAAGAATATAGATAATTCATTTAAATGGAATTCACCAGAAGTACATTTCGTGGTTATCTTAAAGAATGCGGGCCGAAAGATTTTATTCGAATGACATTTTCGACATGAAACGTGCGAAGTAAAAGAGAAAATAGCAGTGCTCTTCGTGACGCAGCCTTTTTGCGCTTGTTTCTGCACCATAAAAGACTTGGCACATTCTAGGCCTAGTCGCTCAGTTAAGTTTAATCTCTTGTCATAAAATTTATGCCTAATTTATGAATCTTCCCGCTCAAGAAATGAGCATCGTTCGACGCAGGAGTACGAAAAGGCAGTCAAATAATTTCATTACCATCATTATACGCGAAAAACCCTCACCGGTTGGGAAGTTGCCAACGGACGCTAAAAATAAATAAAGCACAAATCGACTGCTCAGAGAGTCATAAAAATTAATACCTTTCAGACGTGACGTACTTTCGGTCACTGATGTTTGAGCACAAGACGCGGGAACGGGGTGGACGTGGAGATGGGGTGGCATTAAAAAAATAATAAAAAGAAATGTGGTTCTGGGGTCAGCAGTTAACCACATTCCATGCTTCAACTGTAACGAATCAAATGAGGAAGTTCTGTATTAAAAAAGTATAAGAAAACGTGCCTCTTAGAAAGAACAGGGATTTGCTATCCAAAGAAAAAGAAAAATGGCTGAAAGAGTTTTGAAGTTTGTGTCCTTTCCCCCACTTTCACCTGTTCCAGCTTCGATCTCATTTCCACACGCACGCAATTCTGAAATCGCTTTGAACGCTGCATGTTACTTTTTTTCCCCTCCTCTTCTTTTTGTGAGTGAGGAAAATTTATTAAACGCATGAATAAGACATTTTAATACTTGTAGCAAAACGACAGATTTTATCCGTTAAATCGATTGCCCTATCTTCTTAGAGTGGTTTGATAAACAGGACCAGCATATTAAAAAGAAAAACATAAATGGTGAAATTAATACACGGTATGCAATATGATAGTACTAATTTAATGCTACTGGACAACCAAGATGACGATTTATTAACTTTTTGTACATTCTTTTTAATTAAAAAGCTTTTCATGCACATTTGATAAGTGTGGAATGTCATATTATATATACAAGAAGTTAAATTCCTTATTCATAAAACTATAAAAACAAATACCATATTTTAGAAAACAAAAACAATGACGCTTTAATTAAAATGTGATGTTGTTGCAGTCAGCTTTGTAATATTTTTTGAAATTGAGTGATGCTATTCAAAGATATGGCATTCGGTTTTTCTCTTAAAACATACTCTGTCACACTTAACTCAATTAGATTGGCGAAACAAAGACAATATTGCGGACTCAATGATATTAACATTCTAAATTGTGTAACAATTTATAGGAGTTTAGTAATTATCTTTTATTTAGAAAGGCTTTGCTGGTTAATATGGTGACATAGTTTAAAATCTTATATAAATCCACCTGCAGGATTCAATACAGTTCAAATCGCGATAGAAAGTCAATCAGCTACTTATTTATTTATTTTCCTACATAATATTCAACTAGGAGCCATGAGCCCAACAAGCAGCCATGAAAAATATGGCTTTTTGAATATATATTATTTCTCAATATATCGAAAAATATGGCAATGGCAGCAAATGCCAGGGAATAAAATAGACATTTTAGATTTTATGTAATTTTTTTAATACTAAATTTCTTTTCTCATGATGGTTAAACGTATGAGTTAGCATTAACATTTCTATGTTAGAAACTGTTTCTTTCAAAAACAGTGTATAAAGCAGCACAGGTGCTAATAAATATTTCTCAAAAAAAATGAACAAAAATCAACAAAATTCTAAGAAAGCATTCCCAGAAAACCTAGATTCATAAAAGAATTCGAAACCATTCGACTGAAATTTAAAAGAAACGAGATATCACATTATAACAAATCAAAATCAACCACGGGAAATATAAATTTAAGGACCGACGAACCAGAATACCAGGAAAGAACTTATTCCACTTAATTTCGTTTTTTTTTATTATTATTATTATTTCTTCTTCCTCAAAGCTTCTGATATTAAGGAACATTACTGCCGTAAAACCAACCTACAATTTGATAAAGTCAGTGGTTCTTGCATTAATGTTTCCGTTCAAATAAGTGGAATGAAGGGACGTTTCTTTCTTGATTTTTTCTCTTATATTTTGCTTTACTCCTGTGCAAAACGTCGTTGCACCAAGGGAAAATTTACAACGGGGGGTTTTGGAAACCCAATAAAAGGGAAAAGAACGAAAATTCCATCCATAAATACTCTTTCTGTTGGGTTCTCGCCGCATTCCAAGTGGAATTTAAGGAGCTCCAAGAGACTTCCATAATTCTTCCTGGCGTAAAAATAATGCCTTTTTAAATGACTTCCCCACCAAAATGCTGTTGCTTCGATCCGGATCCGAGGTCGTTTGCAAGACTCCTGGCAACGGAACATGATTAATGATTGAAATTCTGGCAACAATACCAGCAATTACTACACGTAATACGCATAAACCGATGTCATTTTTATCCAAATAAGTTTACGGCGCTTATTGGTATAAATATGTAATATTTGGGTCATGATTTATTCGCGTTTTAGTGAGAGGGTTTTGTATAAAGAGGATGCATTTCGATATAATTAAAAATAACAAGAAGGTTGATATCAATAAACACAGAATCTTAAGTTAAAGCGGAGAGACTACACATACACGCAAAAATAAATAAACCTTGACATTTATCTAAAAATTCGAATTAAGAAAAAGTCCATCGAATAATAAAAGTAATGCAAGAGGTGGAAATTATTAAATTAAAAATGGCAATAGAGAATAATTACTGACAATTCGTAACTTTAATAAATAAAAACAGGACTGAAAAGTAAATAATTTTAATTAATTAAAAATAATTGCAACTAAAAATTTTATCCATTAAAAAACTCAATAAATAAATAGCAACAGCACTGAAGTTCACATTTAACATATTCAGTGTTTTTAGTATAAAAAGGCAGCTTTTTTTTTTTTTTTTTTTCTGAGCCAAATACATTGCAAATATCTAAGTTCTCCTTTTCTGCCTTAATTCTTTAAAAGGAAATTTTTTTTCTAGTCTTGGTATATTAAAATATTGTTAGGATTAAGACTGGTCTAAGAAAAAAGATTCATTTAACTCATTAAATATTTTTTATTAATTAATTAGTTGTGTTAGTTAATAATTAAGTAACAAATCAAAACACGCCATTTTGTATGAGATAAGGAGCTAAAACATTTGAATCTCTGTTTTATAGAAAGATTTGTCAGAATTTATGCCAACCTACATTAACTTCATACAAAGAATGATGAATTTGATGGGCAGCATACTTCCCATGGCCCTAAAAATGATTAAGTAGTGAATTAAAGGAGAAGGGGATGACTCAAAATTAAACTTTTTAGTTATCATTTCGAATTAAACAAAATAAATTTGAATTATACACGATACTTTAACATTTTCTTAAAAGAAAATTTAAAAAAAATATTCTAAATAGAAATGTTCGAATTGGCCATTCAAATCTCACTGCATTGTGAAACAGGCTATACAAATGAAAACGTAAGACAAAATGCGTCAAAATAGTAATTTTTTTTTAATTTCTTAATAATTTGTTAAATGTCATAGTATATTATATATATAGTTCATCTTATCATCTAAGGGCACCATTATCAATGTTAGTCTACAATATTAAACAAATGAATCTAAATATTATCAATATTAATATTATACAGCTAGTTAATTTAATTTCTGGGCAAAATGCATTTGGATTCGCATTTACTGCATTTAATTGTATATCTTTCTTCATATAAAAATATTAACTATTTGTTCAAGCGTAACAAATTTAAAACTAATCAAATTAAAGATATTGTTTTATGCTTTATATATCCTTGTTATGTTTTTAACATTTCATAGAATTCATACTGCAGAAGAAAAAAAATTCTAACTTGTTATCAAATAAACTCAACTATAAACCTTTAATCATTTAGTCAATTACAAAGAATCCCTGATTTATAACAGTTCATAATCTAAGATTACAAAGCAATTTTGTGCCTCGGAACTTCCGAATACAAAGAATATTAAGCTGCTATTGCATGCATCTGGCGTCACTGAATGGCACCGATGACGTCACTATCCGCATTAAAATGATTGCATGACCAAAACCTTTCTCTCGTAGTAACCCTGACATCAATAATAATGCTACTACGATTCCATTTTTTTCTTACATTTCATAAATTTTCGCAACCTTTCATGCTACACGTATCACCCAAAAATGCAGTGAAACGTGAACTTTGTCCATTGGAGTTTCAAGGCTCAAGTGCAAATACTCCCAATTCCTGATTTTCTTTTTTTTCTAAAATTAACAAAAAGTTAGTCATGATATTGTGAAAAATTAATTATTTCAAATAGAGCAGGGTGTTTAGGTATACTGTTAAACCATTTCTTGTTTCTTCCCCTCCTCCTTTGGTAATTGTTTAGGTATAATGCTATGCAGATGTTATTTAATTATTTATTTTGCTAAATGCAACAGAATTTGAATTTTGAAAGAAAAATACCAACTGTAATCGTCTGGGAATTGTTAAAAAACCAGAAAAGATATGATATGTGAAGCTGAAACTTCCGAATTCAAAACAGACACTTTATTTCATCGGCTGAACAACTTGAGCTTTACAAATATTTGAAGACTTTATAAATAAACCCGTCCATTACTAGGTATGAATTCAGCAAGGCGGAAACCTCTTCAAATAAAATTCCGTAAGAGCACTTTGGAAAGTTAAGATACAGAGCATGGACTTACTTGAGATAACTTATTAACTTTTTAATGGAAAATATAATAATGTTGTATTTACAATAGGTTGAAAAGTTTCGAAATAACGTGTCTTTTTGTGTATGTGTGTGTGGGGGGGGGGGGTATTTCTCTCCAATCTGAACTTCCTGCTGAGACGGATTTACAAATTTCTATACCCTAGGTCTCAGACACCTTTTCCCATTAAAGGTTGATCTCCTTTTAAATTATTGTATCATCTTCAATATAATAAATATGTTCTGGTTTATTTTTGAAGCATGAGAGCACTTCATGCAATCATAGTCTTTGGACAGTGATATTTCTAATTTTAAACAACACTCATGGCAGTAGTATTTATTGCATGCACTTGCCATCACTAAATGGTTGACAATGACATCACTGTCTGCATTAAAATGATTGTATGAGCAAAATGTTTTAAAACACTGCAACAATTTCCTTTTCACGCAGTTTGGAACATTTTGTAAACATTTTTATATGTATGCGCAACCCTTCTCCCGACTGCTGCACCAAAAGGCCATGTCTTAAGTTGGCGTAAACGGAAAATCCCGTCCTGACTCATTGGAAGGTATTCAATTTCCTAAGCTTTTAAACCATTTCTGTTTAACGAAATATAATGATCCTAGATACAGCAAGAAAAGACCAATCGATCAAAACGAGGGACAACATAATAAAAATGCTTTTGAAATACCATTTAATTTACTTCATTCACTTAATTATTAGCTATGAAATCAACTGACTGAACTGAATTTTTCATATGCAAGCGCACCTCCCTCCTCCCCTTCTACAACGCCAATAAGTCATGCCCTAAGTGGCGTAAATGGGAAATCCAGCTTTGGCTTATTGGTGAGTATACAGTATCCTAAGCTTTTAATCTATTCTTCTTTCAATTTAATTATCCTAGACACTGCAAGAAAAGACAAAATGATCAAAACCTGTGAGAACATAATCAAAATGTTTTTGAAATACCATTTAATTTACTGCAATCATTAGCTGTGAGATCAGCTGAGGAGATATTAAACAATAAATTCGCTCCAAACCGAAAAGTTCAGTAGCTATGGGAACGAGAACATCTACGAAGTCTTGAGGGACCAGATTCTTTCCAATCTGCCCAGAAGAAATATTACGACAAAATACCTGGCGAAGAAAAGAAGCCATGTGGCGGCTTTCGACACCTACTTTTTACCCGTTGGCAGCAGTTAACGAAAAATAGTCGAGAACTTCCGAAAAAGTGACTTCACGATGTACTCAGTCGTCCCATTCATCACTTTTACTTCAGCCAGATCGTCCCTTGAGAGAAAAGGGGAGTTCTAAGCTGCTAATGTGGCTTTTGTTTTCAACCGCCAGGAAAGTTTCGAATGTTTTCCGGCACTCTCTGGGAACGGTTTATTGCTCGGTATAATGGCGAGTGGCACAAGAAATTGAGATATTTCAACGCCAACGGCAACAGCAATTCGCCAAACAAACAAGCCAAAAAAGAGAGAAAGAAATCATTAAAATGATGTTCCAAGAAACTTATAAGTATGTTTTTATTTTATTGTTGGCGAAAGTTGCTCCCCAGATAAAAGCGTTTGGATGTTTTAACTGGAAGCGAGAGAGGAAATAAAGCGGTAAAATTTAGTTTATTCTTTAAATTTTACTGCTTGCTAAATACTCCAGTCAGATTAAATGCCCTTTCGACGGTTGCGTTATAAAATGGCGGAGCGAGGTTTGAATGTTTTCTCTTTCTTATTTCTGGAGGCAGAATTAAGAGATTAGAATACAGTAAACAAACTCTCGTTTCGGAGAAGTTGATCAGAAAAGGATGGATTAAAACAAGTTTAAAAAAGAAGTTTTGGGAATTATCAAGTTAAAATGTGTGAAGATATTAATTTTCAACAAGGTTAAATTCGTATTATTACCTTAATTTAATTAAGGCTTAAAATGAAGTGCAACTAAACTGAAGGTAAATTCAATAACAACAAATAAAAGAAACGGGCCACTTAAAATACTTCACTTGTATTTATTTCAAATTCCAAAATAATATACAGAGTAAAAACAGATAAACGTTACATATTTAGAAAGAATGTAATTATAATCTTGTAAAGAACAATTTAGTAATATACTGCACTGGAAATTTTAATTTTATACACCACTGTTTGTCCGCCCTACCATAGAAATGTTATTTTGGAAACACCTGTTTGCTATTCATTAAAGAATTGTTTTGAATGTTCAGAGCATTTAAATGGAAATGAGTTCTAATTAATTTTTAAATAAAAACGCAATCTACAACTAACATTCGAATAAATTTGCTTTGAAAATCATATTCAAAATTATAAATGAAACATTTGTAAGATTTAGGCAAATAAAAGATATATGACCCAAATCTAGAATTTGTAATGATTATATAAAAGAAGTCTAAAAGTCTCCAATAAATAGAACTTAAAAGAATGCTTATGGAAAATTATTTCAGATTAAATAGATGATAATTCCAAAATTAAAAACCGAATAAACGATTTCTGTATTTCCTTATAAATGTCTTTCTTTTATATTGTTAATGCTTATTCTTATTAATGATCTACATACAATATTCGAATTAATGTATGTTTGTATTCATGCACTATGGATTAAATGGCAGCTTTCAGGGCTTTACCAAAATTAATATTAATTCCTTTTCTTTATAATTTACAAGCATATAATTTTAGAAATGTAACAATAAAATAAAGATGCTAAATAGGAAATTTCATAAAATATTGAGTATTATTCACCAAGATATGATTTTTTTAGATTATTTCAATTAAGAGAACCTTAGTACAGAACTACAAATTCCGCCATTTTATTAACAACTGTAGAGGGACGAGACTCTTAATAACTTCATTATGAGATAGATGAAATAATTGACAAGTTTCAGGGACAGTCATTTAATTATTTTCTAAGTTCCACATTTCATAAGACAAAATAAACACGAACACGAAAATACACGACACTAACTTAGAATACAATCTAATGACCCCCCCAAGAGGATCATGGGAAATACAACTTGATGTTAATAAGGCAACGCCATTTGTTATATCAAAAGAGAAGGTAGAGTAGAGTTAATGTAACCGCTACACAACTCAAAACATGGAATATATTAGTTATTATACACACAACAAATAAATTTGTTGCTAAAATTTTGATATTAAAAGAGATTAAATATTGCACAAGTTGTTACTATATAAGAATAAAAAGTAAAAGTAGAAAATATATAAATAACCAATATTAATAATATAAAGTCAACGAAAACGATGAAATCGAACGATAAAACGAAAACGATAACTCATAAATTGCATGTCAATTCATATTATATTATATATATATATATATATATATATACACACAAGCCTTCAAAATCAAGTCCGTATTCGTTGAAAATAGTTGTCAACAATCGGAACACAATGCGCATGCGTGAATTTTCAATGCCAATTACGGTAACGCAAATGAGTGAATTTTCTACGCTAGTTGGGGTAACGATACGCAGGTTAGAAATTTTAAATTCCCTTTATTTTGATTCATTTTAATTCAAAAGTACTTCAGAATGAATCTTGAAAGATCGATTAATTAACAATGTTTAATTTTAAATGCATCAAATACTAAGAAAAGAAACAGAATCGTTTGAAATAAACGGCCGAAAATATGTTAAGCATAACCTTATTAACGTGGGGGAAAAAACTGAAGCCTTACTCATTTGACGGTGGGGAAATGAAAAGAATTTTTGGCGGGAAAGTTAGTTTTTAATTAATAATTAAAATTATAATTCAAAATTCAAAAAAAGGGACCTCAGGTACACATTACCGACCTCCGAGGTATGCATGTGCCAAATTTAGTAGCTGTAGGTCAAACGGTCTGGCCTGTAGAGCGCTAACACACACACACACACACACACACACACACACACACACACACACACACACACACACACACA
>JAPMOR010026368.1:98413-137551 GCA_026543865.1 Argiope aurantia | reverse complement strand
ACACACACACACACACACACACACACACACACACACACACACACACATTGAGCTTTATTATAAGTATAGATATATTAAAAGCAAAAAGCTATTGATTTTCAACTTTCCAAAAAATAACCACAGAACAAAATCTCAGATCAAAAAATTAAAACATCAAAAACCCGTTTACTAAAATCCATAGAGTTAAAATGGAAGCATTCGCAAACGAAATGCCGAAAACAAACCAATCACAGATTTTTCTTGTTGTTCCAAGTCAAGCAAAAACCCATCGATCACCGACAAACCCAACAACACCGGACCATCTCGGAAGGACCCAGTCGTTGCCTATTACCGTTCCTTCATTACGCATCCACTGAGCACCCTCATTAATTCCAAAAACGAACCCACGAATATAAAAATAAGGAATAAAAAAAATCCGACGTCTGTACTCTTTGGCCCCCGATAATCCATCACCGTAAGGCACCACGTTCCTGGCTTGCAGCACTAAATCAAGCGCGGGTCAGCTTCAAATAAAAATTCCAGCACATAAATCCTGCTGCTGTGAACCCCTTTTTAAATGAAATCCACATTAGTTGTGGATTGTGGCTGCAGAACTCTGCAACACTTCAATTATTATTCATTCTGTTCTGCGACGGAGGTGAATGGGTAGAGGAGGAAGAATCAGTAGGGTAGAGGAGGTGAACGTTGCCGTTTCTGACAGGAATTTCTGACTGGCGCCTGTCACGTGATACGAGATTTTAAAATGCGCTTCAGAAAGAACCCGAAGTGTTTATGGGTTTCGACTTTTAAGATGACTGGTAGGAAAGTTTTATAAATTAACTTTACGGTTTAGCAGAGGAGCGTTCCAGCAGCGAGACTTCGTAGTGAAATCAATTGAATTTAAATCAGAAAATAGTGCTACAAAGAAATTTTTTTTTTCCTCCTATCTCTCTATACATTTTAAAGAAAATGCTGAGGTGAGAAGAGAGAGAATTCAATTCATTAACTGAATTATTAAAATTCGTACAAGATACAGGTTATTTCCATGCATTTCTATCATTTTCAATTGTATTCTAGGAAAAGAAAAACAGGGATAAGTGGGAGAAAAGCAATATCTGTGTATCTAACACAAAAAACTAAAAGTGGGTTTACACTCAGCCAGTTATAAGATTCCAGTAAGTCACGCATGCGCAGAAGGAAGATTGTGAATGCGCTGAGAGAGCGGACAATAGCTAGACGGGACAAATACTTACTACTGTACAGCTTCTGCGCATGCATGGTCTTACTGAATGGTTTGTAGCTGGCTCAGTGTTAACTTATCATAACATTAAAAAGTAGTTTTGATTTTCCTATGAGAACATAAGCAACTTTTACACGAGGTCAATTATTGGGCACACTAGAAAACCATGCCTACTTCAGGGAGACCACGTGACCACAAAAGTATAATAGCAAACAGTTGCCCCGGTGGGACAACTATATACCAATGTCCCATTGGGTTCACGTGATCTTTCTGAGGTGGGCGTGGCCTTTTACTGCGCGCAATAGTTGGCTTCTTGTGAACGCTATTATTGTGCGTATATAGTGTCAGTTCTCCATAACAGAAACCCTCCATGCTTTTGCGCATGCGTCCGGAAACGCTAATATCGCCAAAAGAAGAATGAGATCAAAGATGGAGGAGGAAAAGATATTTAAATTTAACAGTAAGATTAATCTAAATTATTCACAGAATTAGGCGCATAATAGTCGCAGAAAACCAGCAAAACTGCCAAATTTATTATAAAATATATAAATGACAGAATTTACAATAAAATACTTTAGAAGAATTTTTATTTATAACAAGGGATCCAAAATTAGCATTATGACTTAAATAGTAATAACAAATTCTTTTTTTTTTAAGTACAAAAAAAAATTCTGTAAAAAATTGTTAATTCATTGTTTTTTACCAAGAAAATTTTAAAATGGTTTTTCTTCAAATACAGGAAGCAATTTAATCGAAGAAGTGTTTATTTGCTCGATCTCAAAAATATTAGAAATCATTTTATTTAAATATCCAACTTTAATACTAATCGTCCCCCCCCCACCACCACACAATCCTAGTTTTGAAACATAAAAAAATATTAAAAAACATTTTTAAAAAACTTTGAGACTAAAATTTTTTCTGAAAATACAATAAATATAGGTCTGGACTCAATCTGCATAAATCTACCAATCACTGCCTACCTCACATACCAATATTTAAATTATAAAATCATTTTCCGCAGCCGCCATCTTTAAAAACCCAAATTTAAACACATCTAAAAACAACTTCACAAAGAGCGCTTTAACTTCGACAATAATAATCTCCAGTCGAGAAGTGTTTTGACACAAATCCCTGTTCAATTAGAACCGCAAGCTGCTCATCGTCCCATTGTTAACAGTTCCTTTTTTCGAGCATCCTGTTGTTGTTGCCCGCACAGAAGATCGCCGATGGAAGCGCGGTGATAATCCATACAAATTACACACCGGATGCGACCCATGGGCAGCCCAGATCGGTAGGGGTACGGGGATGTGTGGGCCCAGGTATCGGCTCCTTCCGCTCCATAAATCCCCGGGCGTCATTAATTCTGCTCGGGTCACTCATCCGAAGACTGCCCACCCCCACAGGTAACGATCTTCTTCCTCCTACCTTCTCCCCCTCCAATCATCCTTAGACTATTCTTTAGGCAGATTGGTACCGAAGCGTGAGATATGAAAAAAGGGGTCTGGAACAAATTGAATCTGGGTAAAGGTGGCAGATGGGTGCCGGGTAAGTTGGACTTCGTAAAATAGAAGGAAATGTTACTGAGCGCGTTCGCCTATCACCTGTTATGGCGTCATGTCATATGATCAGCTTATTGTATCACGTGATTTTTTTAATTAATTTTTGATAACTTATTTTTTTTATCACTGATGTAATTACAAACGTTTAAAGCGACTATCAATGACTTACGCGCAGATGTACAGCGGTAAAAAACACGCAAACATCTGTTAAAATTTTGACTTGAAGATAAATATCTTCGAATCAATTAAAAATTAAGTTAATTAACATCTGTTATACCGCCACATCATTAAACGGCATTACTTGCTATAAAGTCATCTCAATAATAATATTAGATTTAATATTTTTTTTTGGATAAGATGGCTGGTAGAACCATATTAATCCTAACACCTATCTTGTTATCGCCTCACAATAATTAACTTTATAATTTTCTCTCAATAATAATAATTAGTATAACAATGAAATCCAATTCACGTGATGTCACAATCATATAAGAAACGTAACTCGGCGTATCTTCTAGTCTCATTCTTTTATGCTTTGCTGTGAGTCGCGTCCTTTCACATTTCCTAAATCATCAATACATTAAAAAATTGATAAACATTTTAATGTGCATTACGTGAACATGAATTGAATCATTTATACACAAATCTAATTTTATATACGAGATTTTTCTCTATGATAATCTATAAAACAATAATATATGAGATTCATAAGTAAAAACATTTATTTAACAAGCACTAGCCTGTTAAATATTATTACTTATGAACATGTAAAATGTTAATATTCACATAATAACAAAGCTTTCTAATTTCAAATAGAAAAAAAGATAAAAGAATATAAATATTGTCCATAACATTCCAAATTGATGCATGTTCATATGCCAAAGCTCTGAGATGGAGCATCCTATTTTGTTTCAAATCGCAGATGTGTGTAAA
The DNA here is from genome assembly GCA_026543865.1 of Argiope aurantia. Lineage (NCBI taxonomy): Eukaryota > Metazoa > Arthropoda > Arachnida > Araneae > Araneidae > Argiope > Argiope aurantia. Next base: position 133,840 of record JAPMOR010026368.1, on the reverse strand, counting down.
TGTACAATCAAATTTTTATATTCAATTGATAAGGTTCTAAAATTTAAATTTATTCAATACGTATTTCATTGAAAATTAGAATTCTAATTTAACTGATTAACCAGTTTTGAGTTTCATCATAATTTTTCATCATTATTCCCATCGTTATTCTTTTAATTGTAAAAAGCAATTTAAAGAATAATGATGGGAAGTTTAATACGAACACATATCAAAAACTCAAAACTGGTTTCTTAATTAAATCAAAAACGAAATCTAAGAAAGCAAACTTTCATCAATTGAATAAATAAACATCAGCAGGAATGTACACTTATAATCAACTGATAAAATTCCAAAATTTAAAATTAATAATATATGCTGCATTACACAAAAGGCAATTAACGAAATAATGATGGGAAGTTAAATAAGAACACATATCCAAAACTAAAAACTGGTTAATCAATTAAATTAAAATTCTAATTTTGATTCAACCGAACACTCCGTTCAACACTAACCGGAGCCAATAAATACATATATTTATTTATATTCAATTGGTATGATTTCAAAATTTAAAATTAATAATATATATCTCATTTACGTAAAGAGCGGTTAAATGATAACCGATGGGAAGTTTAAAAGGAACACATATCAAAAACTGAAAACTGATTTCTCAACTAAATTAAAGAGAGCAAATTTTGATTCAATTGAATAAACATCAGCTGGAGCATATAAATATATATTCAAATGATAAGATTTCAAAATTTAAAATTAATAATATATATTTCATTTAAGCATAGACCAATTAAATGAACAATGATGGGAAGTTTAATACAAAACTAGTTTCTCAAATCAAAGATGAAAATCTTAAAATGCAAATTTCCCTTTAATCGAATAAGCAAACATTAACTAGAAGATATAAATATATTCCTCTGCATGAATTCCAGGCTTAATATAGCCAAAACTGACATAAATACACATCAAATAATGAGTATACTCCCAATTCACGTGATAAGCATGTAAAGATCGAAGCATACCCGGCCACAAGGGAAAACGATTACCATTCCAAACAAATGCCAATAAATGAGTTCTTATTCTTTTCGATTCAACTCGGGAAACTCAGCTTTAGAGTTTTAATACATGCACACTGCAATGTACACGGACGGCATGCAGCAGCGAGTGTGTGGGATTCAAAGCCAGAGATTAAGGTACCATTAGGGCACTCACTCGTTACGGCAGCGGGTCTTTAAACACCAACTTAAATGCCGTGTCGTCTTGTTCAAATGCAAGGCCGCCTTCACACAGAGCCGGCCAGATTAGCGCGTTGTAATGAGTTTGATAAGCCTCGGAGAGAATCGAAAGCGCATTCATTTTCCAACTGACGGAATCGGATCTTTTGACGTTCCTAGGCGAGAGTTAAATTGGGCATGATGCCTCGGCTGACATTTTGTTTCTTTTTCGACAGCAGCGAGTTTGGAAAATTATGCGGCATTGTGATTAAGGGATGGGGTAGTTGGAAATATATCTGAAGCAGACGTGGGTTTCGGAATCCAATCAGTTGTCAAAAAGGTAAGAATTGAGAAAACATTCATGCAATGTACAATGAATATAGCGTTTACAAACGGCTTTAACTATTTAATGAAAAAGAATTTATCAATAATACATAATGTAGACGGAACTTAAAAATTTTCAAATCAAATGCATGTGCAATTTAAGCACATGCAAGCATCGCACCTAGCTGACATTCGTTTCTTCTAGCAGAATAGCGATTTAAGGGTAGAGGAATGAAAATACCTTTAAAGCATTTGAGGGCGATTTTAAAAGTTTCTGAATCAAAGTTATCATAAAAGGAAAGAACAGTGCAAAATTTGCGCAATGTGTCATTAATATGTGACATTATAGCAGCAAATATTAATCCCGAGAGTTTTTAATGTGAAAAAATGATGCATGTCAATTAGTTGAAAAGATTTTCCCCCAAAAGTTATTTAACTAGAAATATTAATTCAGAAATTTTAATGCATGGATTAGACCGACCATGCTACCTAGCTAAAATCCATTGCTTTAAACAGGACATCAGCTCAGAAGATTTGAGATTAGACGAGTGAAAATACAACTGAAGAAGCCGATGATATCTTGTATAAATTTCAGAATGAATAGTATCAACGCTATCATAAAGGCAGAGCAGCCTTTGCTTTGTTTTTATCATTAACGTAATTAAGCTATTTAATTAAGTTATTAACTTAATTAAGCTATGTATCATTTAGCTTCATAATTAAGCTGTGCCTCATTAACATGAAAATTACAGTAAAAAAATAATCTCTAAAAGACAAATTTCATTAAAATGTTTTATATCAATAAATCAGAAGAACACTACAGGAAAACAGAATCTAGAAACATTCCACAATTATCACTGCAAATGTGTTTAGTACAAAATATTTTGAAAACAATAATTGATTAATATCACAAAATTACTATTAAAGGAAAATTAGTCAATAAATAAAAAAAATTATGAATCCATATAAATAATACATATGCACTGAAGAAAAGAAACCGCTAAATACGAAAATATTTTTTTTAATGACAATTAATAAAATGTAAGTGTTTTAGTGAAAATCAAGGTTTCTATGATAAGGAATGTAGAAAGCAATCCCTATTAGAGGGAACACTTACAATAAATTATCTGCAAGATTTTTAAAAATTAGAAAGATAATTAAAGAGTTTTAGACAAATTCAACTGAAAGATAAATTGTTCAAAATTTAAGTTAAGTAACAATACTTAGGTAAATCAAAACACATTTCATTTGTAACAGCACAAAGAACAATGAAATAAAATAATATTTAAGTTAACATTATAGTTTTTGAAGAAAATGATGTAAAAAGATGAGGAACATAAAAACGTCATGCAACACAGTTTAAACGAGAGCAAAAAATTAATAACAAAACAGATAGATGGCGCTGTCTGCTTTCTCGGATGCCATCCAGTTGAATCAATCTTTGGGATACGCTATTAAGAATTATTCGTTTATTAATATTTTAAGGCATAAATATATTAAAGCGTAAATATATTAAGAATTATTCGTTTATTAATATTTTAAGACATAAATATATTAAAGCGTAAATATATTAGGAATTATTCGTTTATTAATATTTTAAGACATAAATATATTAAAGCGTAAATATATTAGGAATTATTCGTTTATTGAATTTTTTATATTATAGGAATACAAAAAATGAATAAAAGTACTTTGATTAAAATAAAATTATCAGATTTTTTGTAATTTTAATCCAGGAAACTAGCGTATGATCAAGAGCGCTGTTAAGTAAGTGAACTGATAAAAAAGAATGGGCAATTTCCAAAGAATATTTAAATAAAATATAATACTATAAAATAAAATATTTACATAAAAGTAATAGAATATTTGATTATTCGATATTCTTTTAAAATAAACCAAGGAAGTTATTAAATAAAGAAATAACATAATAATTATTATTTTCTTCAGGATGATTCAAATACATTGCTCATTTAATAAAAATGTGTTTTTTTAATAGAAACGTTAGAAATGGGAATTCTTCAAAAGTCAACTTTTTAGAAAAATGAAATCTGATTAATCTTTTGCTTTGGATATCAATTTTTATGGCTTTAATTTAAATACGAATTAAAAGAATCAATAATCAGGATTAGATAATCCGGGTCATTTCTTTTAACCGAAATGAAGAAAAGAAATTCGGAAATGTCCAAGTTAATTTCGAACGTCTGGTCACTTTAGTTTAAATGACAAAAAACGGGATTTGTTTGATAAAAATGATTAAAAAGGTTTTAAAAAACAATACTGGATCTGAAAGTAATTTCATAAAAATTTTGTTTTCACTTTTATTGACATCGAACAGTTTATTATTAAAATTGAATCAAAAGATGATTGACAGAAAGGAAATATGCATTGAAGAATGGCACGGAGCACTTTCATTTTGAATTAAATTAAATTTTATTGAGGGTTTTCATCTTTGCCAATCTATTTGCAGCGCTACAGGATAACAAACCCGACTCTTTTTTTAAGTAATGAATTTCGGCGGAAAATTCCGAATAAATAAACAAAACTTTGACACACAGTCACTTTAATATTTTGGAGTGGAAATGATCGATGTGATATTTTACTATTATTAATTTTTCTTTTTAACCCTTTCAATTCGAAGATCGGACTTCGAAAGCAATTTAAGCGGTAAATAGAAGCATGGATCTGACGGTCGCCATTTTTTTAAAATATGAAAATACAAAAATGCATTTGTATTTTCCCAGTCTTAGCCATTGCTTTAAAGTTATTTATGATATTCTACTAAGAAAGCCTGTCTCTATCTGGTAATCCATTTACAAAAGAATATTATTTCTACAAAACGAAAAGAAAATTAAATTCAGCATCAAATTATACGTCCGTATCAAATTTTGAACAAAATTTATTGGTCTATACTTTTGTAACCATCTTTCGCCAATGAGAAGAGGTTAATAGTACTTTTTCTCTTCTTTTTTACTATAGTATAAAGTACAGAAGAGGGATTTTGAAACTAAAAATTTGAACACTCGTGGCTTATAAGACAATAACTGACGTTCAAAATTTTGACACTCGTGGCTTACATGACAATAAATAACGTTCAAAAATTTGAGCACTCGTGGTTAACATGGCAATAATTAGGGTTCAAAATTTTTCAGGGAAAGAGGGGGAGGGGGTCTTCACTAGGAAGTAAGTGAGAAAATTTCAAAGAAAAAATTCCTATTAATTTTAGTCAATTTTAGAGATTTGGTGAAATCTCTAAAGAACGTTGATTATATGACCTGATCAGCCCTAAACACCACCGATAATTGAATATCCGGTTAATAGAGTAACTTTTTAATCCCAACTTTTCTTTAAATAAGGTTTCCTAATTTTTTTTATGTGAAATTATAAAAATACAGCAGCAAATATTACCATATTTTGAGATTTTATCAAATTCAAATGTCAATTAATGATAAGAGGAGTTGCAATTTAACTAATTTTTCGCTGCACCCTTTGCATTTTCTTAATTATTCTTCAAAAATATTTCCTCCAATTCAATAAAGCGAAAGCCTACTCCAATGCCATTCTTTTATAAAAATGACTGGAATATGATCACATCTCTATTGAAGTGCTTGAAAAATGGAACTGTTTTCATTTATTTATTTTTTTTATTTCTAAATAAAAACTCTCGAATTCAAGACACTTTTTGAATGAAAATCGAAATTGCAATTTTTTAACAAGCCTTCAATTTGTGAAAACAGGTTTCTATGATAGATCTGATATCCTTACAATATTCTAATATTCTTAGTTAATAATTATTTACAAAATTTGTATTATGTTGTTTAAAAACTCCTTATGTTACTTTACAGCATAAAAAAATTAATTATAGAGGTTTCCATAATTAAATAGTATTTATATTCTACTCAAAATTTCATTCTCCAAACTTAAATAAAAAAATTAATTTTTGTCTAAGTCCATGGTGAGAGTCGACTAGCGAATACCATAGGAGAGACAGAAAGCTGGTAAGACCGAGTGTGAAAGAAAAAATATATGGACATTTCAGAAAAGAATTTTTCGTCAACTTTTTTGTTTGTGGTAAAATTAATAGCCCACATAACTCAAAATTACGTTGAAGCCGGAGTTCGTGTAATTTGAAAATTATTTTTAGAGTGTAAATTAATGAGAAATTATTACACACAAACACAATGTATGTGTGTGTGAGATAGAGACAGTAAGAGAGAAATACTGAAATAAAGTCTCTCGAAAAGGGATAAAGGATCAGTAATTAATATTTTGTACATTTATCAGAATTTATTACACAAAATTATAGATTTTAAATAAAAAAAAATCTGGTATATGAAATTAGACAGAGAAAAGGGGGATCTATGAAACTTGTACTACTTACGGACCTTTAGGAGATTTAATCTAACTCATTTTGGTAAACAATGCTCTTGATTTACAGAAACCCTCTCCCCCCCCCAAAAAAAAATGCAGAATCTACTACATATGCAAGAATCGAGTTTAAAAGTAACGAAATGTAATTTTTAACCGCCCCCAAAAGAATACACCTCTGCACCAACGTAAACCACGATCAAAAACTACAGGTTTCTCTATGGTGGGAGGGCAGGGAGTATTACGTGAAACGCGAGAGATAACAACAGCAAAGGAAGACGCATCACTAAGCGGGGGGGGGAGAAGAATATAAATCTCCTCCCCCACCCCCTACAATCTTCCATCAATCCAGTTGGTCAGGTAATGATCGCGGGGGGAATCCTGGGAAAAGATGGCAACAGGTGCGTGGGGTCAGTGGACCAAAACCTACTTTTCCGAAAGAGAGAGCGAAGAATGTGGTTGGCGAGGAGAAAATGCTGGGTGAAGGTTGAAAAATAAGAGAGTAAAAAAAAAAAAATAAGAGAGTAAGTAACGTATGGAAAATTTCGTGAGAAAAGAGATAAGATCGGGCAAACATTAAATTTCACTAGAGTACTCGGGAGCGAAAGTGCTTTTCCAACTATGTTTTCAAGAGGGGAAAGGCAAGGAAGCTGCAATCTTGTGGGGGGGGAGGGAGAGATTATTTTGTTAAACCATTCAACAACTTTAATTCAAAATTTTAAACCTACGCAATAATTTATTATTCCTGAAATTTGGATTTCTAGTGTTTCTCTAGAATAAGAAACAATTATTTCGCCAGAGAATACAATTCTTAGTATGAATTATTTTATTTCTCCGTTACAGGTTTTTAAGCCTAAATATCTTATGCCTCAAGAAGATAAAGAGATTATGCTTGAATAGAATACAGATAAATGGCGATTCAAGTTGATAATATCTAGTAAACAAAGAGAGATCTTGGTAATAGGTAATGATGTCACTTCTGTATCTATGTGTCTTGACAACAAAACGATATCCATGAAGTTACATTTTGTTTACTTTAAAAATAGTATCACTAAACAAAATAACAATTAGCAGTATTTTAAATAAATTGTACGAAAACATATAAATTATTTTTAAATATATTAGAATCATATGCAAGACTGTTAACACGTTGAGGGCTATAGATGACCGATTTTTGGTGAATATTTATAGCCGCCATTTGCTCTAGGAAGTGAAAAAAATGTTGTGGCGAGCAAATGACGTTTACAGTTGTCGTGAGTTTTCATTAAAAAAACTGTGACAAAATGTAATAATTTTCACCTCCAAGAATTTTTTTCCCCCCACTTGCGATTTTTTTTTTTTTTTTTTTTTTTTTTTTTCCTTTTTCTTCTTCTTTTTCCCGAAGAGAATCAAATGATTCCATTATCATTCATGCTTTCATGATTCATGCTTATGATTCAGATCACAATCTAATAAGGCACTTATTTCCTTGCAATCTCTTAAATTGTTGTCATAGATGAAAATCTTATTAGATAGTAGGTATGAATCACAGGCAATTCAAATGGTGAACAAAATGTTAAAACACGGAGATATAAATATATTCTAACTCGCATCAAATAATACACGAAATAAAACTTTTGATGCCACTCGAATATGGGTGGCACGGCAGTTAATGTGTTAATACACCAATCCACGACTCCAACTGGCAGGAATAAATACTTGTGCCTTTCAAAGTAATATTAGGGCTACTTCCACAATCTGTTCTTAGTCCACGAGCTTCCGAGCCCCTTCAAAACGCTGAAACAGCGATTTCTTATCTTTGCATTGTAAATGAAGAGCGTTTATTCCCCGTTTTGAAGTCATACAAAATCCCGCCAATAATTCCCCGGCCTCCCTTTTTTTACGATTCACCGGTGACACATGCAGCCATGGTTTCAACATTTCCAAAATGGTTATAGATTGGAACCGCCAACAATTTTATCTAAAAATATTAATCCAACACCTTCAGCGTTAAAAAAAAATCCTAAGTCGACTATAATAAATAAATTTATAGTGTTTTTTGGAATATATATATATACACACAAACAGGGGGGGAAAAGAAAAATATTCGTTAATGATTATCTAAAAGCATTTTAAAGATATTTATTTATAAACTTTTCATGAAAATGTTTCTTTTATTATATTTGCTTTCTAATACTTAGAGGCGGATTTATGCATTTTGCAGCCTTAGCCAGAGCTTATTGTATGCCTGTTAAATCAGAGAGTGTGGTCTCCCCGAAACTTTCTCGCATACTCCGCAATTAAAGTCTTATCCCCCTCCCCCCACATAAAAGTACAGACTTTGGGTAAGACCATAAATGCTTTGCATGGATTCGCAACCAATGGTTAGGAAATATAGACTTTCAGTGTGAATCTAGCATTTTTACAGAATCTATCGTTTGAATATGTATTTTGAACACCATTTAGCCGTTCGGAACTACGTAGTCACAAGATAACGAATTTCATTAATTTACGATATTTATATATGAGTGATTATTGCGTTTACATGCATGTGAAAGTACAGATAAACGGCCAGTCAATTCTTTCCCAGATCTGGTTCAAAATTTGAAAAGAATCAATATTTTAAATGCTGAATCTAATTACCAAGTTTTATTTACTAAACTCTTGGAATTTTAAGAGTTTTCACTTATAATGGAATAGACAAACAGACATTTTCTATGAATGGATATCGTTCAAAATCTGATAAGAATCTACAAATTTGGCCGTCAAGTCCATGTACAGATTTTATCCGTTTGCCTCAAAACGTTTTTAAGCTATCGTGTTCACAGACAGATTGACAAACACGATGAGAAAAATGGGTCTTTCGAATTCTTGGAGATGGGAAGCGCGGAGATTCATTAAAAATTTCCAATTTTAATTTTTCCACGATTATACGTATTTCAGAAAATAATAAAATGGTCGATTTAGTTTCACTTTTCAATACATTATAAATTAAAACATGATAATGATTTAATTTAGATCGTTCAAAATTTTGTTAACTAAGTGATAAAACCTTTGTTTTTATTTATTTATTATGACTCATGAATTCACAGAATTCACATTCATAAATACTTTAAAAACGAGTATACTCAGTGGAACGTCATGAAAGTTTCAGAGTATTAACATTGTTTTAATATTTAGAGTATTAACACTCTTCTAATATTCAGAGTATTAACATTATTCTAATACTATAAAAACAAGTATTCTCAGTGGAACAAAATGAAACTTTATCAGAATATGACCAATTATATTTGCAAAAAGTATTAACATTATTCTAATATTTAATAATTAATGGTTCAGTTTGGTTTGGTTTAGCTATATTAACGTCCTGTTTAAAGCAACACTTGGGCTATTTTGGGACGGACCTCGTCATTTTGAACCGCGGTCAGATGACGAGGACGACACCTGAGCTGACACCCCCCTCTCCACACCACAACACACCAGCGGGAGAACGTTTGGTCAGGACGGATTTAACGTGCAACTGACCCCCTTACACGACGGTTCTTCGGTGGAATCGGGTCTCGAACCTGAAACCTTCCGGTTCCGAAGCCGAGACCGTACCACCAGGCCACCGCGGCCCTAATAATTAATGGATTTTGTATTTTCTTACAAATATTCTTTATTTGGCAACGCGGAAAATAAAAGTTTTTTAATAGAAGTGCTTGCAACCTTAGGCAGTTGCCTATTTTACATAGCCGGATCTAACCTAAATCTGAAGAATCATTCAGCCAAATACCTTAATCACGGTATTTATTATCAACATATTTGTTGAGAATGACGCATATGGTTTAATCAATTGTTAATAACCAATAACAAATCGACATTTGTTGACTTTTAAAAAAATTGTGAAAAACAAATAAACAAAAAGGGGGTGGATTCTGGTGAATGAACTCCAAACCTGACACGGCGACGAACGCTTTAAGAAGCTCTTAAAATATACGAACCTTGTCAGAAAAAAACGTAGGCTTGAATTCACATAAAATCTAAAACATGTACTGAATTCTTAAACGATTATTTTCTGCTCTTCCCACTATTATAATCTGATTTGTAACCATATTTGTCATTTAAAAGATTAAGAAGCGATTACTAACACTAGTAAGGGAAAGAATTCATAACCCCAAGCTATCCGAATGATAGTTAACAACAATCAGATTTGGATGAACAAAAGCAAGAAGAATTAAATGTCTAAAAAGATACATATTGGGACGAAATTATTTCCAAAGCGTAGGTATTCAGGCCATTTCCGACAATAGATTAAGATAACCTAGACAGACAATCGATTCAGGAAGGTGAGTAACAGGAAAAGGTTTTTAATCGTGCAGGAAATATTTCTTAATGCGTTAATTCCTTGGCGCGTATCGTTTTTGGACCTGGCCCAAGAAGCAATTTTCTGATAATTTAACACTTTTTATTTGTATTGGACGTCGTCTGGCTTTTGAGGCATTGTAATGTGAAATTGCAGTGTGGAAGCCAGATCGTTTTATAACTTAATCGCTTGTTTCATTTAAATCGTTTAATGCGCAACAGCAAAAAGTTCGATTTAAAAGGAAATGTTTAAAGGTTGGATCTAAAAAAAAGAAAGGATATAATATTTTATATCCTTGCGTGCAATATTTAGATGTTGGATCTAAATGAAAAATAAAAAAAAAAAATCTAATACTTCATATCCTTAAGTGCAATGTTTAGATGATCGATCTAAATGGAATAAAGATATATTTCATATCTTTACGTACAGTGTTTAGATGTTGGATAAAAATGAAAAAAGATACATTTCATATCCTTAAGTGCAATGTTTAGATGTTGGATCTAAAAGAAAAAAGATAATATTTCATATCCTTTACGCGCGATATTTCTTTTGAAGAAGTTATTCTAAATACTTTGAAAAACAGAAGCAGAATTTTACATGATGATTGCTTTATTATTGTTGATACTTTATTTATTCTAAAATCAGCAACCATAAATTCCACTTTATAAATTTTTACATAAACAAAAACATTTAGAAAATAAAAACTATCGATTCAAAAATTAATGAATTCAATCCTAATGCGGAAATTCCATGCAGAAAAAAATATCATAATACTTGTTGTTTTTCAAAAAAATTCTACGTCATATTCTTTGAAAAGAAATAAATACCAGCGAATTAACTTTTGATATTCGTTTTTCCTTATTTCAAAACATCATTTGTGAAATTTTGGACGCGAATTAATTTAAATTAATTCCAGAAATAAATTAATTCCAGATTCTACTACGCAGAATGATAATCTAATACAAACTCCGGATCGTTACCTTAAATAAAAAAAATTTCAACAATTCGGAAACAGAAAACACACAAATTTACTCTATTTTTAATTCATAATGATCAAAAAATAAATCAAAATTGTAAAGATTTCACTACTGAATTAGTTGTTTTTAATTAATTATAGTTTCATATTTAATTTGCTTATTCTTACATATGTGTGTGTGTGTGTGTGTGTGTGTGTGTGTGTTACGGTATATGTAATTAATTTGATTACATATAATAAACACTCAATTTATGGATGATTATGAATAATCACCTGTTTATTACATTTACCATAACATATATACTCAAAGCTAAAAACTTATGGGTGATTATGAATAATCACCTATTTATTACATTTACCATAACATATACACTCAAAGCTAAAAACTTATGAGTGATTATGAATAATCACCTGCTTATTATATTTACCATAACATATATACACTCAAGACTGAAAACGCCCAAAATATATTCGGGGTTGAAAAATTGAGCAAAAAAGAAATCAGTTTCTCTTTTTTCAATTTCGAATTAATGAAAAAAAGTTGTAACTTAAAATGTAACAAAATTGGCACATCATAAAAAAAAAATGCCATTACATATTATCAGTGATTTTACAATCAACAGCCATCCAATTACGAAACATCATTAAATAGAACGTCTTTTTCTATCTTTAAAAAAATGATGACAATTAATTTGGCATTAAACGCATCCTCGAACACCGACAAACTGCCATCAACCAAATCCACTCATCACCTTTGATGATTTTTTTTCCTCCCCTAAATAAATCCCGAAATCCTTTCCTCCGATTTCACTTTTCAGAAAGTTTCATTCATTTAAACTCCAGAAACAAATGATCAGGAAAGCAAGCAAAAACCCTCGCTCAGGTCCTGAGTGGGCGTTCTCTGAAAATTGGCGAGCGAGTGCCAAGATCTGGGATCAAGTGCAAGAAAAACGATCCGTCAGTCAACGAACCCCGATCCAGTCATTCCGAGATGTCACCCAAGAGCCTTCCGGGATTGGATTCGGGCTCTGCCAAGCGATTAGAAAGAAATTAGAAAGCAAAAAAGTTGAGAGAAAGACGAGCTTCTCGTTCACGAAAAGTGTCTTTAATCTTTCCTCGAAGGTTCTCGTGTGAACTTGATCGTGGGTAACAATTACAGGGGAAAATTTTTAAATGGGCCCTTTTGAGCGGAACGGAAAGGTTCGGGTTTCTCGATTTCCGCAGTCGATAAAAACTCTCTGGGAGGCAGGCGAAAGTGATCGAACATCCTCAATAATTGTTTGTAATTTATACATCCGGAAGTGATGAACAGGTAACTTATCTTTAATGAATCTCATTTTGGTGCTGTTTAATATCCATTATAAGATTCACGATTCACTTTCAACTAATTCACGTATTTTACAATACTGAGATTTTTTTTAACTAGCAGCCAGGGGTTCAGAAACTGGAAGGAAGGAAAGGGTGTGTTTGTGTACTGGTGTAAGTATACAGGATAGGTACCAATACTGGAAAATTTTTTGAAGACCTTGCGTAAATAAAATGCGATGAAGAAGGGGAACAATAATATTTTGTATAGTGAATTATCTAATTTTTCAACGCCACTGTGTATAGATTAATTATTTCTGTTGTACCTATTAAGAGGTCATAGCCGGAACTGCTCCCAAGACTTGATTTAGCCAGCTCAAATGTATAAAGGCATAAATATAAATGTTGAATTGAGTTGTAGTTCCATATTCAAGGACGCACTTCGATTAAATCAAAGCAATATATTATAAATGATGACTCTCCCGTAAATAATATAGATTTTTCTAAATTTAAGACAATAGCGAAGATGTATTCTTTTCTTTTTTTTTGTAAGCGATTTTTTTTTTTTTTTTTTTTGGGCATTTAAAATACAAACCTCAAGTGTATTAAATATAAGCATCAATCAAATGACACAATAAATAAGAAATGTTTTGAAATGTGGATGACTTTTATGACGATATGGGGAGAAGGGAGAGAAAAGTTCCTCCCCCTTCCGTTTGTGAGTGCTCGCAAAATTCTTTGAACTCCAATAACATAACAAAGATTATCTTTGATCTATAAGTTCTTGGCCTGTTGTCATTGAACGATAGATGTTCGATAAGATAGAGCTAAATAATAACAGAGGGGACAAACTAAATTGATTTTCAAAGTGATAACGAAAAGAAAATGTATGTCTATTTTATTTTTTCTTTTGAGCTTTTCTTTGCAAAATTTTCTGCAGAAATTTCTTGAACTTCCTTGAACAAAGATTATTTTTGATTTGTGAGTTTTTGGCCTGTTGTCATTGATCAGTAGATGTTCGATAAAATAGAGTTGAATATTAGCAAGGGAAAAAAAAAAAAGAAAAAACAACACTAAATTGATTTTCATAGCAACATAAAAAAAAGGTCACTTTTTTTCTTTCTTTTTTTTATGTGTGCTAACAAATTTCAATTGTCGAAAATTCCTTGAACTCCAATAAAATAGAAAAGATTATCTTTGGTCTGTGGATTTTTGGCCTGTTGTCATTGATCAATAGATGTTCTAAGACAGAGCTAAAAATTAACGAAAAAAAAAATGACTAAGTTAACTTTTATAGTGATATGAGAAAAAAAGTCTCATTTTTTTTTCTTTCTTTTGTGTGTCTTTACAAAAAATTTTGAAAAAATTCCTTCAACTCCAATAGCATAACAAAGATTATCTTTGATCTGTGAGTTTTTGGCCTGTTGCCATTGATCGGTAGATCAGGGATAAGATAGAGTTAAATATTAACAAAGTAAAAAACCCACTAAATTTCATAGTAATATTTTTTTTCAAAAAAAACCTTTCATTGTGATGTAAGGAACAAAAGTATATTTCTATATAAAAAATTTTTTGCCGTAATTCCTTGAACTCCAAAAACAAAATAAAGATTACCTTTCACCTGTGAATTTATGGCCCGATGTCATTGATCAATAGATGTTCGATAACATAAAGCTAAATATTTAAAAAAAAAAAAAAAAGCTCCACTAAATTGACTTTCAGAGTGATATAAGGGGGAGGGGGAGTCTGCCTGTTTTATTTTATTCTATTTGTGAGTCCTCTCAAAATTTTTTTGGCCTTGAACTTCAATAACAAAGATTATATTTGATTTGTGTATACTTAATCCAGTGTGCGATAAGACAGAGCTAAATATTAAAGCGGGGGGAAAATATCACTCAACTTCATGAAGGAATAAAACTTCCAATTAGTTAAGTTTCAATTAGTTTCATTTCTTGGTATCCCTTTCTTAATTAAGTTCAAGAAAGCACAGTTGTTTACTGAAATCTTTTAAGACAACGAATAAATAAAAGACAGTAAAAGTTAATAAACTAAATAGCAAAAGTGACAAGCAATAGGACTTCACTACAAAGTTAAATAGACAAATATGTTTATTTAAAAAAAAAGCTGACGGCAATGTATTTATCATATAATAATTAAGATATCTGACGACAACGTATTTACAAACACGCGATCAAACCACTAGAATACTTCACCAATAACGATCAGTGAAACCAATCACAATAACTGTCCAAATATTATTACATAAATATATGATATGCAATCCTATTTACAGACGGAACAAGACAGGAAATTGCCCCAGAAGAGCAATACCATCCGTGGAACCAATACTGCTTTCACTCAAAACAAGCCACCAATCACGAATATATACGGGGAATTGAGATAGTTCTCAGCCAGTGCATGCGCCACGGTGCCGGTGACAGATTAGGACGTAAGTATCGATTGCAAATTAATGAAGGGATGTCAAGCGAAACAGGACACTTTCCAACAACCCCCAACCTTATGTTGGCGAGTACATATTTTGTTCTTGTTTTTAAACCAACATACAACAAAGTGGAAGGGGGAAAAAAAAAGTTCTAGAATTTTTGTTTCTCGTCCATAAGTTTTCTGCTCGCACTTTTCTATCTTAGCCACTGGGGAGAAAGTTTTTTTTCAAGAGATTATCAATCATATAACTTTTGGATAGAAGGTAAAAGAGTATCATATTCAACGAGTTTTTTTTTTCTTTACTTTTTCTTCAGAGGTGGTTTTTTTTTTTTTTTTTTTTTTTTTTTGTATCTTTCTTGGAAATATAAATTTTTAAAAGCAAGTAGATAGTTACGTAAATGTGTTTTTGGCATCATGACAGATTTTTTTTTCCTTTCCACCATTTTTTTAAATTTTTTATTTAAAAAAAGGTTTTTTCAGAGATATTTGACCTGAATATCATAGGTGAACAAATACAGTGAAAACACACACACACACACACAAAAAAAAAAATCAACTTGTTCGCACTTGTTTCTTTTTTTAAAAAAACAATCTGAAACTCCTATCAGCTAAGAGTTGTTCTTAAGAACGTTAAAAATAAAGTATGAAGGTGATAAAGGACTTTTACTTAAAATTACAGAAATAAAAATTTTAGGGGTGTTTTTTTCGCCCTTCTCAGAAACTACTTTACTGTTCGTAACTTATTTTCAAACGAAAAAGAACGCCGTCAAGATAATATAACTCAAAGAGTTGAAATACAGACCTCTGTAATCATTATTTTTATTATTATTATTTCGACTCAAAACTTCAATTTGAATACAGCTGTCATCTACTGGAGTCCTGGCATTTGCAAATTTAGCGGAGAACAATTTTAAACATGCATAATGTATTTTTAAACGCAATTTAGAACCGAAATAAAATGTTGCAGACTTAATTCAGTGAGGACAATTAATCAAATGTAAATAATTTTGTTATAGAAATCGAACGAATATTATATATATATATATATATATATGGAGAGAGAGAAAGTGAGAAAGAACAGTAAAAAAAAATTTGAAAATCATTAACAAATTTTAAAAATAAAACTAATAATTTTTTTTTTTATTCTAGCTGAAATTATCACTATTATCAAACGATAATTGTATTTTATTTTTATCAACAATCCATAATCGTTTCAAACAGCAGAAGTTAATAAAATTGCATTTACATGTCTGCATAGAAACAAAGATAATATACAGACGATAATAAATTGAACGATAGATTATAGACTATAATGATAATTTTAGTAACAATTACACTGAGTCATTTTGAATTATTGTGAAAATCAGAAAGACAAGAATGGAGATATGAAATATCGATTAAAAAACACTTTTAAAAAGAATTAAAAAGTTCCAATTGAAATCTTGAAATTTTAATATGAAACGAAAATATATGAAAATCGTTATTATCTATGAATGAGTTGATGATGAGTTGAAATTTTAAAAAAGTTGTGGCTTTTAATAATTGTAATAAATTAAATATCTCAGTACTATTGTTACGGTTTGTAATTCTAATTGTTTAACTATGCAAAATCGTTCAAGGCTAAAAAAAAAATTATACTTTTATCATGCATAGTTAATTATAAAAGAAAGATTTGCCATCAAAGCAATCTGAATAATGATGAAATGTTAATTCGCAGCACTAAAATGGATGATATTTTACGTGAAGCGATAATACCGAGATCATATAGCAAAGTAAGGTTTTAGAAGTTAGTAAAAAGAAAAAAAAAATCTTAATTAAATAATGGTTCATATAGAAGTGTTTGGTAAATTTTTAAAAAATCAATTTTTTTATTAATTTTTTTAATTAGTAAGAAATGATAATTAAAAGTGCCATTTTATTCATGGATAGTTAATGAAATTTTTCCTCAAATAAAAAATCATATAAATAATAATATTATTTATTTATTTTTTAAGTTTTCTTCATTTTTATTAAAAATCTCATTACAGAAAAAAAAATCTTCGTGTTCGAGTTGAAAAACAATTTAAAAAATAAGAGTCAAAATAATCATACCGATAAAATAAAAATTTTAAATATACTTTTAAAGTCTCGTTTAGAAAGTATAAAATAGACATACCAAACTAATTTTAAAAATACAAATTTATGGCATACTTTATAAACCTATAAGATATAAAATGATGGAAATATTTTTACTGAATTAATTTGTAATAGGATAAAAAAATAAGTCGCTTATTGAGCCACAAATAAAATAATTTAAAAAATGCTAAAAATAATTTTTAATATTTATTTCTTTGAGGAACTCATAATGCACTTCGCAGTATTGGCTTTAGTTTAAACGAGCCATCTTTTTTTTTTTTTTTTCAAAAGTATACAAGAAAAGCAATAATATATATATATTGCATTTCCAATGTGTCATTAAAAACTATTTCTCATATCCTGTCTTACGCAAACAATTCTAAAACGCACCTATTACACGCACCTATGAGAAGCCTCAACACACCAGGTGATCTAACCCATTCTCCAAAACGAAAACAAAAGCATGACTTACCTTCAGTGAAATCATAGTACGTCGATGCTGCGATGGCGCCCTCTGACGACACCAACAACAAAAATACGAGAAACACACGATAGAACACCGTCCTCATCATCGCAATAATCCAAAATATGAAACACTGAACGCAAAAATACAGAACTACAAATACAAAAGGCGCACTGGAATAAATATTAATAATCCATCCAACAACGGACGAAACAGCAGCTGCAGAACGGGAGAATCCTACAAACTACGGAATTATTTTTTTTTCCACGCCGCACCAAAACCGCTGAAGTTTCGGCAGACGATTTCCAATGGAACAGCACACAACACAGACCCCGACTAACGTGCACCCGCCACCACAGAAGCAGACGCACGGACTGAGGAGCCGGTTTTTTCGTTTTTGCCCGTTGCGGCCTCCCTCGCTCCCTTCTCCTTCTCCCCTTCCCCACGGCGATTCACGACCGGAGTTCGAAAATCGTGATTCACCCCCGTCCTTCTCCACCCCCACCTCTTCTGCTTCTTTTGTCTTCGGAGATCATCTCCTCTGTCGCTACTTTTCCTACTCTGCTACAGCAGATATGCAGCTGGTGAGGGTCAGGTGAGTGCTATGGTATTGTCCTAAGTAGGAAAAAAAATGTGGATAATCTGCTGAATTGTAGACAATAGAAAAGTTTATTTTTTTTATTTGAGTTATATCTATGCTGTATGCTATTTCATATGATGGCAATCTTAGCTGGAATCTCGTATTTTTATTTTCGTTTAATTGAATTTCGCTAATTCAAAGCTTATTGAACAATAATAAAAACTTGACTTATACAAAAAAATTATTTAAAATTTCGATGTGAGGCAATGTTTTTTTTTTAATGGCAAATGATTTACATAAAACTCCAGCACTTTCTCGAATACTATCTCAAATAACTGTTAATTTATATTTTAGACGCATTTTTTTCCTTGAATATATCTATGCTATTTCATACGGTGGCAATCTTAGCTGGAATAATGAAAATAAAAATATTTTCATTTTCATTTCAACAAATTTCGCTAATTCAAAGCTGACTGGACAATAATAAAAACTTGATTTATACAAAAAAAATTTATTTTTTGATTTAAGACAAGGCATTTTAAAGGCAAACAATCGACATAAATTCAGTGGGAGTAGTTTCGACAAAACTTTCTCACGTACTATTTCAAATATAAGTTAATTTGCGTTTTAGACGTATTTTTTCCTAATCGATTGGAATCAAAATTTGACATCTAACTACAACTGCTGTCACAGAATCGCATGCCATTTTGGTATATTTGCGTCATTGCTTTTTTTTTTTTTTTTTTAGTTATCGCGTTTACATGCTTCTGAAAGTACAGACCGACAGACATTCAGCTTCTTGTTGGATTCGGCTCAAAATTTGTCTTGTCTATAGCATAAATTTTAAATCTGTGTATCGAATTTTTTCCATCTAGTTCTCTTCGTTTCGTAGTTAATTTATTTTCGGAAAAGCGGATTTCCATTGCAGTTTGCTCCAAATTTGAAAGGCTTAAGGAGGTCTAAAATGTAGAGATTCGTCAGAATCTTGAGTTCGAATTCTTTGACGATAATAATACTGTCTCTATACTTCGTTTACAAGAAAGTAAAAAAGAAGCATTTTTCTAATTAATTCTACATTGTTTTAATTAGAAAGGAGCGCAAACTATATTCTGTCAAATTATATAAAGTTAAATTTGGAACTAAGAAATGAATTTTATTAAAGATATCACAAATGTTTCTTTTTTAATTTT
The DNA here is from genome assembly GCA_026543865.1 of Argiope aurantia. Lineage (NCBI taxonomy): Eukaryota > Metazoa > Arthropoda > Arachnida > Araneae > Araneidae > Argiope > Argiope aurantia. The sequence goes on along the minus strand of JAPMOR010026368.1, from coordinate 114,551 downwards.
ACAGCCACTTTTTTTATTTAATTTTTCTCAAAAGCAATTCAAAGTTTATATTTCCTAATAAATATTAAGATGAAAAAAAAGTACGAAATGTCTTAACTATTAAACACATGAAATAATATCCTCAATCTTCCGCCTTTTAATTTCTTTTTACCATTTCAAAATAACAAACGATTTTTCTATTGTTAAACAACAGTTTATTAAAAATAAATCAGAACTGAAAAATGAATCGAATACATTTCTTAAAAATAAAAAAAAGTACCAAAAACTTTTTATTTTCGAATTGCCGTGACAAAACTTTATTGATTTCTCTAGCAGTGTTCCAACGTCTAATAAAATAAAGGCAAAGCCAAATAACTAAGAATATATCTCTTCTCCTCTCTATAACTTTATCTAAAGTTCAACTTTGGAAAAACAAAATGATATTTTTAAGAATTCTTTGAGAAAAAAAAACTATATTAAAGGTAAAAGAAATCATGAGTTACAGAAATGATCTCCGATTACACAGAGCATTATAGATTATCTTGTTCTAATATTATATACGCTGGAATACGTTCTAAAGTTGAAATGTTGAGTTGTTTCAGTACTTTTGACATTTGCTAAATTCTAAAAATATGTCATGTTATCTTTAAAAAAAAGATGGTGCAACAGAATATAAGTTTATGGTCTTTTTTAATAACCCAGCAATGCAACTCACTGGACTCACTTGAGTATAATTGCAACACTTCATTTCTGGATAAATTTTGAATAATTTAATAAGTAATTGATAAAATAATTTATTTAAAAAACTATTTATCAATCTATTTTAGGTTTTATTTAATCTCTTCGCAGTTTTTTTATTTTTTATTTTATTTTATTTTCTATTTATATGGCACTCTTCGTTTTGAAAATGTCTAGTCTTACTGATTTAACAAGGAATCAATAGAATGCTTGATATATATGTAATAGTAATAAAATAATATAGAATTATAATGAGTTTTTATGATTTAGTTTCAATTTATAAGCTTGAAAAATTTATGCGAGTCAGGATTATAAGCCCATATGGCAGGAAATCTGATTATGGAATTAATTACAATATTACCTCTTTCATTGAAACTGAAAAATAGAAGCGTAAATCGCAAGAAATCACGTAAATAGGTAAATAAATAAATCGAAATTAGAATGCATTCACAAAATATATTATAAAACGTTGAACAAACATTAAAAGGCGGAAACGTAGAAAAAGAACTAGATAATACTATCCAGGTATGAATTTAATTTTTGTTCAAAGTGAATCTTTTAAAACTATTTTTCTATATTTCTTATCACTAAATCACTGATGATCACGCGTGTTGATTAGTGTATTCACTAGTAAAATATAAATGGAATATCTTGGTTTGTTTGAAGTTGGATACTCAGGACTGGAACCACCTGTTTATGAGACAGGAACCAATGAGGCAAATCCTGTTTCCACCAGATACAAGGACACCCAAGAAGAGTTAATTTTAAACAGCTGTGAGAAAATGTATTGATGACCATTCCTAGATAATAAAAAGGGAAAAGTGGGACCTGTGTCTGATGATGAGAAGGCTCAACTGGACGTTACTAGTGCAATTCCCAGAATTTCCCGTAATGGCACATTTTTCAGATTCCCAAATGACAATACCTTTTTGGAAGTAACACTTTTCTAACAATATGTAAGCAAATAAAAATTATGTTTCTTTAACTAAATTATAGGTATCAGTAAACATTTTCTAGCCTTACCATTGTAGGAGTAATTAGATAGTACAGAGACCTTGGCAGATGCGTAAGATGGGGGCCCATTTGTCAGTACTGGAGAGTAGGACATTATCATTTCTAAGTGATTATATCTTTTGACAACACCAAGAGCCTTTGTTTGATTACTTCTAGTTAAGTAGGATTTACGTTCAGTAAGTATCATTCAATCCAGTAAGACCACGCATGCTCCAAAACTATATAACAAGTAGTATTTGTCCCGCGCTGTCACTGCGCAACCGAGATCTTTTTCCTACGTCAGCGTGATTTTTCCTATGTCTCACATAACTGGCTTAATGTAAACCTTTTATGCCTCTGCCTACCATTATTTATACATAAAATTAGCGATGCGTTCAACTTCAATTTCGCGGCTGATTGTCATCAAGTTACTTGAATTTGAATTTATATCCTATGTTCATTTGGAAATTTTAATATAATTGCATTTCAACCAAAAATAATGAAATAAATATACATGTAATTTTTATAAATACTTGTAATCTAATTTCGCATTGAAAACAGAATGCCTTGTTTAAATTTATTTTCCTATCAAACAATCAGCAATAACGGTAAATTTTAAACTATCATAGTTTTTTTTATCAGTATAGGAAATTTAATAATTCATAACTTTGAAAAATTCAATTTAAAATGATAAAACATTTTTAATCATCAATAATTTTCTTTCTTATTTTTGAAAAATAATAAATATATGTCCAAATAAATACCAAATAACTTCTGTTGCACAAAAATTCAACAATTGAAAAAATACATAAATTCAAAGATTAACTTTCAACTAATATTTAATTCAAAAAATAAAATAGCGACACATGTATGTTTATTTCAAAACATTCAAATATTAAAAAAGTTCCATTTCCAATTAAGATTCGAATAACCACCCAGCATAAATTCTCATGTGTATTTTTTCCTCCCCTTGCCTTTTTTTTTTTTTTTTTAAAGCAAGTTTAGCTACGACAGAGAGCATCCCAATTTATCACTTTAACATTTCAAGGTCCATCAATTTTCAAAACTGCAATTATTTCGTCTGCTGAACTTTTTGCAGCAAACAAAATTAGCAAAACCAGCAAGCAATAAGTTTTAAACCGCTTAAGCTAAATTCAGCTTAACTATCGTTTGACGGTAACCGTGTTAATGAAAATAGAAAGAAAAAAAAATTAATAATCGTCTGGCATATTTTTTTATGAGACTGAAATGAATTTTTAAATATGTCTCAAAATAAGTTATGCTTCATAATTCGATAAATCGTAATTTTCCTTAAAAAAATGAAAGCAAATGCTACGATATCAGACAAAAATCCATTATCTCTTTGCTCTACATTATTTTTTTAGTGAAAATAATAAGAACCGACCATTATCTTAAAGATTATTAGCCTTCTTTTATGCTTTTATGTTCTATGATTTTGCAAAAAAGTGACTGAATTATTTGCTGGAATGTTTTATATTTATTCCTTTCTTTACAATCAAAAGAGAATATTTAACTAATGACATGATTGTGCAACATGCTTTTAGCAACATCGTTTTATTTATTAGATATTGTCAATCCTCAATAAAATGTTTTACATTTGCGCATGAACAATCCATTTCAGCGACCAATAATTATTTTTTAATTAAATGGTAATTAAAAATTCATCCAAAATTAGAACTAATTCGAAGAAGGAAACTACAATATGATATAGTTTTTAAAAAAATGTACAATAGGTTTTTTCGATATATACTGCACTTCAGCGTAGAAAAATAAAAATAAAAAAAGCTAACAACTATTTAAATTAAATTGTTGATTAAACCTTACTCCATCTAAAAATTGCCTCATATTTAAATTAACATTATATTCTGGAACTTAAAATTTCATACATTAAATTTTAATATATATCTTCCAAAATTGTTGCATTTAAAATTTACCTATTAATCATTTTATTTTTAAAATAATGCTGATAAATATATTCTTAAGAAAATTCATTTCTTTTACAACGACAAAAAAAAACCAAGTCTTGTCATATTAAATCATAATCTTTCAATAATTGATCTATAATTCTTGTTTGCAATTTATTTATAATTTTAAATCCTTTAACTCCTTATAAAGATTATGATGTTAGCTGAAAAAAAATAATAATACCACAAGATTCTAATAACACTCATTTCTCAGAATATGTCCCAAAATTTGAGATTTAAATTTTACATATAATTAAGTATCAATTTCAGAAATCAAAAGATAAATTTATTTAAATGATGCACGTGCCTAAGGCTCACATTATTAGCAAAACCAAAAACTGGCATCAGTAAAGTGAAATCAGTTTCTTCGAAAAAGAAGGCTTAACTGAAAATCCTTACTAAAATTGCACGTGGTAAGCAAGTTAGAAACAGACCACCATCATCGTTCATAGAACACGTTTGACTTCCAGGCATTAATTTGTTTCAGTGTCTGCGGGACATCCCCCATCCCTTTCTTTGCAATCTAAGGAATTTGTAGGGGGCCGACTGGGCATCCATTTCAAAGTCATTCCTGTCACTGGAGTCACATTCCCAAGGTGGACAATAGAGTGGAGGGGTTATAACAAAACGTGGGAATGGCACGCCGTAGCCCTTTGGGTCTGCAACTGACCATTTGCAACCCACTGTGAGCCAATGATTTGATGGAAGAGGGAAGATCAAACGTTTCCCAGGTGGGGTGATTTTAGGGAGAGAGTTTTGAAAAGTGTATTGCCGAAAGCTAAAACTAGAAACCGGCCGACAATTGCTCAGATAATCACATAACAGATTAAAGGTAAAAGGTATATCATTAGTTCCTGGCTATTACTACAGGCAAAATCTATTTTGATCAGGGCTGCGAAAATCGATGGCACTTACTAACTGCTCAAATAGCTGCAACCGACTAGAAGCAGGAATTTTTACGGCTAACAAACATTTTTGTTGATTGTGCGATTATCGAAGCTTTATCCTGGTACAAATTACAGTTATTGAACGCAGGAGCATTATATCTTTAAATGTTCCCGTATTTTTTCCGGAGGTTTTCTCTGATTCATTTAATGCCGTAGGGCGGTTCGATGTTTACTATTGTTAACAATAAACAGGGAGGTAAATGACAGCAATTTTTAGAAGTAATAATTCTAGTACCAAAGGGTAAGACCTAAAAGGCTAAATTGAATGGGAAAAATACAAAATGTCTTTAGTCTTTTTTTTTTTTCTTTCTTTCTTTTTCCTTCCAGTTTTTAAAAAACTGTAATAATAAGAATTCTATGCACATCTATAAAGGAAGGTGAGAAACAAAATTCGTTTTTGTTCTCAATACAAATATATATATACATTTTTTTCAAGATTCTTCGTGTAATACCAACATAATATATTGTATATAACTTTTATTCAAGTAAATATTTCAGAGAAAATTTTAGAAGCATTTTTATACGCTTTATACTTTGAAACTTGTATGTACTATATGCTTTACGGTTTTTCCAAACTCCTTTCGTAGTAGTCATTGTGTAACATATTCTACTAGCTTTATACAATGCATAATAAATCTTCTAATAAAATAGTTGATTCATTTCAAAACCGGGATGTTAAGGCTTCAATTTACGTTTCATCATGCTTTACGAAATCATTTCACTTAACCGTTAGCAAAATGACTAATTTTAGAGTGGTTGGAATAATTTTAGCATTAAGTTATACAGAATCCATATTATCAGAATGGTCTGTTTAAAGTAGTTGCTGCAATTGTTACATTCTGCTGTTATGGAAGAGTGGTATAAGAATATCTTATTTCAGTAGAATGTACCATTTTTTCAGTGAGTTGTTAAAAAAAGAAAATCGTATTTTTAGAATGTGCTACATAGAAGTTTTTAAAGCGTTTTTTACTAGTGTTATACGAAACCAGAAACAGAGGAAGCTTGTCGATATTTTTGTCACACTATATATAATTCATGTTATCAGATTGCTCTATTATAGAAGCTCCGATGTCAAGTTTGCACTAAGTATGTCATGATGTAAAAAGCTATAAGAATTTTTGCGCCATGTTATATTTAAGGCCATTTAATGGCATTTACTGTATGGCTTAATACATGGCATTTTAATGCAATGCCCTATAGCAAAAGTTTGATAAGATAAGTTTTTTTGGTAAAGATGACAAATGTCAGTTTAAAAAGATAGTAGCAACGGTTGATTACATCATACAAGAATGCGAATTTTGGCAAGGCAAAAGGAGTAAATGGCCAATTAGTTGAGAAAAATAATCAATTAAAGATTTGCTGATCCCTGTGATTCGTATTTTCTCGATTGAAGGACTCATTTCTGCATTTATATCCTTGTAGCATGATAAGTAAATAAAAAAAAATCAATAAAAAAAGAAAGAATATTAACCTTTAATATGCAGCGAAACCTTTAATTTTAAGATATTGCCAATGACATCGAGGACTTAGTGGGGCATACATAAGTCAATGTAGATCTTTTTAAAAGAATTATTCCACTATCCTAAGTAACACAGCTTGCTGTCCAATATAGTACAATATTATATAACGTAATTCAATATTCATCAATATTATACAATATTATGAATACAGCTTAATATCGGATAATAATGTCCAATACAAATGTGCTAAGGATGCGATGATCTGAAATACCTTAAATTGGAGGAAAGACTTGGATTGATTGCTTCTAATTTGATCTTTTTAATGGGACATTGTCATGTATTGGGTGTGGGTGATTCGAAATAAACTGAATTGAAACCACATGAGTGCGTCTAGAATGAAATAAGATTCTGGTAAAAGAGTTGGCTGTATCCATTCGGATATGTTTCTTTCCATTGGCAATTTTTTTTTTTTTTTGTTCCATGCAATTTAAGAGCAAATAGGGCCCTTTGATTCAAAAGAGAGTAAATCTACTTTTATTATACTAATATGAAATAAATCATTTTTACAATTAAATTCACTCGCAACTTTTAAATAACTAAATTAATGGAATTTAATTATGTTAAAGAATACTGTGTATTAAAGAATAAGCAACAATTTATATCCACTAATCTTGTCCATCCATACAATGCACTTCCGTCATGCCATTTGAATTACGACACGCACTCAATTGTCGTTTATGACTCATTCGTAACCAAATTGTGCAATTGAGCCAATTTACTCACACAATTTTCTAATATCCTTAACACACTTTCGATTTTTCTTACTCTCGCAAATATTACTATTCGCTAGCAATTATTTTCCTTCATTTACATGCCCATTTATTTCTGACCAGGTGATAGCACTTGAACATGAAACGTTGCGCACAGTCTAGGAAAGTCAATGTTGTCTTCGGTTGAATGCACAGACTGAAAACAAACTAGCAAGCAGTTCGTCCGTCCAGCCGTTTATTTGGTGAGCACATCGCGTGATTCCCAGATTAGAAATAATCGGGAAATGAAGCAGATGATTTATAAGACAGGCACGCATAATTAATTTTATTGATTGGGTTGAAGGATAAGGACTTCTCTCCGTTGTGCACAGGTCTTTGATAGAAATTTTAACACGCCTGACAGAAGGGTAATAAGAGGCTTACCAGATGGTCTGGGAAATGTTATACTTATGTATGTTAATATTTAAATACTTAAAGTGTAAAGATTTTTTATCATGAATTAAAAATTAATATTTTTAAAATTTTTGTTTCATATTTGCAATTTTAGAAAATTTCTAATTCAAAACTATAGTCGAATTTTTTTTTAAAAAAATGTGCTATTTTTTAAGCCCATAAGGCATTTTATAAATAAATCAGCAGATTATTGTTTATGTTTGATTTATTATTATTATTATATTATTATTTTATTTTTATTTCTTTTAATTATTTATTGCACTGCTCAATAATTCTCAAAGATATTCTTAGCAAATGTTTAAAATTACTTATTAATAAATTATTTAAAGGAAAAATTTAGTTCTAGACAGTTAAATTTTTAACGTTTTTACTTATATTTTTAATTTTTATTTCTTATTTATTTTTGCATACCTCAGCAATTCCCAAAAATTAAAAGCATATAAAGAAATACTTCCTCAAATATATTCTTCGCAAATGTTTAAAATTACTTAATAATAAATTATTTAAAGGAACAATTAAGTGTCACACAGTTAAATTCAGTTTTAATTTTTCATTTGTGTGTCTTTAAATATATTTTTCACGACAAATGTAAGAAGATTTACGAGTATTAATTTATTTGCAAGTTTTCTAATCATTTGAATCATCTATAAAATTTAGTTTCATTAAAAAAAACCCGCTTGAATTGATTATATTATAGCCGTGTCAATCACTAATATCACAGATTATATTACAATACTTATGATATAAAAAAGATTATGATTTTTCTAATTTCACGTGAAAGACCATCCTATTTCATATATTTTTAAGACAGGATATTGATATAAAACGATGATTTTTCTGATTTCATGTGAAAGATGGTCCCATTTCATATATTTTTAAGACAATATATTGATATAAAAAAAAACTGATTTTTCTGACTTCATGTTAAAGATGGTCATGTTTCTTCTTGACTGCATGAAGATTTGGTGAACGATTTCTTTTAACACAAACAATAGATGAAAGATTTTACTTACGACACACATCACAATTTACTCCTCTAAACTCCATAAATCCAATAACATTAACATGCTCAAAATGCCCCTTTCCTCGCAAACTTAAAATACAACAAATGTAAACACTTCTAATATGCAGATCCACCAACGACTCGAATGCAGATTCTCTTACATTTGCATCCTCCGCACGCCGACAGTATATACATCAAACACAACTGGAAAACGACAGTCTGGGTGTAATCTGCTAAGACAAAGAGCTTCCGGCTACAGTTAAACTTCCTGTAAACGAGTGTGGATATTCAATAACTCTGTCTACCAACCAGAAATGGTCCAATCCGTTTAAAATCCAGAATGGAAGCCTTGGGCAATGCTCGAAATCGCCGAGGACTACACTTTAATATTACTGTCAAAGACGAACCAGCGGCTTATAGTCAATACTCATTAAAATGTGCTTCTATCGCCAGTACCAATTCGATGGTGGGCAAACATAAAGATTCTGCCAGCGCATATAGGAGAGTGAGAGGGGGGGGGGAGGGCGTGGATAAACAAACCAGTCGCTGCAGTAGCGATTCGTTGAATTAAATTATTGAGTACCAGAGATGTCGATAAGTTTTCTTCGATACCTGCGTGGACGTTCTCTGGAATCGAACACACCAATCGATAATCTTCAAAAGGGGAGAAGAGGATAGATATTTAGGAAGTTGAGACACCCGTAACCCCTTTTAGGTAAACGGAAGAGTTTGAGTCAGAGGTTTGGACGCAGTGTAACGACCGAATATTATTCATGGGAGGGATATGATTGGAATCGACGTTTAAGGCCCTTAAATGTGATTGAAGCGAGCATTAAAATGAAGCGCGTATCTATCTGGTCGGATCCAATACTTACGCGCTTTTGTTCATGATGAGTAGATATTGCGTTCGCTCGTATGTTTATTAAGTCATCATAATTAAATATTTGCTTCCGATTTGGATGGCGATATAAAACAAATAATTTAAAGAGTGTCTGGGGTAATGCATATCTGATTAATTTTATCATACCGGTTTGTTCAGCGACGTATCATCCATCATTTCAATTTATGACTGTCTGTTTGATTTAACTTGTTTAGTTAAATTTTCGTTTTGAAACTATACAAGGGTCAAGTTAACAGTGAAATATATAAGTCTGTTAATGAGTGGATACATAAAATCAATAAGAAAGGATATTAATAATGGGTTTAGATTTTAAAGTAATCCGACGAAAAGATTTTAAAAATGTCGATTTAATAAATAGGCATGAAACTTATATTCATATTAGAAATGAAATTCATTATTGAACATAAAATTGAGTGAGATCAATATAAAAAAAAACTGTTAGGCCATACCTTAAATGTTATTAAAAACTATTCTTTACAAAATGACAAAATATTACCCCAAAAGTACAAATAAAAAATAATGTATAGTAGAACAATCTCTCATACATCGAAATTCACTTGATATTGAACTATTTCCCCAAAACTTGGGATTTTTAATTAAAAAAATAGTTTCTCATAGTTTATGACGTCGTGGGGCTCCAATCCATTAAGAATGCCCATGTGCAAAATAAGCAAAAAAAAAAAAAAAACAGATGTAAGGCAGGCCGTTAAAAAAAAAACACGATTTAAATGTCTAGCACAATTTGATGTTGAAAAATATATTTTTGAGGAAATTAAAAACGTCAAACTATACGTAAGCGATTTAATTGAAATTAGCTCTGAGTATTGTCGGCGAACCAGTCAGTTGTCAAGGGTATAGTGCACAAATTATTTTTGACGCATACAATATAAGATGTAATATCAGTTTAATTTAGTTATATGAACGTCCCGTTTAAAGCAACCCAGGGCTATTTTGGAACGGACCTTGTAATTTTAAACCACGTTCAGCTGATGAGCACAACACCTGAGCTGGCACCCCATCTCCACACCACACCACACCAACGGGAGGACATTTGGTCCTGACGGATTTATCGTGCAACAGACCCCCTTACACGACGGTTCTTCGGTGGAAGGGGGTCTCGAACCTGAAACACTACGGCTCACAAGCCGAAACCTTACCAGGCCACCACGGCCCAAGATATAATATTAATGCAAACAATTAGTAGTGTCCACATCTAGTATTTTTAATACACAGTATCCAATGCCGAGAAAGGAATAAAATTATCATTACAGCTCGCTCATTTCAAATTCATATAATATTTACGGAAAAAATTTATTCTTGTTAGAACTGGTTGAAAAATCACTGACTTGAAAAAAAATAAAAATAAAGAGCGTTTTTTTTCATTCTTCCGAAATTTTTTTTAACATCTCCGCAAAGTTATTACATTGTGTCAATCTTTTTAATGATAATAAAGACTAACATTCAATTAACGATTAAAAAATACGGAAATTCGATAAATACCAAAAAGGAACTCACCGTGAAATATTCACTGCAAAAAACACTCTTAGAAGAACACATGCATCAGTAAAAATAGAAGTTGTCAAAAAATCGAAATAGATAATACCACACCTATCCCCAATCCATTAATTCCACGACACTTTTTGTTGCTAAGCAACAATCCTACATCTGTTTCTTTTCTTTCTTTTTTTTTTTTACATATATCTATAAGCTGAAAAAAAAATGAAAGAGATAAAAGTATAAAGGAAAAAGAAGAATCCATGTTTCATTTACATTTAACCGATGTGATAATCAATAAAATTTTTGTATCGATATTTCGATACGGTATAAACCGTCTTCCGTCTTAAAAAATAAACGCTCTTAAGAGAATTCGAACATGCTGCGGTCCATCGCCGCTGACAGAATAACACTGATATAAAAAAAGTGATCCAACTAAACAGACATGGAATTGTAACACAAAAGGGATAGGGGAAAAAATATGGATCGATCCAATTGATTTCCATCACTATTCCTACATGCTAAGTGCATCGGAATTCGGAAACATCTGCTGTTCTGTGAACCGTTCGGGGAACGAACACATAACCACACATTTAAGTTCCTTCTAGCAGGCGCCAAGAAGGGGGGAACTATTTAGGAGGAGTGTCAAATAATAGTGTTTTTCTCTTCAAAAACAGAACTTCTCGCGTGAATTCGGGCAGTTTTCAGGAATCACGATGATTATAGCACTTACGCGTCTCTTATCCCTGTCTGAAAAAAAAAAAAAAAAAAAAGAAGAAGGGTTGCAGTTGCAGTGACATGGGGGCGGTGAACGAATCATGCCTGGAAAGAAAATTGGAGATCCGGCAGGTTGCTATCTGAAGGAATCCGGTACGGTCGTAATTAAAAGCGTGCGTGCTTTTAGCAACAGATGACAAGCTTTTAGGGCTGACGAATTTAAATGAGGTTGTTGGAATGCACGAGACCTTTCCATTTCCTTCCACCCCCTTCCCCGATCTCCCCTCCCGCCTTTTTTCCTTCCTGAATTATATATTTAATAAGTAAGGAAGATTAAAGAGATTATGAAACTTAAGGATGCTTAATTGTGTCTCACTTTTTGATATGCAAAGTTTACAAAGAGAAAAAATTGTAATAATTAAAAAAAAAATCAAACTCGAGATTTTGACGAATCTCCAACATTTCAGATCTCCCTCAATTCGAAAAATACATTTTTGGAATTATGTCTGTCTGCCTGTCTGTGAACACGATAGGTCAAAAATGCTTTAAGCTATGTAGATAAAATTTGACATACATATAGAGTTGATACTACATTAGAAGTCTCTCAGATTTTGAATGACATCCATTCAGAGAAAAATTGTCTGTCCGGCAGTCCGAATATAAGAATGATAACTGCAAAACAAAGAGAGTTGAGTAGATACAATTTGGTGCACAGATTTAACATCTAAAGTGTAGATATGTATCAAATTTGATACACAAATTTAACATCTAAAGTGTAGATAAATATCAAATTTGGTACACAGATTTAACATCTAAAGTGTAGATATGTATCAAATTTGGAATCAAATATGTCAAGGAGTTGACAGTTTATACTTTTAAAATAGTTTAAACACGATAATTCAAAAACATAATGACTTAAACATATGAAATTTGGTAAATGAGTTAGTGGTACAATTGCAATCATGCGCCAACTTTTAGTTTTAATCGATTAAAAAATCGATTAAAACCAAATTAGTCACCAATTTAATCGATTAAAAAAGGCGTCTAAAATAATAATCGGTGTTCTGGTGCTTATCTATTAACCGATTTTAATGTAGAGATTAATCGCCAAAGATTGCAAGTTAATAGGCTTTTTCGAAACTATTGTCTATCAATTGTATACAGTTAAAAAATAAAATGAATGTTTATTAGAAAGTAGATGAGAAAATTTTGTGGAGACTACTTCCACTTTTTAACGTTGATAGGATGTTGGAGAAAGATACCGAATATTTAGTTAAATTAGATGAAAGATCATACTCTAACCTTCAAGACAATTGTAAAGTATTATGTGGTGCTGGGTTTTGTTTTATCATGGGTTCCCTATTTTGAAACAGAACTAATTAGTTTTTATTTTACACCAATCGCCTTCCGCGAACTAGTTCGCTGGAAATATCGGTTTAATTTAATCTAAACTAAATTTCTTATGTTTTATTTGCTGAACATGATTTCCTCATTGAAGTATGTTTAAATATCAGATTGCAAGTGATATTAAAGCCACATTATTTTAGTATTCTTACTCTTATTCTTATGGTGCGCATGAACCTTCCAAATGGAGTCGAATCCCATAACATCACAGTATCATTTAAAACATCACTGTCCAAGTAAAATGATCTTTTAATTTCACATTGGTTTCGCAATAATGTTATTTTATTTTTTTAAAATTCATATGAACTGAGTAGTTAATAACTAGAATCTTCCTTTTTTAATTTCGTGAAAGAAAATCATGCAAAGGTAAAAAAGAAACTTTTCCTCCATTTTTAAAAACTCCATTACAACTAAATTGATATCACTAAAAGAATAATTTTAAATTTTTAAAATAAATGATGTAAAAAAAAATATTTGTGTGCAAATACATTTTGCATAAACGCTAAAATTTCGCTTAACTTTTAAGTAAATACAATTTTTAAAAAATCGATCTGAAATTCATATTTTTATCTTGGTTAAATGATTTGGCCTTCAGAAAAGATGTAGCTCATAAAAATGGGTCGGCGTGATTAAATGTTATAAAAAAAAAAAGAAAAGAAGCGAGCATTTGGTTGCTGAAGACAGCTAGCTTCGAGATGAATGTTTTTATTAATAATAGATGAATAAATTTCAAATATTTCCTGCTCCATAACATAATTTTTCATGAATTTTCATAATTTCCCTGTTTTTATGAAATATTATAAACCGAAAATAAGAAACAAAATTAATGCTTTCGAAGTCTTACCTCCTACAAGTACAAATAAGTCCCTATTCACATATATCAAAAAAGATCATTGTCTCTTCTGGTTAAAGTATGAAACAAAGTAACAAGTTTTCAAAGAAAATATAAATAATATAAATATAATAAATCTAAAAACAGACATGTCTTCGTCTTTCAAACCAGGATTAAAAAAAAAAAAAAACTTTTGTACTAATTTTTTTTTCTGTTATTAAACAGAGTCTGTTCAATATAAACAAACATTTGTTTTTAATTAGAACCGATGAAATTTAAACATTATCGATAAATAGAGATTAAATATTATAAATAAAATGACCGAACATTTGGTCGCTAAAGACTGCTAGCTTGGTAATGAATGTTTTTATTAGCAATAGTTGAATAAATATCAAATATTTTCTACTCCATCATCATAATATTTCGCGAATTTTCATAATGTTTATGAAAATTCGTAAAGTTATTGAAAACAAAAAACAAAATCAATAGACTCTTACCTCCTACAAATACAAATAAGTCTTTATATGATAATTGTCTCGCCTAGTTAAAATATGAAACAAAGTAATAACGTCTTCAAAGAAAATATAAATAACGTCTCTGAAAAGAGCCGTGGTTTTGTTTTTCAACCCAGAACACACACAAACAAAAAAAAAATCTATTGTATTATTTTGTTACTATACAGAGTTTGACCGATAAAAACAAATATTTGTTTTTAATTAGAGCAGATGAAATCCAATATCATATTTTCATCATTTTACTGATAGTATTCCCATAAAATTTCATCAGCTGAAAACAACCAATAAAACTTTTATTTTCGAATACATCCCTCCCTCTTCCGCAGAAAATCCTTAAAAAAAAAGTCCCTTTATATATAAAAAAACCCCCAAAAATCTTATATATATATACATATAATCCCATCGTTTCTCCTAGTTAAGATCCGAAACAAAGCAATAACAAGGATTCAAGCAAAAAAAAAAAAAAAAAGGCAGCTGTCTCTAAAAAGAGCCTCGGTGTCTCCATCCCCTATTTTTACCATTCCGGGGGACACGGAAGAATCCATCTTGCGCACAAAATGAAGACGTCAACGGCAGTCTTAATTAAAGTTTAAAACTTTTAATGGTCGGAAAGATCTGGTCAGCGGGGCGGCCGGTCGTTATTTATCCGGGGCGGCCTTTTAAGGGACTAACGACGGATGTGTCGACGCTTTATCTCAGTTACACGTGATGCGGGGCGCAGCAGAAATTAATGGCTTGAAAAGAGGGTTCAAAAGGAAGTTCCGCACTAAACGAAGAAGGAATAGCGGGGCGTAATGAGGCAGTGATTGAGGTGGGGGGCGCAACGCTTGGGTTCAGGTATTATCGAACTTCGCTGTTAAGTGGAGCTCTAAAAAGGGAGCTGCCGAAAATAGAGGAGAGCACACGTACTTGCCATTTTGGAAAGCTTAAATATCTTCTGCAAAACTTAAATTAAGCAACTGATTATTGAGTTAGGATACTACAATTGAACTTCAATTACCCTAAGTACAGTTAATCGGATTTCCTTGAGGGGGAGGGCGAAATCTAGAAACAGAATAACCATCAGGACTAGATACTTCCCAACACTTTTGGCGTATTTTCTAAAAAAGGTATAATCCTCCATCTTCCTACATAAAAGTATGGGCATTAGGCAAGGCAATTTGATAGCCATAAGTCAGACGGTCTGGTTTGTACATAGTCAGCACATACACAATGAAACAAACAGACAAACTTTTCCCTTTGTTTAAGCATCAAAATTTAGTTAAAATACCAATACATTTTCCCGTCAAATACTCTTGCCAACAGATAACATGCTTTCAGCAAACCTAGACTAATCACTCCCTACCCCCTTTTTTTCAAAGAGCTACGCATGACTTATTGGACGTTTATGACTCGTACGGTAATGTAACGGTAACGGATCTGTCCCTCTACCCTAGGCAAGGCGCGAATACTATGAGTGCTCAGAACTTTATGTTCATAGTCCTCACATATGATAGCTGTGCATTTTGTAGTATGCAAAGAAAACCATGCGTGTATTTTTATTGACCGATTGAAATACTAAGTCAAGTGATTTTAGTCTCAAGTCAAGAATTGTAGTCACATATTAAATTTCATTTATTTAAGTCACTGTGTTTTTGAATTATCGCAATTATATGCATGTAAAAGTACAAACTGACCGATGGTCATTGACAAATATAGTTCAAAATTTAATAAGGATCTACATTTTATATCTTGACAATAAAAACACACACACACACAATATTATGCATTTACGTTTGTACACAATATTACTGAAGCTGAGATCTGATTTTATAAATATTCTCAAAACCAAATGAAGTTAACGAGACATATGCAAATCAGGCCAACTTCATCTGATATTATCTTTATATTTTATAATTATATTATTATGTTATTATTTTATAATTTGTATTTTTTAATTAACTTATT
>JAPMOR010026368.1:39495-93413 GCA_026543865.1 Argiope aurantia | reverse complement strand
TTTCAGAAAAACATGTCTAAAGCACCTATCCGATTTTCGGATACTGTTAACAACATGCCGGAGATTAATCGATAAGGATGAACGCTAGATTCAGTAAAAAGGTTAAATTCACGTCAGAAAATATTTGAAACTATAGTACACCAATACCATGCAAGGCGTTTTCTGGTATGACAAGTTTATTAGAGAATATGTGAGAAAGTTTTGGAGTGATTATTCCCGCTGGTTTTACTTTGTTATCCCCTCCCCCCCTGCTTTGACAAAAATTATTGAAACAAGTGTTCTTCCTCTGTTTATATCTTCTGAATCCTTGTTCGACCGAGTGTTTTCTAGAGAAAAGTCCCACAAACTCTTATTTTTCGTCACCGCAAGAGAGAAGCACTTTACTTGCTGGTTGAGAGTTTGAGGTTTGTAGATATACAAATCCCCACGGGAAACTAACTATTCCGCTCAAGCGTTGCCCGTAATTGAAGTTGTAGGTCATATAAAACAATTTGGAGCCGCGAAAAAGGGGATCCATTAATAGGAAACTCATTAAAGTTGTTGAAGGACGTGTTTTCGAACGTCGGCAGGACGTGGAAGAAATTTCAATCATCTTTCATTAAGAAATGATTATATATTTCTCATGTATATTAATAAAGCTCTTTTAGTTTCATATCATGCTAAGATTTTTATCTTAATAGGAGGATGACCAGCAATTTTTAATTTAATTGAATGAGGTGATGAAGAAATTATTAAAAGATGCTTTGTTTGAGATGTCATTTGCATTGTAAGAAATTGTGTTTTTGATTATTTGATTTTCATCTTCCTTTGCATTGAGGCTTGCGCTGATTGGAATTTTAGTTGGCAAATTCATTGAAAAATTTGAAGTATCTGCAGAGGAAATTCATAAATCACCTTATATATTTATGTTGCAATACAATTAAATATTTCATTTCATTTTGTTTTTTGTATAAAAAATGTAAAAAAGGAACATTACAAAAAAAATGGCTACTAATCAAGATGTTGCCAGATTTTAGATCATTCTGAGCCCGAAATAAACTAATTTCGGAATTATGCCTTCCTATCTGTCCTTCGGTCTATAGGTAAAAATGGAATGCCCTAAAAGAAATTACGAAAAGGTATGTTAACCTAACATTTTCATGCATTCATTCAAGAATTTTACACACATCTATTAAGTATTATGTGCCTTTATCATTGTATTTTAATACCATTTACTCTGTTTTAATTTCTCTTTAGTGTCATATGGTAAAATTTCATAGAATTTTTAAGTTATTATTTTTTATTAGTAATTCGTTTAATTCAATAGTAATAATTATGGGTTTTGAGATTTTTCTGTGTATTTATATGTTTATAATTTTTTACTTATTTATAAAATACATATGTATTATTTCATATTTTGTTCCTAATCCCAAATTCCATCATATGTTATACATATTTATAATAATATACTTAATTATATAATATATAATAAATTATGTTATACATAATTATCATAATATACATATTTATATATTATATTATACATATTTCGCCCTTAGTTTACGAGCGCCTTACTCTCCTTTGAACAAATGGATTCGACGGGAGTTAAATAACCTATTCTGAATAAAAATAATAAGGAAATAAATCCTACTGGTTTGTTCCAACAAGAACAAGACAAGTTTCATAAAGTATCTATGAACTGTTAAAATGTCTGCAACATGCAGGGAACCAGACCAGATGTCACAGTCCATCGATTCTTGAAGCAGAACTGTAATGTTCCGTCATCAACTAACGCGAAAGATCGACATTACTGGATTGAGGTCAGTGTTAAACACTGCAATGAACGATGCGCATGCGATTGTAGTGTAAGTACTTCCTCATGTTGATTGGAAATTGTTCAGAGAAGAGATGGGTAGGCTGATGACACGTTATCATCGATCGTCCCTGATTGTCGACGGAGTGAATATGGTAGTAAATAGGACGTGTCATCAAATTAGACAGTCGTCGTTTTAACAACAGGGTGTCTCGAAGAATGCGA
Organism: Argiope aurantia; assembly: GCA_026543865.1. Lineage (NCBI taxonomy): Eukaryota > Metazoa > Arthropoda > Arachnida > Araneae > Araneidae > Argiope > Argiope aurantia. Next base: position 91,396 of record JAPMOR010026368.1, on the reverse strand, counting down.
CCGTGTGCTTTTGAGGTATGTTGGTGAGTCATCATACTACCAGTTCATGATAGCACCAGCGTCATGATCGAATTGGGTCTCGACTAGCAGATGGGATAATTTTGTTTTTCTGAAGGTCAACTTAAGGTTGTTTCAGAAAATTCTTCAGCTTGCTATTCAAAATGTAACGGGTTATCACTGATACAGGGGCCGGAAGCCTCGACTTATAGATGGGATTCTTTAGTTTCTTTGAAGCTTAACTTCATCTTTCACATTGCTATTTAAAATATAGTGGATTATCAGTGATACAGTGATAGTACCTCGAATACAACGCCCCAGGCTTCAAAAGATGAGGTACTTTAGATTTTCTGAAAATCAACTTAAAGTTGTTTCAGAAAATTCTTCAGCTTGTTATTCAAAATCTAACCGTTTGTCAGTGGTACAAAAGATGGGATAGTTTTATTTCTCTGAAGGTCAACTTAAGGGTGCTTCAGAAAATTCTTCAGCTTGGTGTTCAAAATGTAACGAAATGTCAGTGGTACAGTGGTCAGCGACCTCGATTAATATATGGTATAGTTTAGTTTTTCTAACCGTCAATTTAAGGTGGTTTGGTGAAATCTTCATCTTGGTGTTCAAAATGTAACGGATTGTCAGTGGTTCAGCGACCAGAGGCCTCGACTAGTACAAAGGATATTTTAGTTTCACTGATGGTTAACTTAAGGTTGTTTCACAGAATTCTTCAACTAGCTATTTAAAATGTAATGGATTGTCAATGGTACAATGGCCAGGGGCCTCGATTAGTATACATGGGAGACTTTAGTTTCTCTGAAGGTAAATTTAAGATGGTTTCGGAGAAATCTTCATCTTGATATTCAGAATGTAATGGATTGTCAATGATTCAGTGCACAGGGGAATGGGATTCTTCAGTTTTTCTAAAGTGTAAAATAAGGTTTTATCAAAGAATCCTTCTTGCTATTCAAAATGTAACGAGCTGTCGGTTATACAACGGCGGGATTATTGATGCTTTCTCGCACATGAATTATAAAAAAAGTACTATATTAACGAGAAAAAAACATCGATATCGAGCTTATGATGAATTTCCACGTTTTCAGAACTCCTTGCTTCCGAAAAACACATTTTTAGAATTATATCTGTCTGTCTGTGAATACAGTACTTAAAAACGTTTTGATACAAATGAGTGAAATTTGATATGCAGTTTTACCATCAAACTCATAGATTTTTATCAAATTCCCACTCACAAGAAACTTGAATGGCTTTCTAAATGCAAGTGAACATAACTTCAAAAGATCAATTAAATCTGATGCAGTCTTCGTAAAAAGTTAGAACAATTATATCTGGTACATAATTTCAACATTTAAAATATAGAACCTAGTCAAATTTTGAACGAAATTCATCAAGGGTATGAGCCTTTGTCAGTCTGCACATTTAAATGCAGATAAAATACAAATACTTAGTAAAATAAAATTTGAAAGCTATTCTTGTTGTTATTGTGTTTCTATTTCATATCCTTATGCTAAACGGTCGCCAAAATGTCTTCCAAGATCTACATTTGTTATTTTTATTACTATGAAGCTGAAAACTCGTGGCTTTATGAGCTAGCAAAGTATTCTTATTTTTGATACGAGAAGAAAGGTTGATAAACACATATGCGAGAAAGTTTTGGAGAGATAACTCCCTCCAGTTTTTAAAGGATAAAACTTTTCTGCTCTTATGCCATTTTTGTAAGGCCTTGAAGAGAGTGTCTTTTATTTTCAATACGCAATTGATGAGAAGGAATAGGAGGAAAATGTTCGATGAAACAAAACAAAACCAATAATATGAAAAATATCGAACCAATTAATCTGTAAAATGCTAAAATGAAATATTTTAATCAACCGTGTGCTCTATGACATTTATGCAACAAAACCATAACCTCTTGGTCCATAACGATATATCGGCATACTAACAACCTTTCAAAAGATCAAAAGAAAAGATAGAATTGCTCAATCAGTTCAACTTAATTAAGAATATACTATATAGAAATGCTAGTTGCACCATAAATGGTATATGTCCAGAAAATGCGCAACCAAAATTGTTAAGTGGCTTTATTTCTTCCTTTACTCCACTAAGCAACATTCACAGCTTCGTATTTTCTGTCAAGAATCCACGCTTTAAACATTTTTTAAATGCAAACAACACACTCGGATCAACTTCATTACACCCAATGAAATAATGCACAACCAAAGAAGCCAAAAGACATCAAACCAACCAATCCATCAAGCACCAAAAATAAATGTTTTAATCAGCGATGTTCAGAAACAGTCAAACAGCTGAGATTTAATGCCGGCAGACAATCGATACACAGTTTTCTTAAATAAACACAGCATTCCTAAGTGGATAAACAGGGCTGTTTAACGGATAGATTCCAAACTTCCAAAATGGCGACGGCGTAAAACAATAGGCGGGACTCTCTCTCTCTCTCTTCGGGATCCCGTGGAATTTACGCCATTTTCCCTTTTATGTCATCAAGGGGGTATGAAAGCTTTTAGAGTGAGAGCAAACTTTCCCAGTGTTATCGAATGCCTTTTTGGATCGATGCAATGCCGTCCATTTTCTGAAGGGAGCAATTAAAAGTAAGTAGAGGAGAGCAAAACTTCCGGCACAGACACGAACGAAGACTTTTCGATTAGGAACACAGAAGGGTGAAAGGGTCAGCGCGACGTTTGCTTCGGGTTTGTGGATGCTGCCATTTTCGAAAGCGAAATTTTGAAGTAAAGTGCAATTGATTAAAAGGTACAGTCGATATTGTAAAATTTTTATTCATTATGTTCAGTTTCATATTGGAAATAAGTAAATGCATTATTCGAAAGAAAATGAAATTAAGTGTCGTGAATTTCTGCTACCAACGTGAAAATTGGTCGACATGCATAGAGTTGCTGATGTGCCATATTTTTTACTATTCTAATTCGGATGAATTAATGCATAAGACATTTTTGATGGCACATTTCTGATAAACTAATTCTAAGTCAATTCAGCAATTAAGAAGATCATAGATGAAAAGGCAGAAAATTAGTAACCAAAATAAGCAAAAAATAATTATGAAATAAATATTATAAAGTAAATAAATAAATGGTTTCACACACACAACCCCCCCCCTTCCAGATATTAATTTTTTGCACTCGGATGGCTCCTCTCATACACCATTCAAGACGGTGCAACATTTTGACGTTTTGTGTATTTATTTTTTAATTTTGATTGTTAAAAATACCAATAGAGTTGTAAGAAGATGTAAATTAATTTTTCGAGGAAATTCACCTTAAAAGGATTATATAAATATATATATCGGGGTACTAAAGAAGTCCTTGTATCAAGTGAATAATTATGCATTGAATTACTTTTCCGAATGCAAAAGGTTAAATTTATCTTTATTAAAATATTTAAGATAAATAAAATATTTCAAGTAAATATTTCATAAAAAATCACTAGAATACATCAAAATTTCATAAATCAAATTAATTTATAAATTTTATTGGAAATATTTGAGTAGTTAGTTGTTAGGGCCTATTTATTGCTGTTTAATATGTCAGAATCCTTTGTCTTTAGAATGCATTCATTTTTAATGTTTCGTTCATTGTACCTAGCAATAAGCTATAAACGCTTTCTTTTTTTAAATTTTTTTTCCATAAAAAAATATGTATCTGTGTGGTATCTAGTGATTTTTTAAACAGAGTTTAACGTTATCTCCTTGCCAGAGTCCCTTTGTGTATTTATTAAAATTCCATCAAGATTCTTTTTTGCATTATGATACAAATGAAGAGAAGCTCCATTATGTTGGAAGTAACGAGTAATATGCTTGAGTCTTCTTTAAATGCGTGGAATAACGCATTTCGAAATTATGTCATTTTATATTTAATGTCACTCCTCATATACTAAAAGTATCAGCTATTTAGAAAGCAGAAAAACACAATTTTTGTATCATGTTTGTCTGTGAATACGATACTACTACTACTAATAATAAAAATAAATAGTTGAAATAAATATGGTATATGATTTTTAACAAATTTGTTGATTTCAACCAAACTTTGAAACAAATTTATCAAAAAAATCTGTTATGACTGACTGTGTACATATAAATGCAAAAGTTTATTTTTTTTAACGTAAGGAACGAAAGGGCGCACTTTGTTGCAGTATTTTATCATGTCAATCTCGGATATGCAAAATTTAGACCAAATCTATTGAAGTTCTGACTTTCTCTTCAGTTTGTATACTTGCATGCATATGAATGTGGTAATTTAAAAACCTAACACTTAATATTATTAATAAAAATAATATTTGGCATGTGATCTCATAACCGAAATTGTACTCTACACAGAGTTTGATTTTCAGTGATTAAAACTAAAGTGTCCAATAGGCATGTACTATTTTCTTCATTATAGAAAGCAAAACATTCCATATCACATGGCATATAATGATAACTATAGGGGATGGGGAAGGGAGAGGAGACGATTGCGGTGTTTATGATGATCTTCGAGGCTTTATCGCTTTTCTCAAGATTTGGTCAGGATGAGCTAACTTTTATATATATAAAAACTGAGAAAACGGTATTTGTTATATTGCCAAAATATATAAAAAGAAGTCGTAAGGAGAACAATCCAGGCGATTTATTACAGTCATCACATCCGTTAATTTTTCATTTTATTAATCATTTAAAAAATATATTCTTTAAATATTCAATTTATGGTCACTAAGAATGTATTCATTCAATATTCAAATTATTATCACTACAAAATGTATTCGTTCAATATTCAAATTATTATTGCTAATAAAATGCATTAGTTCAATATTCAAATTATTATCACCAAAAAAATACATTTGCTGTTCGTCATTAGTCCCGTTTCGGAAAACGCTATTATCCTTCGAAAATAGAAAAGACCCTCGAAATCGAAATAAAAACAAGTTTGAAATGTTTCCTGTTTAAATTACGCGTAAATCTTGAATTATTTCACTACTTGTCATAGGATCAAGTAGGATCCACCCATGCAAAGACAAAATTTAAAGACAAGCACCAAATTGTAGGTGGAATAGCAGAACTACTGCTCCAAGTCACCGTCGAACACACGCACAAAAAAATCTCTGCGCCGTTCTTATGTTCGGGGAGGAACAAGTTTATCTAACATACTCTTATTCACTTCTAAATGAACTTTGCGTAGGTGCTCATTTTGGGTGTAGCAGCTAAGTGTTGAAGTCTTTTTTCTTTCTTTCTTATACGGGGTGACAAAGCTTACCACCAACATCATTTGCATTTTTAAACAGTCATTTCACCCGCCATTTCTTCGAAAATTGGGTGTGTTACTTAAGAGTTAGTTAGGGTACAAGCAGATGGTGTAAGGTGTATCTGAAATTAAACATTCAACCCGTTCTACTTCACTGTGATTTTGTAATGCTGAATACTCCAGTATGACTTGAACGTGTTTGAAGACAAGTATTCAGTCTCAAAAGTTTTTTCATAAATATTAGAATTAGTATTTTGAAAATTCAACAATAAATTTGAAATGAATTATAATATATATATATATATTTACTGGACCAATATGCGTTCTCTCTAGAGGGTCTTTTGTTGTTTGTAAATGTCCGATTCTTGCTAAACCACTGCTGCGAATTGGAGCGATAAAATCATATAACACCCCGAGCGTCACTTATTCTTGCTAGGCCGTTGCCTATTTTCTATTATGAAAATGACTCATTTTTTCATATTTAACTAACACTTAAGGTTCATTTCATAGCATTAGATTTATACTTTATAATACATTCATTTTTTTTTTTACGCAATCTTTTTAAAACAGTTAGTGCAATGGAAGTGACGATAAACATTTTTGACCTTGCGGCTTTTTAAATGTGCGATAAGTTATAGTAGAAGGCTTCTTAATCTGAAAGTTTTGACCCTATAAGCAGTAAGAAACGTGACAAATCTGGAAATCAAAGGAACTTAATATTTTTTTTTTAATTTTTCAACTTTACAAAGCAAAAATAATGAAGAAGGATATCTAAATTTAAAATATTTTCTTGAAAGTCACCAGGTAATTATTCCTAAACATTTTTTATTACTTATCCTTGGACCATGATGGCCTAGTGATTCAAACCTCCTCCCCCCCCCTTCAACTCAGTCTACAGGGATGAATGTAAAGCATAAAATTGGACAGTCCATAAAGACATCGATCAAGGTCTATCCAGATGAAAATCGAACAGGGAACCGAACGGTCACAATCATGGACATCAACTCAAAATATCTGGATGAATGTGAACCATGGAATCGGAAGTCGTTGTCATAGATATCAACTCATCTAGATGAATGTAAGTTTGGAACCGAATTGCCGTAATCGTAAACGCTGGTACAGCCTGCCCAGGTGAATACAAAGTATGGAATTGGATGATCATAGCTCATATAGAACTGAACGGTCATTGAATCGGTTCCACACTTTATCTAATATATCGTGTATGCGGGGCTACTGCGCATACACGATGCGTATACCTATCGTGTATGCAGGACTAGTGCGCTTTGAATCCGTAGGAATGAAATATTTTCCAAACTGGTTTGGGCAACATTCTTGTTAATTGACCCCGATTCGAAAATGCAAGATTCATCTCAAAAATATTCTTTATGTACCTTCAAAATAATGCATTTATCTTCATTTCATTAAATTTAACTATTACTGACAGTCAATAAATCCGTACTATTATGATTAATTAATATTTACTATAAAATACACTTACACTCGAGACTTCACTCATGGAAAGCAATAATTGTTTTTTAACATGTTCATTTTTCATCAATAATCGTGTTTTTTAACATGATCCTTGTCACATTAGCAATACTTAGCGTTTACAAAAGAATTTTCGTCTGTGAAACTTTCTCGAACCTCTTATAAATAATGATGAAAAATTTTTTTGAAGTAAATTCATCTTTTTGCATTTATAATAACTCCATTTGACAAATATAAGGAGCAGTTGTCTAATATCTGCAAGACATTTTTCTCACTTTATTCATCATTTTTTTGATTTCCATGACTTCATCAAACTTTTATGACAAACTCCCTGTTATCATCCGTGTGGGTTTTTAGAAATTTTCGTTTTTACATACACCAGACCTGAGCTATCAATTTATTTTATATAGTTTTGATTCCACTACTGTGTCCAATTTATTTTTGGTACCATTTTTCAAGTTCCAGGATATCATTTTTCATAACCTTTCTCGGGCTAAGTCAACTGTTTATCCTTAATCAATTGTTCAGTTAAGTTTTGACCATGTATAGATCTTCTCACCATTCAATTCCACTGACCAACCGACCCTCGAAAGAAAAATAAAATATCGATGATGTTTTCATACAGTATCATTAAAAAGGTAGCTGTTAGAAAAACGACGATGAACGTAAAAAAATGAATAAACTGTCACTATTGAAACTCAAATCCATTTTTCTTCAACGCGAATACTATAAGATGTCAGGATTTGAAAAAGGAAGATAGATTTTACCCTTTCAAGATGATCTTTATTAATTAAAGAACATCGTCGGCAGAGAAGAAGGGGATTCCTTATAGTTTAATTAATCGTTGCCAGCAATAAAATACCACGCTAGCTATTATAAAAGCTGATTTTTACTACACTTTCGCCCACCACCCCTTTTAAGCTTTTTTTTCCAACCTGCAATAGATAGATACAAAGAACTACCTGATCAATGTCGAATAATCTATTAGAAAACTTTTACACCCTTTCTCCCCGAAAAACGGAACACCGTGATTAATGCACATCTCAAACAAAAGATGCGCCCAATGATGCACCCTAATTTTTCAAATGATCGTCGTCCAGTTCCCTATTAGAAATGTAGCGAAGGGCCGGTCTATTGTGCGAGTTTAAGGGTTGAGAAAGAGAAAGAAGACAAAGGATGGGGAACAAATGAGGTAAATAATCTTGGGATCGAGCGACAAAAGAAGGAATTTTCGATCACTCCAGGCCCTGGGAGAAGAAAGCATCTCTATCAATCTTTCTGTCCTTAGCCTCCAGCTTTATTTATTTATGCAAGTACTGCAAGAGGATTGAATTGCGTTCTTCCTTCCCTTGGCGAACGCAATTTCAATTTGGATCGTAATTGTTAAGGCCAGGAGGGCCCGATGCGTTGAAAAGGGAGGGCTCTCGATTTCAGAGAGATGGGTGCCTCGGATTGTCTACAAAAGCAGGGCCCTAGATTAGTCTTTTATTGAAACGATGGGAACAGAGGATTAGTTTTAGGGTGAAGTGCTTCTTCAACTGTGGGCAAGAGAATGTACTTTTTTTCTTCTTCTTTGGAATGGTGAGTTGAAGTAAATGGTGTTTATTTTCTTTTGTCGGTGTCGTCGTTCGAAACTGGCAGCGCCTTTTGATGGTTTTGATGAATTTTATCTATATACCTCTAATGGTTCGTTGAAGAACTTGCTCTTTATAAAATAAAGTGGGAAGTTTTATTGACTAGTACCGTGTTTTAACCTGTCATCGAATGCCCTACATTCTATTTATGCTTTAGGATGCTTATTTTACACGAATTTAATCTGGTTATGGCACAATATTCATCCGCACAAACTCATGTTCGGAACAGGAAGCTCATTTCTTCAACTGCGCGTAAAACAATGTTCTGTTTGCAATGACAGGTTGAAGTAAATGGTGTTTGTTTTCTTTTGTCGGTATCATCGTTAAAAATTTGTTTCGCCTTTTGATGGTTTTGATGAATTTTGTCTATATAACTAATAGTTTCTTGAATAACTTGTTCTTTATAAAATAAAGTGGGAAATTTTACTGATTAGTATCATCGAATGCATTTTATTCCGTATATGATCTGCAAGGCTGATTTTCAATGAATTTAATTTGGTTATGACACGATATTCCTTAGCGCAAACTCATCATGACAATAGAGAGTTATTTCTTCACTGTGGGTAAGACAATGTTCTGTTTGCAATAACAGGCTGAAGTAAATGATTTTTTTTTTTCTTTAGTCGGTATCGTCGTCCGAAACTTGCTGCACCTTTTGATGAGTTTTTATCTATATATCTATAATGATTTTCAGAAAAAGTTCTTCTGTAAGAAATGAAATTAGTTATTCTATTGTTTTATGTAATGTCTTAACCTGCCATCTAGTTATACTGCATTATGCCAAGATCACATACATCAGTATTACGGATGCTGCAATTATTCAGCATGTTGTCATTCATCGGTTTTGCCATGGATATACCGGAATATTTCGTTACACAGGCAATTACAATTCAATTTCGATCATAATTATCCAGATAAAAAGAATATAATCTGTTAATAAGAGAAGATTGTCGATTTCAGAGATACGGGTACCTCAGATAGTATGCAAAAGCAGGGCTTTAGATTAGTCTTTTGTTGAAGAGAATTAGTTTTAAGACGAAACGCTGCTTCAGCTGTAGGCAAGAGAATGTACTTATTGGATTGGTAAAAAGAAATAAATAGTATTTGTTTTCTTTCGTTGGCACCATAATCGGCTACTTCGGTGACGTTTTTTTTTTTTACCTATATATTAGTGAAGATTACTAGAAAATATTCTTTTTTGAATTAAGGTCGGAAGTTTTATTGATTAGCAACTGAAACCTCCAACTTTAATTCAAAACTTGTCATCTGGATAATGTCTTATAATTTCAACGCAAGATGCTCTCATGTTGGATATGATACATAATGCACCCACTATGCCAATTTTCTGCGCAATTGACTTCAATAAGCGGAATATTTCGCCACACGGTCAATTACTAGACTCACAATAATGAATAATAAAAAATATAATTTAATATAATAATGGGTAATAAAAAATATAATTTTTTATTAACTAAATATTTGCTTACAAGATTGTGTTGGTAGATTTCAAATATACAAATAATTCGTCAAAAGTAGTCTTGGGAAAAATTTAGATTTTCTAATTTCAGTGTATCAGTGTTAAACTGAAAATTCAATTTTTCAATTAGAGTTTAGTTTTATTATTCGGGAAGGTCTAACTCACTATCATCATCATATTGCATTAGAACTAATTCGATTTCATCGAAAATTCGATTTTTTAACACCGTCTTTTGAATTTCTCATTTAATATAATGTCAAAGTAAACATAATTTAATTCATATCATTGTATAATTCAAATTTTTTATTTTGGTTCCATCGCTTCTACATTTCAATGTATCAATAATTTTTCGTATACATTAATTTTTTTAATTGATTAAAATGTTTTGAAACAAATAAATCTACACAGGTTTACGCACTTAGTCCGAAACTAAATGTAATTCAGAAACAACTTACATTCACTGTTTTTGAAAATTCCATAATAATATTTGTAATTTTATGAAAATGCTCCATAAAAGTTAATCCACTGTATCTAATTTGGCATTCTTTAAAAAGACAGACGAGCGATCAGATAATTGATTCGGGTCATTCCAAACATTGATTATCCAACCATCCCGAATCAGACGCCAATCTCGACAGTTCCGAACGCTTGATAATTGTATCTGTTCCCACGAATGAAAAGAGCGACGCATTCATTCCCCCTGTCCTCTTGAAGCCGACCGTTGTGGTGGACAGAGTACTTACATAATAAATGGCTAGCAACCCGCATTACGTATAAGCTGTTGCATGGACACCCGTGCTTACAGTCTCTTATGCATCCATCGTTAGTTGCTATGGCAACCAGGGTAAATGCATAACTTGGTGGAGGGAAGGAAACTGCCCAGAACACGCGAGGAGACAGTCACAGTTCGAACCTGTCAATGTGCGGTGCTCACTGCTGCACACGACTACTCAAAGTGCGTGATCACGTGAGGGGCAGAACGAGGAGCTACGAAATTATCAATTGAATATAGACAAACGATAATAAGATAAATCCATTATCTATGACAATGACGTGGAATCCGGTGAGAACCCGAATCTAAATAAAGGTTCACGCGATGCCAAGGTAAAGGAAAAAAGGGCTTCTAATACAAGCAGGGGTTGTCCAGCGGAGAGAATATATAGTTAACGGAAATCAATGCCGCATCCATCGGGTTGAAAAAGTCCGATATCTGTTTCCACGTTAACAGTAAAATTTAGTTATCTTAATTTCGTTTTTTCCCCCCTCCTATCATCATTTGGATTTTTTTTGGCGATGATTTTTTTTTAATTCAACCCGAGTTATTTTCTTTGCTCTATCATAATATCGGATCTGGTGGTAGATGCTTTATCAAAGGCGGAAGAGAATGAATTACAAATAAGCATTTCGAGAAATAGTTTTTTGAGGAAAAAGTTTCAGGAAAGTAATATTGGTTACTGCCGAATGCAGTGACTAACAGTGAAAAAATAATTATAAAATAAAATCCTGACTTTTGAATGCAGTTGGAAAAAGAGAGAGAGAGAAAAAAAAACGTTTAAAATAAATTTTAAATTTTATCACTCATATGCAATTTTTGGGTTTTATTTGGGGATCAGATATTTCGAACTTGACATAGTAATCTCAATTTTCGATGTTTTACTCTTGTTTTAAGGAGGAAAAAAAAAAAAACCTCCAGATTTTTGGAAAATGTCCGTCTGTCTGTCTGTGACAAAGATAATTAAAAAACAATTTGAGCTAAATGGCTGAAATTTGGTATACAATCTTTACTCTAAATTTTCAGATTTCTATTAAATTTTGAGAAAAATCTGTTAAGAAGTCCGTCTGTCCGGTTATGCGAATATAATTTAATGCTATAATTACAAAACGAAGTGAACTAAATAGATAAAATTCAGTAAAGAGATTTAATATCTAGAATGCACACGCCTATCACATTTTGAGCCAATCCCTACTACGGGTTGACTTCTGTCAGTCTGTACTTTCAGAAATAAGTAAAGGCATTAATTCAAAAACACAATGACTTAAACGGATCAAATTTGGTATGGAATTTTGTGACAACAAGTGCAGTTTTGTGTCAAATTTTTGTTTCGCTCAATTGAGAAAAGCATGTCTAAAATATAAATTCGATTTTTAGATAACGCATGTCAGGGATTAATGGCAAACTGACTCGACAAATATCACACTATAAATTTTGCAAAAATGCTAAATTCAAGCCAGAAGTTAATATTTGACTACTATTGTACGCCAGAGTTATATAAGGCATTCTTTGGCATGACAAATTTATTAGAGTGTATGCTAGAAAATTTGCGGTAGACATATCAGGCTGGTTTTAAAAGTAATAAAAAGATATATAAATATTGCCTTTCTTTAACTAAAAAAATAATATCTTGGCGCCAAGAAATGTATATTTACCTGTATTTATAGAAAACGCAAATTTATATGTTCTCCAAAAGAATAGTATTGTGCACAACAAACTGAAATTTGCAGCAATAGTAACTGAAAAAGTGAGTTAAACCAAAAGCAAAATTAATACAATGCACTCCCGAGTATCCGGCCCTAATAAGGTGGATGGGCAGACCGGATAACAAAAAGGCCGGATAGGCCGGAGTTTATGAACTCATTTATTTGTCCACCAATACAAGACGACGAAATTTTTATTCCAAAACCCACTTCTTATTGAGTACCAAGCCTTTCATTTATCTCAAGTCACGTAGAATGTGAATGCGGCCCGTTGAATCATGGAAGAAGTTGCCGTTAACGTGTCGAATTAAAATAGGAAGCTCTGTATTGGTAGTTTATACATGTTAATATACTACACTGCACATCTCAATAATTAGAGAAAAAAGTAAATTAAAAGATATTAATTGTTCACATTATAATATAAATTCTGTAATACCTATCTTAATTGCAGGAAAAAAACAGAACATTAAAGTAAATCGTAAGTTTAATTCGTAAGAAAATTGACTCAAACTGATTTTATTTTTCATTGATAAATGATTACACATATATTAAAAGGTAAGCTCAAGATAAGAGTCAAAAAGGTTTTGAAAAAGTCCATAATCGATGATAATGAACAACGAGCAGAACGCTGCTCTTTCCTATCACAACTTGTATTTTGCACGACACGTAGGAGGATCGTGGCAGACGCTCACTTGCAGTGGCTTAGTGATGTTGGCCATGCAACATCTTGCCTTCTTCATCTATTTACGATAAAAGAAAACTTGGCAGGTTAGTACGGAAGCCGGATAATCGGGAGTGTATGGTAATTTAATATCACTAATGTCTGTGATGCGTTTCTAACAAAAATGGGAGGTATATATCATTTTTTCAATATTTCTTTCAATTTAAGACATAACAACGGAAAATACGAATCTGCAAACAAACAAAAAATGGCATATGTAAATATAAAAAAAGCTTAAATTATATTGGTATATTCCTTGGAAATGCATTAAAAAGTATATTCTTAGCAAGAGTAGTACCCCGAGGAAATGGCTACAAAAAAAAAAAAAAAAAAAAAAAAAGGAAAACAACATAATATTGGCCAAACCTTTTACACAGCGTCGGGTATCTTTGTGTCATGCGGATAAACGTCATATTTTTAAAAGCTATTACATTTTTAAAAGTAAAGCCAAGAAAGACTCTGGGAGGGGCACACAATGCTTACGGGGTTACAGAGGATGGATCGATATTTTAAAGAAGGCTTTACAAATACGTCCTCCCCTTCGAATAAAAAAAAAATTATAAGATCAGAAAGATCTGAGGGTAAATATTGGGACAGACTTGCTGCTCAAAAAGAATGTCGGGGAACATGTGACTTCACACGCTGCAGTATTAAAAAAATTTGTTTTCTTCGAAACTTGAAGTGAAGTGAACTGAGGACTACAAAAGGGAATGTTTCGCTTTCAGATAAATCTAGGATTGAGACTAGATCCCTTAAAGATGTTTAGTTTGAAGGGACTGTGTTGAGTGGTTAAAAGTATTCTTTAAAAATATGCTTTATTTATTTATTTATTGCTTAAAAATACAGTAAAGCACTATTTATATATCTTTCAAATGGGCAGATGTTTTCAAACCAGCAGTAATGGTTTCCTCAAAACTTTCTCGCATACTCTCTAATAAATTTGTCATGCCAGATAAAGTCTTATATTGTACTGGCGTACAATAATTGCGAAATATTTACTTTTGTCGTGAATTTAGCATTTTCACTGAATCAATCGTGTCATTCTGGGCGCATTATTTGGCGATTAATCCCTGGCATGCCGTTACCAGTATACGAAGATGAAATTTGTGGTTTAGACACGTTTTCTCAACCGACTGGAATAAACATTTAACATAAAATTATAGTCACAAAATCCCACAGCAAATTTGATACAATTAAATAATTCCATTTTTGATTTATCACAGTACAGACTGAAAGACATTTAACTCGTTGTTGGATTTGGCTCAAAATTTGATCAATCGTCAACTTTTAGAAAAGCAATTTTTTTTTTTTTTTCCATCTCCAAATTTTTCGAATTTCAGAACTTTTTTTCCAGCTAAAAAGATTGAAAATTAAATATATATATATATAAATTTCGATAACTCTTCTTGCTGATTCGCGTTCATTCTCATTTTCTTTCCTGTGCTTCTTCAGGCGATAAATTTTTACGACCCTACCCCTTATTGGCCAGACAGGAGAATTGTGGAGTACATTAGCGCCAAACTATAACTTTTTGTTGGTGCTAAGTCGTCAAATATGACAATTTTCCTTCATCATTTTCTAATAACCATAAAAGCGAAAATTGAAACCTCAAAAGCGATAAATCGCCAATTTCCGGCCCGTGCATTTTGTGGTTTCAAAAACCTCAAACCAAAATAACATTGTGTTCTCGCATGATAATAAATTCCAAAATATTTCTCATGCCATTTGTATTTCCATGAAATTAATTTAACTGGCCAGAAAGCCATTACAGAAAAGGGCATCAACTTTGGTCTTTTAAAATCCACCCAAAACTTTACCGTGTCCGCATCAAGTCGTTGAGAAAAGCTCCCGGAATAATTAATCTTACCTATGAAAGGAAAGCACTTCTGTATAACTAAGTTACTGGCTCTCGAGTTAAGCGAATGGAATATTAATTCGAAGGAGTTTGTAAATCGTTGCAATTCTTCCTTTGATCGGAACTGATCCTTTATCAATTCGCCGCTGGAATATCGGAGGAAGGGAGGCTGAACCAGAGCTTTGTTCGCATCCATCAAGGGCCCTGTCAAAAATAGACACAGTGACAAATAGGTTCTAACGGGACGCGATTTAAACCGGGGTTATCAATTTTCTCCAAACGTTAGCGGCGATAGAAAGCAATTGCCCAGCGCTCGGCGGAAGGTTCCTTTCTCGTTTTTAAGTGCCTTGGCCACAGATTTCGGCAACATCGGTTCTGGCAAAAGGGCAATTTTAAATTCGCGTTTGGAATGCTGGGAAATCTCTTTCTTTTGCTTTTTTGATTTTTCCGGCCATAAAATTTGACTTCCACCGAAAAATCAAGTGCAACACTTGCTTCCTAGTATTTTAGAACAAGATTGCAAGAAAGGGTTAGATTTTTTTTTTTTGGGGGGGGGGGGTAGGGGGGTTTTAATTTTTCTTCCAGGGGGTTTGAATTTTTTTTTTTTAAAGGAAATTCTAGTGGAATAAATGGAGGGAAATAATTCGAGAGTTAAAATAATAAATAAAGACAAAATCGAAATGCTTGGACGAGGCTCACGTTAGGAAGAATCTTGGCAATAGAAAAGCTACATTGGAAAGAATTTCTTATTTTTAGACTACAGCTGAACGATTCGAGCGTAAAGGTTATAAACGTTGTACTCAAATGGAATTTGAAGAGCTATTTAACGCTACTTTCAGTTCGTTGGACAAAATAAACTGTTGAATTCCGAAATGTTTATTATATATATATATATATTGAAACAATACAGAAATATAGATGATGCTCTCGATATTATGTGGTTTCCAAATCATTATTTTATTTTTCATACGGATTTATAACTCACGTTTAATAGCTGATTCAATAAAATAATAGGATATTGCAAATAAACAGAAATAAAAAGCAAATACAAAATTTTCATTGATATTTGTTTAACTTAGAGTACTGAATTTGTTTTTAAACTTAGGATCTATGTATCATAGAGTTCAAATTTCATCAATGTTATTGGTATATTATTTTAAATGGTAAAATGTTTCTTTCGTATTTCAGATGTTTAATACCAAAAAGAAAGAAAAAGGGGGGGGGGGGACGAAGCTTTTCTTGGGTTATCAAAATTCCCATCAACAACATTTTATTAAATAATACAAAACATGTAATTTATGGCAAATAACTTAAATAACAAAGAATTATTTCCTAAGGTTTAACAAGGATAATAGAAATGCTCTTTTCTTATGATGGTATCGAAAATTTTTTTAAGTTTTCGATGTTACCAGTTGAAATGTTATTAGTAAAACGTTTCATGTGGGTAAACCCTTTTCAAACACGATCTCAATAATTTTTCTTTTTATTTTGTTGTGTTTGAAGGTTGAGTTTAGGGAAGGCAAAAATAGGGTGGAGGGTGCATTAAATTAAAATATTCCAATTATTGAGACTAAACATATCACATATATTGTCCACTAGACTTCAAATAGAGTCGTTTTAAACTCATAAATAAGAGTAATTAAACCTTTGATCTATAATGATACACACACACACATACTCAAAAAGTGACAAAAAATTTTTAAAAAATTAAAATAGAAATATATGAAACGATAACAAGAAAAAAGAGCAAAACTAAGAAAAAAAATATTTAAAAAACCTCAAGGAATATTATTTGTCAAAAAGAAAAAAAAAAAAATCCTACGATATTTAAAAAGGTATTTTTTTCTGCATAACGGTTAACGAATCAACTATATATATGTAAGTATATAATTCTTAAAGCAGAAGGCAGGTTTGAAGACATAGAAGAGACATTTTACATTTTTAAAATTCATTTTAATCCATCCCGGGAAGGCAATTTATTTACAAGCAGGCGCAGACAGAGCACGTCCACAGCAGCGCGGAACAGAAGCAGAAGGGACAAAACAAATGATAACTAGTCTTGTATAACATGGGATTTCCGGCCACGTGTCAATTCAATACTCGTATTGACCTTGGATAAGGGTACCACCGAAGGGATCATTTTCACTTGACATGTGGAACTGATAACACATCATTTTTACAAAGCATTCAAAAGTGGAATGGGATCAGGAAACAAGAGAACACTTTAGAATGACCCCAACATGGGCCGAATTAGACAAAAATTTAGGAAATTAATTTGGATTAAATAAATATATATATACATTTCAAAAGATATATAAAAGAGATTCGAAACATTGCAGAATGGTTCCAATTCAGGCTTGTTTTCTCTGCTTTTCAAAACTTTTAATTTACAATTCATTTTATTTTAAAATTATATAAATAATAATACGTACCAAAAATATAATGAATATTATTCTTGCAACACAAGTCTATATAAAAAACATAATTAAAAAAATGAAAAGTATTAATGCAGATAATACTTGAAAGTATTTTTAAAAATCTATTGCAACTACAGCAAAAAATGTACAGATACAAAATTGACATCACAAAATTTTTTTCTATTTTAGAATGATGTAAAAATAATTTTTATGCAACAAATATACTTCGAATTTTGAGAGGAAAAATTTTTTTAATTTCATTTAATTTTTAATTATAAATCTATTTAAAATTTTGAAAAACATTTTCTTAATAATATCCTACGTGATAACTATGCACCACATTTGGTACACCCAGGTCCAATGTTCTGCTCTGATAAGCGTTTTAATGATTTTTACATTGCTCATGTTGCACCACGTTCTTTATATATAATATCCATTGAATAAATACGATCATGTTAAAGCTTAGACTAAATTAAGAATGAATAAATTAACACAAACGAATTAATTCAATTAATTCGAGAGGATTAAGCATCGTATAGTTAGTGTAGTTTCAATGCTTTATTCACACTGTTAGCATAAAACATTTTTCTAAAACGCATAACATGAACAAATAAAGAAGTAGTATATTTACTAAAACAAGAGCTGGACGTCAGCTAAAAGTGATTTCTAACAACGCCCTTAACTACGACCTATAACAACACAGACTATTTACCTACAACAGTAGTTTCCAAATTCCATGTTTTGCTCGTCACAGAATAGAATAATAACACGACAACAATGCAGCTGAGGCCAAATTCAAATCTCAACGGAGCCTTGGCCCCGCATTGTCAGTCCAAAAAGTCACAAGGGAGTTGAGAACGAACTCTGCGCGAGTTCATAACGGAAAGTTTTGCAAATGCAATTGAATAATGTTGTTAGAATGCCCATTGAGAACAAGATATTCATCGTAAAAGCGTTATGAAATTCTGCGAATGAAAATGAAACTGGTAACCTGAGCCAACTAATTGAAATTATAATTAAGGAATGGAACAGTTATGTTGGTTGAACAGTTACAAGTTTACATCAACCATCTAGTAATAACATCTATCGTGGTGTCATTCACACCAAAGAATTATTTTTGTATTACTTAAAGCAATTTTCAAAGGTTTAATAGCATTGCACTTAATATGGCAACTTTTTTATTTGGCGATTTTTGATTTAAAAACAATTGCACATAATGAACGTGAAATGGCTAACGCCACTTGAAATCTTGATCGTCTACGCGTCGTTTCAATTGCTAACAGTGAATCATTCTTTTAGTAGTTGAGAAAGTTATTTTATTTATTTATTTATTGTTTCGTATTTTTTTCTATAATATAATATTATTTTTATTAGTCTTTAAACTTTATTTAGTTTATTTAACATCATTTTTTGTTTACATTAGAATAATTTATCTTCGAGAATATTGTTCGAATGCGTTGATTTTAATTTTCAGAATCGTTTGAATCGGCAACGATAAGAATATTCTTTTAGTAATTTAAACAATTGTTCATTTTCTTTTTTATTAATTTTGTCATTTATTGCTTCCCATTTTCTTCGGGAATACAATTTTTTATTAGTCTGTAAACTTTATTTAGTTTATTTAATAATCATTTTCTTTTACAATAATGTTTTTCTTTCATCATTTTGAATATTATTAATGTACGTAGAATCTAAATCCCTGGAATCGTTTCAAATGGTAACGGTAAAGACATTCTTTTAGCCATTGAAATAATTTTTATTAATTTTTTTATTTATTTATTCACATTTTGTTTAGTAATATAATTTTATATTTTATTAAACTTTCAACTTTGTTTTATTTATTAATTCTTTTGTTTATCTTAGAATCTTTCATCATCGTATTTTTTGAATAGATCGAATCTAAACTTTGAAGAATTTATGAATTATATTTAATCCATCTTATTTTCTTAAATATTCATAGATCACTTTACTTTTTTTTTATATGCTAGTTAATAGATACGGATATATATCGATTATTATTATCGGTGTTAAATATAAAAGAACACAATTCATTATCGTATGTATGTTTGAACTTCCCTTCGATGTTTTATACTTCGTGTTTTAAATAATACAAGATTGTTAAGTCGAAATTGGAAAATTAAATGAATTTGAAAATTTGTACGGCAGCAGGTTTCTTATCATCCTTATTCTGAAATGAAAAATCCGAAAAGTTATTACGTAAATGAAATAAAAACATACGTATTAAATTATTGTTAAATGACATGCACATTTACGTATGTTACTTGACTACGATGTCAATCGAAAGGACTAGCAACGAACATTAAGCAGCACAAACTTTTAGAAAACTCTCACGCTCTGAAAGTAAAGAAAGACATATGAAATCTTTTTTAAATCCCCAACTTAAAAAAATTTCGACAAATAAAAAAAAAAGACAGAGAGGTCACATACAAACTGAAAAAAAAAGAAGAAAATAAATGCGCCACTTTTTAATTTACAAAAAGAATTTTTTAAGAGAGGAAAAGTGTCAAAAATGAAATATTACTATAAGAAAAACATAGGGCAAAAATCTGAAACTATACTAAGCTACAAGAACCACTACATATCGGCTTTTTCCTTTACTTTCTTGTCCAAGTAAATGCTTACCTTGGACAAATCCTTCATAGAAAATAAACACCACAAAAACATACTAGGCTTAAAAATGACTGCCCCCAAAGAATACAATGTTTTTCTTCTGTATAATTGATGTAAATGTTTAATTTATTTTTAATGTTTCCAGTAAAAGAATGGGGTATCAAAATGTCATTTACTTTCTTTACTTTGAAAAAAAAATATGCTATTTCTAAGGATATTAAAATCATTATTTAAATATATTCTAACTTAAAAGAATGTTACAAGACTTGTACAGATGACGATGTATGAAATCGACAAAATATTTATAATTCGCGCCTGTTTCATAGCCATTTTTTTAATTTAATTTATTTATTTATTTTGCAGTTAAAATTAAAAACGTCTAGGCATTTGCCTATATATATAAAATAATTCAAATAAAAAAATAACTTAAGTGAGAGGTAATTAATAAAGTAATTTAAATTTTTGTTTCTATCGGTCGTGAAAATGTGTTTTAAAACAGAAATTTGATTTTTAGATATTATTAAGGCCTTCAGAGATAAACCGCCAGGAATGATTCATTAAAAATGCAAAATTCACAACAAAACTTAATATTTCGTGACTATTGTCCTCCAATGGCATGTAAGGCGTTCGCTGGCATGTCAAGTTTATTAGAGAGTATGCGAGAAGTTTTGGGGAGACCGTTCCCGTTGTTTTATGTAACAATATTGCACATACAGTACCGAATAATATTGAACGATGATATGAAAATACGTTTCACTACTTTGAGTTCAAAATAGGACTTTAATGTAATTTAACTAAACAATCATTTAACCAAACAAAATGCAGTAGTCTTCTACATCTGTTTTTTACTTTCCACCAAGTATCATACTTATTTAAAATTAATCTCACTCTCTAACAGAAAATTCTACAGATTCCCTGAATTTCCATTAACATCGCCCAAAGGCTTCTCGTATCTAGACAGAAACAATCCATAAACATTACTCGAAACATCTTTCCATTGTGAAAAGGAAATTCTACTTCGTTATATTAAACTCTAACCTCATTTTTAACATGTTCCAAAGATCCCCAGCGTGCCACGGGGGACCGAAGACTATCGAGTAAGAAGAATGTGAGATAGCCAGTGGATTCGAGCCGTCAGAAACGAAAGGGGGACAAAGACAGGAGGAAGACTCGGAGTTGAAAGGCGAGAGAAATGGGAGACAAACGGGATCTAGGGGCGTTTCCGCCCAAACGCATTCAGTGTCGTAGAAGGGCAACGTCAGAGAAATTTAACATTTCTCTGCCGTTTCCCCTTTGTCCCGGTTGAGCGATCAGCAGGCTGGATGCAAGATGCATTTCGTTAAATAGGACGGCGATGCGTCCATTGGATGAGAAATGGAGAATTTTTAGAGATTCTTCCACTAAAGGAAAGTTCAAGCATCTATTCTATGGTTTGTCTCCGACAATTCCAGAGTGCATTTGTTCTTTTCCAAACAGCTGTGTTGAAATGACAGTGGGGTGTGTGTAACAGCATTGTTGTGTTGTTAATGGTAGGAAGAGGTAATAACCGCTGTATTTACAATAAATCCAAAAAATTGGCTTTCGAAAAAAAGAATTGTTCTCTGAGTTTTGAAATTTTTTGTGGGAAAATAGAAATTTGAAAGATGAAAAAGATTATTTTTTATCTTGGTTTGTACAATAATAATAATGATGTTTCAAAGTTACAAAATATAATTTTGTAAGGATTCTCTCAACAACTCAAAATTTCATTTCGTTTTCTTGTTATTCTTTGTGTATTGTTTTCCTACACTGATTTGCTGGTGTAACTCACTGGAGTGTCAACCGTGGGGGGGGGGACTAGAGGGTCAATGAGGATTTTGATTCTTCGACTGTCTCCGAGGGTACCGTAAACAATAGATACATATTAAAACAGTTATGGCACTTCTAAGGTGAAATACGAAGAAAGTGTACCAGTGGAATAATAATGCCACCACTGGATATCATTCTAATGCCCCTGGAACAGTTCTCCCTATGATCAATCAGCCAGACACGAATAGGGAGTAGACTGAAAGCCCCTTACCGGCGGCTATTTGGTGCTGCTGTGCCATATGAAATGCCTATTATGCGAGATTCTATCAGGCAGGAATCATTGTACAGAATCGGTGTTGAGGGTGTCCATGAACTTGTTTAATCTCCAATATTGAATAAGGCTTGTAACTACGAATTAAGTAACACGTATGAAAATTCCAAACTATGTATTTCCAAATCATGAAAATTTCTCAGACAACTACATTCAACAGGTCGTTACAGGCAAAAATGCTCATGCATATTTTTCTTTTTTTAAGATTAAGAAGAATGATCAAGTAAAAATTAGAATATCATTGAAAATGTGCCACTTGCTGCACGTTGTTGAGTTTTGTATATCTTAATGCATTCGAAAAGTCTGTGAGTAATAATGATATCATTTAATCATCCTCATCAATATAATATTTATCATTCTCATAATTCAAAAGCATTTCTTCAACTTTCACGAAAAAGAACATGTTAGGTGAAATTCAATTTAGTTTAAAGTATTATAATGGAGGTTGAACATACATGCAGAATCCTACAGTAAGATTTGGCACGTTTCTTCTACGAATTTTTGTATGCGTGAGTTTTATTTCTTACAAATGAGAATTATATTCCACTTTTACTAACCTTAAAAGCAAATTAAAAAACTTTTTGCATTAAAATTAAATATTTATGGTTTTCCTGAAAGATCAAATATTATAAGTACCTAATTGTACTTATTGAATTCGCTTGGTAATATCATATATATTTGCATTGTAACTTTAGATGTAGCAAACAATACATATTTTTAACATGATGGTTGCAGCGTGACTCGCCTGTGATTCACAGCTATTATCTAATTATTCCCACCAACTATCTAATCAGACTATTCCTTCTATATTACAGCAAAAAATACCAAAGAGGAGGGCACCTATTAGACAGATTATCCAAATCATAAAATGAAACAGTAGTAACTGAGTCTGAGTAACTAGTTTGAGTGAGATATTCTTAAATGTCTCGCGTTTCAAAATTACGTAGGTATAGTTACCATACAACCTTTCCTCACTCACACTGTCTACAGTTCTAAAGTAGAATTTCGAAATAAGAATCTGAATATCCTATTATAAAATGATAAATATCTTCCTAGAAATAAATAACAATTTTAGCTTAAAAAAACGAGGAGGCATAAAGTGATTAGAAAAGACTTAATTCTATGCACAGCTTCAGTAATGGGAAAACCTGCATTATCCTAATGAAAAACATATCTAGTATACACAAAAATCACAAATATGCTATAATTAAAACCAAAATTAAATTCGATTCTTTGAATATTTCGTTATTTTAGAATGGCATTTAATAGCATCATTAGACTAGTATTTCATCGTTATAAAAACTTTAAATCTTCTCTTCCACAACACTGTGCCCCATGATAATGGCGAAATTTTTTTTTATCTCTTCCCCCCTCCCTCCCCTACTTTTTTTTTTTTTTCGAATTCTGTTCCACATAATGAAGCTAATCTAAATTTTCTCCGAATGATTTGTTCCAAAAATTTGTTTAACAAAAGCGTGGGTCGTAAGCGGATCCGTAAAATCTTGGGAGGCGAATTACTTGCAAGCAAGGGAGGGTTAGGCTTCTTCAGCTGGTACAAAAGGATGGTACAGGCCGGGGCGGTGAGGAAGGAGGAGCCCCGACACCACGGCGCCCACTGTGTCATTTTCGCGAGCGCCCCAATTTTGTCTTTTCGCTCCACCAATGCTCACGTTGAGCGGAGGGGGCTAAAATCGATGCACAAACATAACAAATGTATTGTGGTGATTTTTCATTCCCTACTTGGGGCGCAACTTTGAGAGCGACAGAAAGGACCCGACGCACGTTTTACGAGAAGAAGAGATATGTCTTATCTTCTGTTTCGCTTTTCTTCGTCTTTGAGTGATTCTTTTAATTTTTTTTTCTTTCGTCCTTTTGCTCGAGAACATTTATTTTTATTTATTAATGTTTTTTCTCCCCCCCCCATCCTTCGCTCAATTTTACTTCTACACACGAATCAGGAGAACAACTAATAAAACAGTAACAGTGCGATTCTGAAAACCAGCGGAACTGGTCTCTTCAGAATTCTTTTACATTCTATCTAATAAAGGTGTTATTCCATCCCCTCCCCCTCCAAAAAAAACCCCTGGGCCTTCGGTATAGCCGCTAATGCCTTATATGGTACTGATGAACAATACACATCGAACAATACATCTATACACTAAGAAATATAGATCTTTGGCGTGAATCTCACTTTGGTACTGAATCAAACATCCGATGTTTGGGAATTAATTCCCAACATGCGATTAGTACACGAAAAGTTGGTATGCATCTAAAAAGCCTTTTTTCAACTGACTGAAACCAAAATTTGACATAGAATTATAATTGTTGTCACAACATTACATGCAAATTTCATCTATTGAAATCATCGCGTTTTTGAGTTATTGTGTTTACATACACGCGAGAATACAGATCGACAAGCGGTCAACTCCTTGTCAAATTTGGTGCAAAATTTGCTAATGATCTACATTTTAAAAGCTAAATCTATGGACCAAATTTTATTTGCTCTTTATATATATATATATACGTCTTTTACGTTTTTCGTAGTCATGAATTCACTCGTACACGAACAATTGGACAAAACGATTTCTTCTAAAAAGATTCCACTCAAAATTTGATAGAAATAAATTTACTAAGTTTAAACACCAAATTTTATCCATCTAGCTCAAAGTGTTTTTAAATTATCGCGTTCACGAACAGACATACAGATATAATTTCAAAATTGTATTTTTTTGAACAGGGAGGAAAAATTTGTGTCAAAATTTCGAGTTCGAGTTTTTAACACGCATCGAGTAAGACTATATTAAGCAATATTAAAATACGTCGTAACAATGTGTTTATAATATACTTTAAAACTGAAAATATCTTATAACGAAAAATATTAATTAAGAAATAAAAGTAAAATAAAACGCGCGATTTTTTTTTCCTCCTTTTTATTTTCTTTCTTTTCTGTTGAGTAAAGAATAAAAATGTATAATTGTAAAAATAAGTCTATAAATAAAAGATAATAAATGGAAAAAGAATAATCAAAATGTATAAAAATATATGTTGGGAGTGAATGGTTATGTTTTATGGGGTTTAGTATCTCTATAAGCACAGATATACTAAAGATACATATTACACCAAAGATTTTTATTTGTTTCCGATATAAGTTGTCCCTGAATGATGCAAGATTATTACAACTCAATTAATTTTGTTAAATATACATTTAGAATTAAAACTACCAATCAACACTTTCACCTACATACATTTTTAATCTTTACTCAACAGAAGAGAAAGAAAGAAAGAAAAAGAAAAGGAGAAAACAAAATCGCGAGTTTCATTTTACTTTTATTTTTTAATTAATATTTTTCATTATAAGATATTTTCAGTTTTAAAGTATATTATAAACACATTGTTACGACGTATTTTAATATTGCTTGATGTTTTAAATTTCCATGCTAGAGCGCTATGATTATAAATTGAATTATATTCGTAAGCAAATAGCAGAAATATTTTCCCCAACTTATTTATAGACGCATATAAATCTTCAAAACCTAATAACTAGATTAAATGCCTTAATGTAGTTGAATCAACTAGAATTCGGCCGCTACCTATTTTGGAAATAAAGTCTTCAAAAGGAAAGGTCATGAGGAAACAACAACCAATGAAAAAGCGATTTAGCTAACAACATGATTTCACATAAGTCGAATCCACAAAAATCCACAGCTGAAATTTGTTTCTCCAATCGTTAAACAAGCTCCAATCCTAACGGCAATTATTTGAACTAAACAAGATTTCGCAACTCTCGACGTTTAAACTAATAATCGGAATATCTTTGCTAACAAGACAGTTTATAATCGTATTAAAGAGGCAATAATCAATTAAATCGTCAAGACAACAATCCTATGGGAGGCAAGGTGGATGAATACCTCTTTCGTTGAGCAAGAACTTTCAATGAACAACCCCAGCTTTGTTACGATTCCTCCCAGGTTAGGGTTCCTGAAGTTGGAATATAAATGAAGACATTAGGAGAGTAACGTAAAACCGTGTCGGTGTCGTTTCATTGTTAAAGAGAGTTTACGACATCAGATTGTACTCTTCGTCCAGGACTATTTTTCGGCAGATATCAGGGTATCGATTGGAAAAGAGAGTAAACAACCGACATCTGCGCTCTTTTATGATTCTTTTGACCTTTTGGCATCACCCGAGCAGACAGAGGCTTTCCATTAATTCGGCGTATTTATGTTCGGGAGGTGGCAACATTTATGGCGTATGACATGACGATGGGCGGCAGAAACAGAAGTTTTGGGAAGTTTCTATTACCGAGTTGAGTTCTGTTGTTTCGTTATTTTCTTTGTAATAAAACACGTTTTTCTTCAACATTTTTTTTGTTTGTTTGTTTGGTTAACATAACTATGACATCTATGTATGAGAATAGTTGAATCGTAATTTCTCGTGCCTGGGTTAAAAGTGACGTTTCTTACAACGATGTCACTGGAGATTTAAGGAGGTAAAGAAATTGCACTCATTATTTCGTCATCATAAAGGTGGCTTAATGATGATGCGTCATCGACTAATCTATGGTCCAGTACTGCGGTTTATTAGACACAAAAGGTAAATTCAAAATTCTTCGTTAACCTGATTCTGTGAGACTAGACCTAAATCGAACAATTATACTAAAACTACCAGATTTTTTACATATTATTCAGGTACATTCCGGTATCAGATAACAACATCTGGAACAGGATATAAAAATAGTAGATATTGTCAAAATAACATTACATAGAAGATGATCGATAAAGTCTATTTACGCTCTTTAAATTCAAAACGGCGTCTCGTATTGGCAGGTTAGTCACGTGTACTTATAGTAAAACGACTATGTTCAATTTATTGAGACTGGTTCCAACAACTCTGGCGGCGAAAAGGAGAAATTGGAAAAGATAACTAAAAAAAATTAAGGAAATTAGCCAAAATACTCAGTAGAACAAGAATCTCATCAAACTTTTCAAAACTTTCTCGCATACTCTCTAATAAATTTGTCATACGAGAGAACGCCTTACACGGCACTGGCGTACATAGTTACGAAATATTAACTTCTGGCGTGAATTTAGCATTTTTACTTAATCTATCGTGCGGTACTTGGCTAGTTATTTGGCGATTAATCCCCCTGACACGCGTTAATAATATCGACTTAAATAAAAAGTTTAACACAAAACTGCACTTGCAGTCTCAAAATGCAGCACCAAATATCATATATTTAAGTCATTGCGTTTTTGAATTGTAGAATTTTCATACTTCTGAAAGTACAGATCGACAGACGATCAACCCGTTGTTGGATTTGGCTCAAAACTTGATAGGTGTGAAATCTGAGTCCCGAATCTTATCTATCTAGCTCCCTTTCTTTTTGTAGTTATCGTGTTAACTTATATACGAACAGACGGACTTCCTCCGAACAGATTTTACTCAAAATTAACAGATATCTGCAAATTTGGTGCTAAGACCGCATAATAAATTTCAACCATGTATCTAAAAGAGTTTTTGAGTTATCTGTCACAGCCAGACAGACGAGTATTTTCCAAAAATATCAGCTCAGGGGGGGGGGGATTTGAACTCAAGAAAGTCCAAAACTTGGATATTCATTTAAATCTCGAGTTCGAATTTTTTTGACGATTAACATATTTTCTCCATTCTATGTATATGAGAAAGTAAAAATGAATGTTGTACCATAATACAGTAATGCAATAGCGTCTAGTTCAAATTGGAGACACATTTTGAATCGGGATAGAGTTGAAATTCAGAATACTATCTTTACCGATACAATTTTTACTCGCTGATAAATAAAAAATGGCATAAACAATTAATTTAAATCAGTACAGAGTCGAAAATTTTTCTCCTGCTAATTTCGAGCACTAATGACCTTTTACCCACCATCCAAATGCTCAAAGGATTCTAAAATTAATTAGTAGAGACGAATTTGACGTCTATCACGCGAGCAAGAACTTAAAAACAGAAAAGAATATATAAGAAATGTGTTTTTAGAATTTTAATATAAAAGCTACTTGTTTATGATGAATATCGGACGTATTTTCCATACCATGTTTTGAAATCCCACAAGGGGGAGAGAGAAAAAAAGTATTTTCAAGAAGCCAACTCAAGAAAAGTTAAAAGTAGTTTCTAATTTAAGGTCGAGAAAAAAAAAGGAATAGCATTTTCTAAAAGGAAATTCGGTTTTTAAGTACATCATTAGAATATGAAAAGTCTTTTGAATAATTTTTAAGTTCCTCTTACGATTACATAGTCTCACAAATTCATCTTTTTTAACTAGTACTTAACGTAAAAAGGTCATAAATTAAGACGGAGCTATTATACGTTAAAATGTATTACAGAAATGATATATATACTTTTTAAAGAGCGCTTTACCAGTGCTACTGATAACATGCTTCAGCCAAGTCAATGGCACACTTATTTAAATCTTTAGAATGTTTCAAGCTAGGAAATATACAAATATAAGAAGGAAAAATAAAAGAAGAGTAAAAAAAGAGGAGAAAATAGGAATAAAAGAAGAAATAGGAATAATTGTTTCATATTCTTGAAATATACAATTTGATAAACTTACCATTCATCTAGAAATTCATTCGAGTTTATAAAGATCTAGATATCACCAATAGTCTACCATTTTAGTGCTCTGGAATTTTTTTAGAAACTCATTAGAATGTGTTGTGCTGTTTGTTTCATAGCTCCCAGACTAGTATATTTTAGAGCTCTGGAATTCTTTAAGAAATTCATTAGAAAGTGTTGTAATGTTCAGGATCCCTAGACTAGTATATTTTAGAGCTCTAAATTTTTTTAGACAATCATTAGAATATGTTGTACTGTTTTTATCAGGATCCCTAGACTAGAACATTTTAGAGCTCTAAAATTTCTTTAGAAATTCATTAGAATATGTTGTATTATTCATAGCAGGATCCCTAGACTAGTATATTTTAGAGCTCTAGAGCTGTACTTCAGGATCCCTAGACCAGCACGATTGTACTTCATTAAAGGGTCGCGTGCAGAAAGATGATCAGTTACGAAGCATCTGAAATCTGAGAATAAATAGTCTGAATTTATTCTATTGCTAAATGCAAATATCTCTTTTCGACTTTCCTCTCACTCCTACTCAACCATTCACTTCAAATTCGTCTAGAAAATTCCATATACTACAAAAGGCCAAGAGTTCATACGGGGATTAATTTTCTATTTGAAGCGCTGATCGCAGAGCGAGCTCTCAAGATGCTCTCTTTGAACGTTACTGTTGTTTTCTAAGTAGCTATTTTCTAGCTGCTTGAGTGACGATTTCTTATAATTGCTGTCCTTTAAGTATGACGACAACGCGTTTGCTCTTTTTTTCATTGTAGCCCACCGAGGTTTTTCTGTAATATGTGCATAGGAAGCATTCTTTGAAAAAACAGGCTTGGAATTCTTTGATAATTTTTTCATTATTTTAAGGAAATGGTTCAATTTTTATTTTTTGTCAACATTTCTTTGTTAAAACCATGACTAGTACAGCTCAAAGAATTCGATTAAGAAGGCCGAAAACAGGAAAAAAAAAAAAAAAAAAAGAGTACGTGAGAAAACATGTTGAATATCTATAGTTTTAGAAAGGAATTGGCTGGTGTTGCGTTTTGATTCGATGGGAAAGTACCAGCTAGCGTAGCTCAGAAGTTAAAGTGAAGCTGAGATCAAATTATCTTTAGAACGCAGATTAATTAAAAGCTATTAATATGAAGAGACAGATAATTTAGAATTTATCCTGATATAATCATTCAGAAATTATGTAAAATTTATCATTCGAAATTCTAGAGGAAAAAAAAAAGAAACCTTAATGCATGGATATATATTACAAAAATATCATAATTTTTTTTAAATGAACTCTACTGTTAACATATTTCATTGAATCAATTTTTATATTTATTTAAATCTTTAATGACCATCAAGTTTAGAAATCTAAGAAAATAAGAAATGAATAAAAAAGAATAAGTAATAACGAGAGAAAAGACAAAAGAATGAATAGAAAAAAGAATTAAAAAGAGAGAAAGCAAAGAAAAAAAAAGCGGGAAACTGTGCCGGAGCGAGAGGGAAATAGGAAGAACTGTTTCACACACTTGAAATATGCGGTTTGATTAACTTTTTCCATTCATCTTGAAATTCATTAATGTTATAGCAGCAAAGCATAAACGTTTAGGAAGGAAATAAAATAAAAATTATATTATTAAAGCTAATAACATCCTGGAAAATGATGAATTTTAAGAAACTGAAATAAATGGAAACAAGAGTAAGGCGTTCCGAAGCTATCACTTCTTTTTTCATCGTTTTATTTTTCACTTTTCCCCTTTTTTTTTTTCCCTAAAAAAAATCTTTCAAGGCTGCATAAAGCTGCTGTAAAATTAGTAGAAAGACGCATGTATCTCTGCAATATTAAAGAGTATTAGGAAAATTCACGGCGCATTTTATCTTGTTTTTACACAGAGGATAGACGAATAAAAGATTTTTTTTCCCCTTTGGTTTTTTTTGGTGATATTTTTTTATGAAGAGCATGGTGCAAAGAAAAAAAGATCCTTTTCCTCATCCTCAGGCTATGTTACTATCTTCTGCATAAGATTTCGAATAATTCTTCACTCTGTTTCATGGGGTTTTCTGGGAAGGCTCAGAGAAAAAAAAAATATCAATGTAGAAAGAGAAGTGAAGGAAAAAAAATGATGTATACAAGTAAAAATTTAG
This sequence comes from Argiope aurantia, assembly GCA_026543865.1. Taxonomy (NCBI): domain Eukaryota; kingdom Metazoa; phylum Arthropoda; class Arachnida; order Araneae; family Araneidae; genus Argiope; species Argiope aurantia. Next base: position 60,588 of record JAPMOR010026368.1, on the reverse strand, counting down.
AGGAGTATTCGTGTTATCGACATTGCCAGAAGATTCTTAAGACAAAAAAAAAAAAAAAAAAAAGGCCGAGGAAAGGTGGGGGGTGTCTAAATTATCGGGAAAGCTTGGCGAGAATGAGGGGAAAAAATGCATTTGGCTAAAGGCGGGGGTGGGAGGTTTAGCCGAGAAAAACCGAAGAAAACAAATGCGTTCTGGTAAAATATTTGCTTTTTCCGATGAAAAACTCATTTGACTTGCACATCAAAAATCCAGTTTCTGAAAAAAAAAAAAAAAAATGCGTTGTTACTTCATGTACTATGCAGTCCTAGTTCTTATACAAATGTATCAGCGCCGAATAAAACTGTTAAAAGTCGTACTTTGATGCAAAACTTCAGCAAAATAGCATAATCGCCGGGGGACGTTGTTTGAAAGAGTCCATATAATAAACCTCGGTTAAAAAAAATGAATTCTTTCTCAAACAAATATTCGTACCATATAAAGAAAATAAGTAGCAGCATAAAGACAGCCTTCTTATATAATATGTAACGCAGATTACAAAATGTTACGCAGAAGCATAAAAAAGTTTTATATTGATACTTCGAAACCTTTTTGAAAAAGAAACATGCCATAAAAGAAGCAGTTTTAATAATTTACGATTTGTTATAACAAAGAGACGTGAAAAATCTTAATATTGCATCCAGTATTTGAAATGAATCGATTTTTAGATACAAAATGTTATTATAGCATTTTATGAGACAAAATGTTTCAATTGTTTACAAAAATAAATGCTTCATTACGTCACAGAATCAAACTAGGCATTTCTTCGAGAAGAAATTTCAGGCGATTTTTATAATACTTTTCTTGAGATTTTAAATTGAATGTGGCATCTTAAATCAATGGGAGAATTTTCCATTCACACAAGATGTTTTGCATTTGATTTCTATAGGTAGTGAAAAGTACAGATTGTCCGACCATTGTCTGATTGGTCATTTGGCAGATTTGGTCCCATGCTTGATATTGACCAACAATTCTAGTAAAAAAGATACCACGCTAAAATTCAAGCATTTGATTTATTACGTTTCTGAATCATCGAGCTCACTTAGGTATTAATAGACTAGAGATACGACAGATATAACACCGCTTAATGCATCTGCGACTAAAACCTATGGAATATTTAAACTATGTATTGGACATAAACTCAGACAGATATGCCGAAGGATTTTCAGTTATTTATTGTCCTCTTCGCTTCCCTACCAGTCAGTTCCCTGACATTTATTGACAAAAACAAGAGGGGGGGGAAGGGTCATGAGGTTGAGAAAAACAGTCAATCAAGCTGAACCCCTTAAGAAATACAAAAAGGAGAAAAAGCATGGCAATGATGTCAAATAAGATACCGTGGAAAAAAAAGCCTTAACACTTTATTGTCGTAACAAAATGTTCAATACAATTGACACATTAACAAAATTAAATGTCTTTAAAATACCGATGATATAATAAACAAATGCGAAAGAGGAAAACATAAAATGCAATAAGGTAAAGTGAAAATGCATATGGTTTACAAAAATGCTATTTATGATATAGAAAAATTTTGATAATGTGCTTGTCTAACTTGAGTAGCTGTGGCATTGACAGTAACAAAAGCACAATGAGAGATGGATGGTCAACCAATAATAGATTTGTTTTAAAATTTTATATGCACAGGTAGTTTTGAAAGTAAGATCAAAGGCTTTAGAAAAGATATTTGTTTATTTTTACGATCCTCGTGTTTACTTGGCGATTTTCAGATTACGCAAAAATCGCCTAAGAATTCGGTCCACTTAACGATTTTTTAATTAGGCCGCCAAGCTCCATCATATTAAAGATGCCAAAATTTTGGCAGAATGATTGACAACTTCTGTTGGCGACGATTTGCATTTGGGGGGGGGGGTATTTTATAGGTTCAAAAAATAAATAAGTACCCGAGAATAGCTTGTAGACTTTACTCGATAATTTTTTTGAATTTCTGCGCTCAAATACTGGCAAACTTTCAGTTGATAAATTCATTAAAATTTACAGTTTTGATGTAAGATCCATACATCAAATTTCATACTTTTAGCTCACTGTGTTTTTCTGTTATCGCCTTCACATATAGAGAGTCAGATAGGTATTAAAAGTAGAGATTCGTTAACATTTCGAAGTCGAATTAAATTTGACTGTTACAATAATTTCGAAATTTGGTATTCGAGAAAAAAGAAAAATTGATACAGAAATACATTATTGATGATTCCTTACCTTTTTAGACAGGTGTATAATTTATTGATACTTATCGCATGATTATACCGGAAATTATTTCTTCTTAACAGACACAGATTTTTCTAACAAAATAATTTTTTATGATTCGCCATATTGTTTAGAAAAGTTTTTCGACTAACAAATAACACTCAAAGTGAGCAAAGGATTGTTATAAAATATCTTTATTTCCAATATGCTCTTTTTTTGCTCAGAAAAATGAATAAATTATTGAAGCTTTTCGTATAATTACATCCAGAATTATTCCTTTCTCCACAGCCACAAATTTCTCTAATCACAAAATAAATTTACTATGAATTACTATAGTATTCAGAAAACTTTTCCTACCAACATATAACGCTCAAAATAGCCATAACATGATCATAACGAAAAAATTCTTTACCTCCATTATAACCATTATTAAGTTCATTTTTGCATAACTGCACATAACCCGAAATTTGAATGTAAACCACCACAGGTAATTTCAGAAAAATTCCTTTACCAAAACTATCAAAAACCAAAGAAAACTTTGAAAAGCGTAGCACTAATTACCGCATTTGTGTCCACACTTAAAAAGTTTTTTTGCGCAGTATCCCGCCTAATGAGATCACAAAATAAAGCCGTAAATTCTGCAAAGATACCATCAGGGGCTAAGACGTGCTACGGAGTTCGTGATAATTAAGCGCATATTAATGCGGTTCCTCACGATAAGCCAAAGAGGCCTATTGAAATAAATTATAAATACAGGGGCCTCCTTGCATTAATTCTGTTGCGTAAGACAGTTAAAAGCAACTAGTAAAACAGCCGTGTCTGGTCGTAGAATAATTAAAAGCATATTCTTTTGAAAATGTGCATAATAATATATGTACCCTAATCCAGCGTGCCAACAGTTAGTTTCTGGGGAAGGGGTTGGGAAAACAGTGTCTGAAGACAGCAGAATATGCTTTTCTGCGTGCAGTTTGGGTTCGTCCGTGCAGAGGTTTCCTTTTCATTCAATTTCCACTTCAAGGCCATTGGGGCTGTTGCGTTTCATCAATTGTTTCAGGAGGCGCACTGGATTGTTATTGAAGAATTTCTAATGATATCTGTCAAGAACGGGCATTAATAGTACCTCAGCAACTGTCTGCACGTACAGGAATGGAAATGTAGCGCATTACTTTCAGTCAGTTAATCAGAATCATTAATCAATGACTCGCTTAATGGATGGTTTATTAGTTTGCGTTGATTACGTAAAAGGCATGCAATGGCTGATGCGTTACTTAAGGATTTCGCCGATAATTAATGCTGTGGAAATGAGTTTGACACGATTGTCTGATTGGGATAAATGTGCTAATATTTAAACCGAGAGAAATATATGACTCTCCTGAAAATTATAGTGAAAGTTGTCTTTTATTCGCTGATTGATTTGAGAACTTGGTTATCAACAGGAAGTTAATATTAAGCGTTAAAAGAAGCCTACGCATTCATCTTTAACACTTTACTGCTTTAATAGTTCAATGATTTTGAATGGTAATGCTCAATTTTCAGTTAAAATGTACTCCAAAATTCTTTAATGATTCATATTAATTAATTCATTTAGCTTCGATATCTCAATATGCATAAAACTCTCGAATATGCTATAAAAATAAATATAGATTCGATATTCAGCATTTCAATCGCTGATTTGCAAGAATGAATTGTTTATGCTCACAATTATTATGAAAAGATTATCGGTTTTATATCGATAATTTAGTCTTTTTACTTGTGCATTAAGGAATGAATACAGTTGAATATGTATCACTTAAATTCCGACAGTATTCACTATATCTCAATTGCATAAGTAAATAATCCATGAGATATCATGTTGAATTCGTTGTATCTAAATTCTAAGATTATACAGAATGTGCAAAATTCAACTTTGAAAAAAAAATTATTTAGAAAATAGCGTAGTAAAAACTTATCGCGTTACATTTATATTCATATTCAAGCATCACTGATATTATTTGACATTCCTTCGAGATCATACGTTGAAGCAAGCATTCATTTATTTTCTTCCTTGTTAAAACGATTGTTTCGTAATTAAATAATCATGCAGGAAAAAACACTACTTTTTCAACGATTCAAACAAACACATATACAAAAACATACCAAAAAATTAATTGCAGCGTTTTAATTAGTTTGGAGACTTCAGCAGCATATTATCAGTTAAAGTAGCGATCAAACGAGACAAACTATTGCGCGCAATAAAAAGGTTAAGTCTACTTTTCGAAGATCATATGATCATAATGGAAAAATGGCAAATAGTTGTCTCATCGAGGCAACTATATGCCATTGTCCCATTGAGATCACGTGACATTGGGATCAAGTTGAGGTAGGCAGGGCCTTCTATTGCCCGCATTAGGTGGCATCGTGTGAACGCTGCATTAAAGACTGGCGGTGCCACATCCTACCCAAAAGAATACAAGATAACGAGAGGGGCAGTAGAGTAAAACAGACTTAATTTTCAGCATATCTCTAACACATTTAAAATTTTAAAAACACATAAAATAGAAACTAAATATTAAAACATCAAAAACTCGACAATAAACATTAAATTTTGTAATACAATTAAAATCACGCCGTAAAATACAAATGACACGTAACAAAAAACAAAACATTGAAATGGACGAAGTAATCAAAGAAATACTAAAAAACAAAATATAACTTGATATTAAAAAAAAATAGAAATTTGAAAAAGAAAGAAAGAAAGAAAAACATAAATAAAATAAAATTGCTCTTCAGAAAAACTTTAATAATAAAAAGCCCACAGAATAAAAATAATGTTAAAAAAAGTATACAAAATGGGGTCAATATGAGCATTGATAATTTCTAAAGCATCCCTAATTACAATAATAGCACATACGTGATATGCAACAGAGCTATGGCATTTTCAAGAGATCTGGAAAGATTTTAAAAAGCAATAAATAAAATGAAGGCTATTCAGTAGGAGCAAAGCAAAAAACAATAAACAATTAGTAGAAGTATTACTATTAAACTATTAGTAGGAGTATTACTATTTTAAAACAATAAACTATTAGTAGGAGTAAAAATAAATAAAAGAATGGTGAAAAAGAATGAGGCCGCCGGTTTAAGTAAATAAAATCAATAGTAAACCCAAAATAAAGGTAAGAATAAGATAAAATTTAAAAGTTTTAAAATTTTAATGCTAAAAAAATGAAAAATGACATGGCCACCCAGGTTTCACATCTTGTCTAACTAATGTTCTGTAACACCTCTCTCCCTAAGAATTGATCGATTTTTCGCCAATGAAAACTATGATGCACATTTTTCGATTTTTGAATATCCCGAATAGGTACAGATTAAAGAATGATATTGTAACTGCATTAAAAGTAGCATATCGTTACATAGTAATGATATACGATCAATAAGAAAAATTTAACAAGAAACAGCTTTGTGGAAATTGAGTAAAGTCGTTATTTCAATCCAATCGTTTCACAAAAGACATCTGACACGACTCTAAAAATTAAAAACTGCCACCCAATGCGAAATCGAACTCTTTAAGCCCCCCCACGAGTGAAACGTGCCCATGAAATTTCATGAGCATTCGCAAGAGTCTGTACGCGGATAAAACTTTTCTTCGCCCTAGCAACGCTCTTCTTCGCTTCGGATGAAATATAGCTCTCGCATCCAAAACCACCTGCATACCAATAGGGGTCGACGGGATCTTAAATCAGAATTTTGATGCCACCTAATCCCCTGGCACGGTCCAGTTTATTTCCCCGTAATAATGCGGCATGGGGATGTGATGCCAAAACTGAACGGAGATCCCGAATTCGTTCGTCCATAAAGTGCAGACGATATATATCATAGGGAAGGAAAATAAAGCTACTTTTGGACTCGATCAACACGTCCCCCCCCCCTAAAAAAGGGAAAAGAACTTTTTCGTTTTTGCTTCGCCACCACCTGTGGAGAAAAAGTGGAGGAAATTGTCTTCGCAGCGGGCCTAAGGAAGGGGATAAATTTTCAAAAGAAGTTTTTCGACTTTATTGTCGTGTCGAATAAAATCGAATTTATGATGTATCCAGGGTCGCTTGTGGAGGCTAAGTTCAGACGATTCAGAATGTTTTACCAAGGGAAGAAAAGCAACTTTATAACAAGGGATATTTTGAATTATCCCAATGTTCAGGATTAACGTTGAAATCTTATATGTGGCGTTAAAAGTCTTATTCCAAATTTGGCATAATATTTTTCTGAAGTTAATATTAGATGACATTAGTTCGCCAGATTCCGGGGATAAAAGCAAATGCGGCCAAATATAATGATGATTGGAAATCTAAAAGTGGATAGCACCTTAGAATTGAAAGTCTGAGGGGCTGACTTGCACAACTGCGCTTCGGTTTCCTATTTTGGTCATAATCGGTGAGCATGTACGATATCAAGCGGATGGCGAATCCATACAATATTACGCAGTATTCAGAAGGGTCTATCTGATTGTGATGACTTGGTCACAATTCTGATTTTTTTTTAAGGCCTTTGCGGTTGTCTGGTTCACAAGAAGTTATTCTTGGAAAATTTTTGACTTAAGTCTGATCTCTGGCAAATTATTGGTGCCGCATGATTAAATTATAACTATTTGCATGGCTCAGTTTAAATGCCAGCCAAAAATGGCTTTTTCGCCAAGAAAAACTGCAAACCAAACCAAACTCTGTCAAAATGTACCTCTGGGGTCAAATTTTGAGGCAAAACTTCTCAGCTGATTTTGTAGAGACCATAAGGGTGCTAGTAACCGCCTGATAGTGGTAGGCTACCGTACACTCTGAGCAAAGACCATAATTGTTAGCCGGCGAGGAAGGAGTATTCCTTCTATATTTGTCATTAGTTGGTGTTATTTTTTGGGGGGGGGAGGGAATCACAGGCTATACGAAAACGGAAATATTTTCCTGAAATAGAGATTTTGACAAAGAAACAAAAATCACACAAAATGCAAATATTTGGAAGCGTTGACTCATTTAGAAAAGTTCAAAGAAACTTCAAGCATTATCTTGTTTCAAGATAATATTTTTAACAACCAACAGGAGATAACATTTATTGCTAGTATGGATTTTCATTGATTGTTGGTAGTCTATTCTTAGACTCATTTTTTGATTTTCATAATGTATGTTTACGAAAGAAATAGGAAAGAAACTTTATTTCATTAGTCGTAGTCTATCTTAGGAATGCAAACTGAACAAAATCTCAAGACCAGGAAAGTAGCAATAGATAGCACAAATGCTGTTGTAGCCGTTAGAGAGCAAAATAACTGTTAATAGAGCATCTATCTGAACTACGCACAAGATATAGACTATTACGAATCCATAATGGAAAATCAAGGAACGGCATAGTGTAAATATCTATTTTTCCGAACTTTTAATCCAACTATCTAGATAAGACAGTCTTCTGGCAAAGGTAATCTTTTATTCAGTTAATAAAGGAAAACCTTCCAATTTTCTAAAATCGAAATGAACAACAAAATGAGCACTTGCAGCACATTTGATAAATTATGTCATGTAATTATGATGATATAAACTAGATTTTATGATATGTACAGTTGTCTGTTGGGGCTCGAGTATGTACAGTTAGGGTGAGCCATGTCATAAAACAGGTTTTGAATATCTTGTCTCTACTAATATATAAGCAATTATTTGTAGTATATTCAACAATAAAATACTTCTTTGATGAAAATAGTTTTCATCTTAATTCTCCTCATTGCAAGTATCTATTCTTCCTTATTTTGTCAAATTTTATTGCCATTAATATCTTTTTCTATTGCATCTACATTTAAGAATTAATCAATCTCCAAATTTTCAAAATCACTTCGATTAATTCTTCAGTGATTCTCTCATGCCATGCCTTGAGAATTTATCTTTACATAAATTTAATCACATAAATAATGCGGGTGAATTACATTAATATTGAACTTAATGCATATGAGAAGGTTAAAATTTCAAAACTTTTATAATTTTTAAGTTTTGTTAAATAAAATTCTACAACTTTTTCTCTTGAATGCCATAAGTTCCAACATAATCTGTGTTACTTGCAACAGCTTATTGTTCTTGTTTAAAAAAAAATCAAAAAAACTGGATGAAACAATTCATAACAAAGATATGCATTTCAAAAGAAATCATATCTCAAATAACATTATTTAAGAGAAAAGTTTTTGTAGAAAAGAAAAAGAATGCTGAAAACAATTTATTATTTGATCTCAATATCTTAAAAAGATTTTTCGTTAAAATTCTTTCAGTGACTCTACCCCCTCTTTATTTAAGGTAAGTACCTCTTTATTCAGTCCAATTTGGTTAGCTCCTTGGAGGTTTATTTTGGATTACTGCCAAAACCATGGCCCAGAGCGACAAAATCTAATCAACCTATTCAGTACTCACTAGATGGGTAAATGTACCAAAAACTAAAACCATTTTATTAAAGGAAGAAAACTATTCTTTCCCTCGTCTTTTCTTCTATTTAACTGAAGAAGTACTACTGACAATGTCAGATTTACTTAATTTAATATTTTTCAACGCAATGGCAGGTTTAAACTCCCTTTAACTTAAGAAAGAACAGCGACTAATCAACACATCCGATGAATTCAATTCCAACCTGCCAGCTTCGGGGGAGTCTTTTATTAATATACACCCCCTCAACCGTGGCATTCCTTCATAAATTGTATATATTCACAGCTGCTTAGAATAATTCACTTCACAGGATGGTATAATTGTGAGGCTTATTTCTCCAAGACCACTGCTACAAATGGGAATAAGCTCCTCACCCATTCTTTAATTTTTTCTCCAATGGGCGTTTTTAGTCGCTGAAAATTCAAATTGCTCCATGGTGGTGTGGGGGAGGGAGCAGGACAGTCGGCATGAAGTCCCCCTTCTCCCACTTGCGCTTCCGAAATTGCACCGCGGGACTTTTGCATTTTAGGGTGATGAATGGCAGAACTAATGGTGCACTTTAAAATCGGCTCGTAGTTTTCGGAAGCGCGTTTCGAGGACATTATTGTCCTCGGAAATTTCCCGCCATAAGCCCTGGCAATTAGCACGGCCCCCAGACTGTTCCTCTTCTTTACCATTGGGAAATTTATACGGCGACGGAGAAACCAAGGGGAAAATAATAATAATTGTAACTGTAACAGCCGTAATAACAACGGTTCTTTGGCAGTGTAAAAGGATTATGCGACGAAGAATTTCGCCATTCTGTTCCGAGAGGGGGTGGGATGGGGAACGACAGTGTTCCACTTGCGAGAAGTTTCCCCCCTCGCCCAACACCCCTACTCTTTTTGTAATTTCAGATCGAGTACATTTCGTTCGGTCGCTGACACTTTTGCTTTCTGTCGCCTGCAGCGAATAAGGCAGTAAAAAAATACATATCTTTTTGCTGTTTTCTGTAGTAAGATTTATTTATTTATTTTTTGCAAATAAGCAGTTCTAGACTGTTTTCTTCAAGATTTTTCTCCCTCGCACTTTTTTTTCCCAGATAGAGAGCGCATAATACTTTAAATGGATACCGTAAAATACCATAAATATTCACCACATTAATGACATTTTTGGGTGAACATAATGGACAAAGCCGAATTTTAGTGCGATTTATATGAAATGTGAACATTATCATAGAATAGTGTGAAGGATCATTTGAAAAGGGAAATTTAAAAAATGAATTAGTTCAAATAATGGACACCAATAGATTTATATATTATTATTTAATTTGCAGAAGAGAAATAAAATCTGGTAAATATTTAGAATTTTGGTTTTAAGTACAAATGGTGTAACAGTAATTTTTAATTTAATGGTATGGTAAATTCCAGATAATAACTTCTTACAGTTCACAAATTTTCTGTGACGTAGATTAATAGTTTATTTTACATGTTAACAACTTTTTTTTCAACAATATTTTGTTTAAAAATTTGATATTTTATTCATTAGATTCAACAGAATTTTTATTAGCCAAAGAAAGAAAATTATATCTAAGAATATTAGAACTAATATTACAACACCTTAAAAGCATTTTGTTATGAAGAAATAAATAAGATATGTTTTCATTGCTATCCACACATTAACTTTAAAAAAATGATCACAAGAATTCATATTTTAAATATTAAAAATTGTAGCAGTTGCATTACAATTCAAATTCTGTCTTCTTGCCGGGACGTCGTCGGAGGCAGAGGGGGAGGATGTAGCAGTTGCATTACTCTTATCTTGTCTTTTGAATACTAGATGGCGATGCCTGATTAGGCCATTCCATATGTCATCCCATAGTGCATTGCGATTGTAATTATAATGAGATGTGATGCTGAACTGTGAAGTCCCGCGCGTGAATGTCTTGTCTTTGTGTTAGTGTATGTTTAAGTGTGTGAATGTGATTATTAAAGAAATGTTTCCAACAACATTCGGCCTGTTGCTTCCTACACAGATCTTAATAATCTACATGCCACCACAAAATAGCATTTTCATTTTTTTTTTATACTTTCCAACCTTCTAAGTTTAAAAATGTAATAAACCAAGAAAGTTTATTACCCTTTTAAATTTGGTATTTAATTTGCAATGAATGCGTTTTTTTTTTACAAGCAAATGAATTGCACTTTTTTTACTAAAATAAAATAAGCCTATTAGATTTTTTTTTTTTTTTTTGCATTTTTGTATAGTACAGAGAAATGTGAGTCAATAAAGCATTTTACAGATAGATATATGTATAAGCCAGAAATTAATGTTTATATAATCCTATTTCTTAATCTAATTTAAATCTTAATTAATTTCGAAATTTTTATCTTAATTTAGCCCATATTAACTTCATTCTAAATTATTTTCTGACCTAATTCCCACTTTTTTTTTTTTACACTCGCTCTATTAAACTGTGCTCACTCACCATTTTTCTCAAGCTCCGCGTAAAGCGATAAAAATTCCTAATGCTTTCAACATTATTTTCAAAAATACCTAAAATTCCCTTGTCTAAATCGACACTTGTGAAAGAAGTCCCTATCAAAATCTCACTGTAAAACACTATTGAAGGGAAGAGTTTCTTCTGCTGTTGTATCGTGATGTAAACGAACTTCTGTTTTATCATCGTTTCATGTACATAAAATCCACCCGTAGTGAAATAAATCGAAATTCAAAATTTCAACATTTTCTTCTATTCGGCCACACAATTGCTAAAATATGTTTATATGTATATAAAACAGAAACTAATAAACAATTTTAAGGTTTATGATTACCAAACCAACATATCAGTTTTAAAAGACAATAAAAACAGTATAATATAATATAGAATAATTGCAAAAATGTATTAGCAAATTCAATACTAGTATAGGCGTAAATTCATTACTATATATTCATATAATAATTAGATGAAGTATTCATTTAAAGGAGGAACAAAAACAAAATAATATCGACTAACTAATGTGTATTAAGGAAATGTTTACTCATATATTTACATTTTGCAAAAGCATAACAAGCCAAAATTCAATTGCAAAATAAAGTGTAGAAAAACACCCATCAATCAATCTACAATTCTGTTAAAATAATTCAATAATCCTGTCCACTTTATTTACAGAACTGGCTTCCAAATTACAAAAACGTTCCTTCATTCCCTAATAGCCAGAGAGAAGTGATCAATGGGTAAACAGAACGAACAATACATCACCGACTAATTGAAATAAATGAGCATTATAACTTGTTTTTATTATTCCCTAGCATCTGCCAAAATTGCTGCAATCCCCAAATCACTCATATGGCTGCCTGTAATTCTTTAAAACCACTACCCAATCGATGCTTTGGTTATGTAATTGATTCCAGCCTTCATCGGGGGATGGATTTTTATCTTCAAGGGGTTAATTAACGCTCATTTACATTAAAACAGGTGGTTATTGGCAAACGGTTTTGGTGTCTTTTGAATGTTTTCGGCCCCTGGATGTGCTGGAGTAGCCAATAATGCGCCATCCGGTGGTCCCATTAATGTTTTCGTCTCTCACTGGATGTAATTAGAGAAACAGTTCATTATGGCTAAGCATCTAATGATGAATCAAAGTTGTGGCCTTAATAACTTGTTGCGCGGGGAACTGCGGCAGCGGATTATAAGGACGGGAAGAGACAGATGGTTGGATAGGAATTCCTGGACTAATAAGCGGCGGAATTAATCCTTTGAGGACTAATTTAGGTTGCCAAAGAACGCCAGGAAGATGAAATTTCGATTCTTGTCAATCTCCAGAAGTGGATAAAACTCCGTGATTTATGTTCGAGAGTTATACAGCGGTAAAAATAAATGCAACAACGAATTTAATGTAATTCCGGATCTTCCATCTTTTAATGCTCAGACAAGTAAATGCATTGGTGTGATATAAATCATCGATAATAATTACTTTACAACTTTCTATGCAATTAGAAGAATACCAGAGATTTTGTGCAACAAATGCAAAAGCAAATTTAATATAATTCCGGATTTTCTTATCTTTTAAGAATCAGAAAAGTAAATGATCAAAGCAATGTTTCATTCGGCATTGGTGTTGTAAGGTAGTTGTCATTATCGATAAATCAAATAATTATCGATATAATTAGAAGAATAATAGCAATTTTGTGATTTATTTATATCAAAGCCAATTGATCCGGATCTAACTGATTTGAAATCTACCAACTAGAATTTTCGTTTCTCTATATACCCCCGAGATAATAAATGAATCATGAATGTGATAATTTAAACTTATTTATCTGCTGACCTACGAATTTGTTTATTCCCTTAAATAGAATGGAGTTCAGAAAAGTTAAGAGATTGAAGGTTGCCAAAGAATGCCCAGAGCCCGACTTAGCCTAATTGGGGGTAAAATTGGGCAAAAACTTCTTTGGGGGCCCCCCTTCTGCTTCACTACTTCAATAATGAAGAACGTTCATTAAAGAAGGAAAGGTAAAATAAACTTTCTATTCGATGTAGGGTCCCTCTCTGATGTAGAGGTCTGGGGCAACTGCCCCGTATGCCCCTTGCCTTAGTCAGGTACTGAGAACGCCTGAAAGATGAAATTTTAATTCTTGTCAATCTCCAGAAGTGGATAAAAGCTCTGCAATATATTTTCCATCTTTCAGAAAAGTAAATACGCCAAAGCAATGTTTCATTTGGCATTGGTATTGTAAAGTAATTATTATTGATAGTTCCGATAATTATCTGTATAATTAGAACAGTAATATAGATTTTGTGATTTATTATATTCGAAAGCCATTCGATTTATATCTGATTCGAAATTTATCAACTAGAATTTTCGTATCTCAATATGCCCGACTTAATAAAGGAATCATGAATAGAATTCAGTTAAAGTTAAGCAATCAAAGAAAATTAGCATTAGATTTCTGAGGCAATTATTATCAATATTTCAAATATAGATAGTTACAAATATTTACAATTATCTATATTTGAAATTGTAAATATTTGCAATTATCTATATAGTATTGAGCAAATGCTTCATCTAGAAATTGAACGAGACCACTATGTTGCAGTGACAGTAAATATTGGAAAATGAGGTATGGGTATGGTAATGATGCCATTCTATCATGGTTATTATAGGTTTCCTATTATATGTTCTATTCAGAATAATTTGTCGAATTTTGTTTTCGTATTTGTGCTTGTTTGTATAAGCCTTTGTCCATGTGTGTCTACAGTGTTCGTATAGAATACAGAAAAGCTCAAGACTAGTTTCTGGTGTTCGTTTTAGCCAAATTCAGAACACTACAACAAAATCAATCGAATTATTTCTAATAGAGCACTTATCAGTTATCTGAACACGATAATCTAGGCTTTCTTAACACCATGCCCTGCGAATTTTCTAAATTATATGAGATAAGATGGCGCATCCTATTTAAGGTAATGAATCATTGAGCGATAAAGTAATATTTGCCTTTGAAGTGAAATATTACTCGCATCAGATGAAAGTATAAAAATTTCTGGAATATGATGCAAAAGTCAGATACACGGAACACACACATTGTACACGGAAAAATTAAGTTGAATTTCGAATATAGAAATCAATTTATATTGCTATACTTTTGGTGTATTTTCGGTCTTAAAAAAGCAGAAAAAAATGTATTCATTTTTTCCCTACACTTATTAATTATTGTATAGAATGCTATAAAAGTCTTTCGAGCTTCATTTAAAGTCTGATCTGTAGTTAATAAAGAGACTTTTGGAGAAAACATAACATGAATATGAATAGTCAGGACATTAAATGCAGAGCACTTATATGCTTTATAAATAATTTATTAACGTATTTTCATATTTTGAAATTTGTGCAATATTTATTCAGTAATGCGTAATGAACATATAAATATTAAATTAGTAATAAATAAGTTCATTTCAATTTTAATAATTTTCTTTCAATTAATTCGCATACTGAATATCGTCTGCATCTTTCTGAAAGCAATAATATTATTGGAGCACAATTTTTAAATTACTTAAATAATAATATCTGAATAAATATTTAATGAGTAAACAAGAACTAATGCTTTTATGTGGAAGAGAAAAGAAAATTTGAAAGTAAATATTTATAAAAGAATTTTAAGCATGCTTTGATGTTAAATATAATTCATGATCTGTTTGCTTTAAAGAATAACAAACCCCATAGGAACTATTATTTCTAACCAATTTCTTTAAATAATCTAATTAATATTAATTCAAAATTAATTTTTCAAAAGGAGAAGGATAATCTTTAAAAAGCAAATTCATACTTTTAATTTCTGTGAAAAAAATGAAAGGATTAGAGCTTGAATAATATAAAAGTTGTTTAAAAAAAGTCATTCTTATCTTTTTTTTTTTTTTCGTTTAAAATGGCACCAACTTATGGGTTTAGCACACTTAAGCAATTTAGCATATCAATTTCGAAACTAATTTCCCGTTTATAACAGCATAAGACATCAGGTCACATCTCAGAGGGATTTCATTTGAAGTAAGAAAAATGAAAGGGGAAGAGTAGGGTGAAGATACAGGGGAAAAAAAAAGTTTCAAGCAACAACTTCAATTCTCACGAAATGCAGAGGAAATAAAAAGAAAAGGGAGAAATCTTGTTTGTTTTACCCATTTGAAACGGATCCGGATCGTTCTAGGAAACGGCACGCGAGATCACAAAAGAATCCATCCCTAGGGACGGTCTGTTCCAAAAGGATGGGCTTGGGTGGAAGAAATTGAATTTTCTTACCTGGAAAAAGAAAAATTTAATTAGTGATAGGAAAAGCAATCAAAACAAAAGCGTAATACACTACATTGACCCTCCCCTTCCGCAACGACTCATATTCGTTGCTATGGTTACCCTGAAAAAAGCAAAAACGATTCTCGTTCTAAAAAAGAAAATAAATAAATAAAAGGGAAATAAATAAATAAATAAAGATTTTTAGCAAGAGGGAAAAAAATTCCAAAAAATTATTCTTGTTCTAGAAAAAAAAAAAAAAAATCGTCTGTTTACTTTTTCATGATTTCGAACAGCGGAGCGTACACAAAGAGCAGATATTGGCATGGGCAAGTGGAAGTTATAGCATTTATTTAAACTGCGATGAGCACAAGGTCTTCTGTCTTTCCTAAACAATAAATGACTCAATGTTTGGATGAAGGGAAAAAAATGAGTCAGAAGATACGATTCTGTAATTAAATGAATAATTAACAGCTGAAAGTCGTGATTTGGAAATGTGTTGTACTTGAACAACCGATTTATTTTCACTTCACACGCAGAAGTAAATTCCGAAATTATTTTCGTACCAGTGGAGCATGCGAATAATTTCTGCTTTTCAGAATAATTTTATTAAAAGGAAATTCTGGAATGCTGGTAGGTGGAAAACAATGAATGAAATACTTGGCGCGTGAAAACAAACTATAATTAAAGCAGGAAACTTCTACTACAATATTTTTAAGTATGCTGATGTATTAAAGAAGAGCCGTTTTAATATAAAGAAACAATTTGATATTGTGAGTGAGAAACGCACCTCATAGAAATAACGATATTAATTGGATTGTTGTTCTTTTTGTTCCCTTTAATCATAAGATAAGGAAAAGAAAAAGAAGATTTTTGGTACGTTGAATATACATAGTTATATATTTAAATATTCTTGTTGAAAACGAAATGTTTACGATGATACAAGCGAGAAATGAAAGTCTGATTTTCTTTATGGGAGCTTGCCTTAATTCTTGATTTTATACAGCCGTTATTATGCAGATTTATTCAAAAAGATTTCATGTTCACAAAAATATTAACTTCATTTTAAAGAATGATATGAATTTTAAATTTGAGTGGAAAATTATGCACAATTAATTTCTATTTCTATTTTGTGCATATAACTCAAGGAAAGATTGTTGGATTCCAGCCGTATGACTGTACTCAATCAATACAATCTATAATAAATATATATATAAAAAAAATCTACAAGAATTACCAAAACAATTGTACCGACTTCAAATAGTTTCTTCTCTAACTTCCTTGTAAGCAACGACATGCAGGAAAAAAATTGATCGAAATACAGAAAGTAGACTAAAATTTTGTTTACATATAAAATATATCCTACTGAAGTTCTCATCCTCATATCTGAGGATGTGAATTTTTCAGCATGGTGGTTGGTTTTCGCCACTTGGGATGTTATAAAAATGATGTGGGGTAGACTAACCCTACTGTTATTCATTTGCTTCCCATGAGAAGGGTTGTACCGTGGCTAGTGATGGCCCATAGGGCTGAACATTGCTCCTGCCAACTCTATCTTGGGATTGCTGAATGCTATCGCCTCAGGGCAGCTCAATGCGTGATTACATAAAAAAATCTATATCCTGTGTGACTCCATTAATAACATTGACAACCTCCTTACGATAATTCATATGATAACCATGTGGATCATTCTCTAGCATTAGCTTCAGTTCTTTCATTCTCGATCGCAAATCTCAAGTTTAAACAGCCTACGATATATTCAGATGGAATGAAGACACAAGAAGTAATCTCAGGAAATTTAGAAAGTCACATGCGTAGATCATGCATGTGGTTATCGAGCAATCATCAATGGTTGAAAAAAATCTGAATCACAGTGTCTGGCGTGAAAGTGCAGAATGGATGTTACTCGGGTGACTAGATGAAATCACTTAGGGTAATTATTGTATTCTTATATATATCGCATTGTTCTTCTTATCGTTATTAATAAGCAAGATATAATATTTATAATCGATACAAATGATTTAAATAATCCAATATAAACAGTCCAATATATTTATGGTGTCATAATATACATATACAATACATATTGTCATGCCTTATGTTGTGTCGAAGTAATACAAATGACAATTAAAAGAATAGCAAGAATCTTCATTGATTTATTTTTATGAAACTATTAATCTGTTTCATGAAGTTAACGTTTCAGTTCTAAGCAACTTGATGATTATTGGATGTTTATAAGTTACCACACCAAAATGTGTATCATATAATCGCATTTAGTAGCCTGCTTGATCACCACCAACCAAGCTATATGCGCACTAAAAATCTAACACACTTATTCCTTTTGTAAAATCGCCCCCCCCCCCTCCCCTCATCGTTCCTTTTATTCTATTACTAGGCGCTATCTACCACACATCAGTAAAGAGAGACCTTATTCACAATAAATAAAGGTCAGAATTTAGTAAGTTGAGCTTTCGCTTTCCTAGCTGGTATAAAATACATGGGATGGAATGCAATTTGCTCTCATCACTATTAAATTTCTTTAGAATATTATTTTCCCAAATAACTTTTTCAATTACAAAAGACCATTCTTGATTATTATTGCCGATATTACTTTCTCGTATGCGTAGTATAGAGAAAGTATCGTAATCGTTAAAAAATTAGAATTCGATTTTGACGATTCTCCACGCTTTAGACCTATCTGCGTTCGAAAAATGCATTTTTGAAAAATGTCCGTCTGTCTGCGACAAAGATCATTCAAAAACGCTTTGAGTTAGACAGGTGAAATTCGTATACGATCTTTACCCCAAATTTGCATATTTCCATCGAATTTTGAGTAAAATTTGTTCAGAGGAAGTCCATCTGTTCTAACATAAGTTAACAAGATAAAACAGAGAAAGCTAGATAGATAAGATTCGGTACACATGTTTAACATCTATAGTGTAGATACCTGTGAAATATTGAAACAAATCCAACAACAGGTTGAGTGTCGGCGGTCTATACTTTTAGAAACATATAAAAGCGATAAATCAAACACGATATTATTTGAATATAATAAGTTTGCTATGGGATTTTGTGACTACAAGAGCAGTTTTGTGTCAAATATTTGTTCTAATCAGTAGAGAAAAGCGTGTCTTAAGCACAAACTTGATTTTCGAATACTATTAACGGCATGACAGGGATTAATCGCCAGATAACTCACCAAAGGTGACATGATAGATTCAGTAAAAATGCTAAATTGACACCAAAAGTTAATATTTCGTAATTATTGTATGCCAGTACAATATAAGACTTTATCTGCCATGACAAATTTATTAGGGAGTATGCGAGAAGGTTTTGAGGAGACCATTACTGCTTTTCTGAAAACGTCTTATTACGTCTGCCCATTTGAAAGATATATAAAAAAAGATATAAGCTGTATTTTTAAGCAAAAAATAAATAAATAAAGCATATTTTTAAAGAATACTTTTAATCAATCAATCAACATAGACCCTTCAAACTCAACATCTTTAAAGGATGTAGTCTCATCTCAATCCTAGACTTCGTAATTATTGTACACCAGTGTCATGCAAGGCGTTCTCTGCCGCGACAAGTTTATTAGAGAATACACGGGAAAATTTTGGGGGTACTACTCCCGCTGGTTTTATAAGTTTTCTTACTGGAACACCTTATATCCATCCAAGTAAATGGGTCAGTATGATTTTTCCGATCTTTTCAAAGCGAAAATAGCAAGCAAAAAAAACCAACAAAAAAAGTATCGAAGCCTCTCTTCCAAAAACCACCTGATTCATCCATCATAGAGACACAAGTGATCATCATCATTTTACTGACTCATCTCCTTCCAAGCCAGTATGGTTTTTCAAATCTTTCCATCACGAAAATCGCTTCTAATCTTTACTGAAAAAAATCTGGCGACTTTATTAAAAAATAGGAAATGAAAGGTCTTGATCAGAAGCGGCCCATATAATTAAGGTCTTATTTTATCATAAAAAATGAGTTTATTTTGTCATGAGAAATTAATGCTCTGTTTGCTACAATATACCAAATGTGTGTGTGTTTTTCCATATGCACCATAAAACAAAACAAGTATCGAAGGTTCTCTTCCAAAAACCACCTGATTCATCCATCATAGAGATACAAGTGATTATCATCATCATCTTCCCCCAATGTATACATTCGTGTATGTGCACACTTTCCATTGAATCGGTGCAAATCTGAATTATTACAGGGCGGCAGCAGTTTTTGCTCGATCGAACCACATCGTGGCACAGAATTCAATTGTGGACCGGGAAAGAGCAAACACGGGGAGGCCCAGATTTAAGGCAAACAAAGGAGTGTAACAGAAGAAAAGGACATGAGAGGAGCAAAGGAAAAGGAAAAGATCTCCTCTGAAAAGGGAGTCCGAAAGAAAACATGCAGTTACACGAAGGCTAAGATTCGCTGCGCACAAAGGCAATGGCTTTCGATATCCGAAAAGTCAATGTTTGAGGACATCCTTTTCGCTTTAATGTTCTCGCAGGGACCAGGGTCAACGGGCAGGATTATTGCTGCAGGGCGCAGCCGCAGTGTTTGTATATTGCCAATATTGGTAATATATAGATCACGATTTTGAACCTCACTTCTGGAAAAAATTGCGTTTTTGTAGTTTGATATCAACCGAGAAAACACCATAAAAACTAATCGTACTTTTTTTTTGGAGGGTGGGGATGGTAGGGTGTAATTTATAAAGAGACGGTAATCTGAGTCAGAATCGCAAAAATCAAATTACAAAATAAAAGATAATTTTTGCTTACATTATTCTTTACTTCGTGTACAAAGAAATATATATAGTGCATTTTTTTTTTACATTAGTGCAGTAATTATACTACATAGAATGAATTTTTGCGTTTTATAAGAACAAATTAGCTGACATATCTAAGTTGTATGGAGCAAAATTAATTTTTAATAGTGAAAAATTAATTAATTAATTGACAAAAAATCATTAAAGTTTTCAGTATTTGTCAAAAAAAAAATTGAAATTTTTATAATATAACAAATATTTACAGTAAAGATAAAATTTTTCCATATAAATTTGGCTATTGAAAGCTATATGGCTTAAACGTCTTATACG
Source organism: Argiope aurantia (assembly GCA_026543865.1). NCBI lineage: Eukaryota > Metazoa > Arthropoda > Arachnida > Araneae > Araneidae > Argiope > Argiope aurantia. The sequence continues at coordinate 40,069 of JAPMOR010026368.1, read as the reverse complement.
AAAAAGTAAAAAATATATTTAATATCAGATCTGAAGGAATTTCACCGCGACAAAAACAAATAATTTTTAAATCTAACTAATATTTTTAATGTAAAGTTTTTTTATAGAAATTATTATAATATATGAAATCTTTGCCATGCATGTTTAATTGTTATGGGTATTTTATTCAGTTTAATAAACAAATCTTTCCCGTGACCATGTTGTTTGCCTGCGAAAACAAAATAATTTTCTCTAAATTAAAAAATTAGTATTTAATTAATTGCCACAAAATCTTCATTAAACTTTCTTCATGACATAACATTTGTGAGAAAAATTTGAAGGAAGTCGATTTAATGGCTTGGATTTCTGTAGGGTACAAAAAAGATTTAGACGTTTAATTTAGTCAGATTGGTTTGACAATCCATTTCATTGAAAATAGTGTTAAAAAATAGATTTTCGGCTTCAGAAAAAAAATCCGGTTTGACAATCAGAAAACAAATCCAGCTTGACAATCAGAAAACAAATCCGGCTTGTCAATCAGAAAACAAATCCGGCTTGGCAATCAGAAAACAAATCCGGCTTGGCAATCAGAAAA
>JAPMOR010026368.1:16562-26622 GCA_026543865.1 Argiope aurantia | reverse complement strand
TCCGTGCAAGTTTTTGAGATTGATAGACTTGCTCTAACTATTGCGTCACAAGTATGAAACTGACAAAATATATAGCCAAACTATATCCATCTTAGTTCAAAATTCCCACCGGTTTCTGGTTTTATACTTCGCAGCATCTTCCCCCAAAATATACAATAAAACCTCCTAGTTAAAACGAAACTCATTTTTTCGACACGGCTAGGGCATTCAAAGCACTGTGTGGTGGAAGAAGCCATTTGGAAAAACAAATTCAGTCGGAAAGCGGAAAAATTTCCTCAATGCACGAAATGAAATTTACGAGTCTCTTCACTGTAACCGCGCAGGAAAAGAGGTCCCTATTTTTCGCTTTACCTAGCCCCATCCAACGATCATTTATTTCTTGTAGACAGAAATGATTTTTCTATTTACCTGCACTTCGGATTTTTGAAAGAAACGAATACAGAAAAACCCCGTTTATGGTTTTCTCTGTTTCTTTTTTTCATTCTACATTTTATTTATTTATTTTTTTTCCAGGAAAATAGAGAGAAAGGCTGCTTAGCTTTAGAAATATGAAAGATCGTAAATGCGAGTTAAAAATGAATTTCAAAACCACGACGACGATTTCGTGTTTCCCGAGTTCTCTCTTTCTCTTTCGCTCTAAGCCTCCAAGCGATGATGACAAGAAAGAAAAAAAAGAAGACCCCCTTTTTTTTTTCTCTTGATTTTTATTTTATACGGAAAGAAAGAACAGTAAAATCATTTATAATTTCAGTTTGCCCATCTCGATGCTCAAATACTGAGCTATAAAATGAAATTCCGCACACACACACAAAAAAAAGGGGGGGGGGGTCTTTGTTTAACTTTGAAAAGGACATCAATAGATGGGCCACTTTTGGGACAGACTACGTAATTTTGAACCATATAATTATCACATAAAACTGTCACTTATTTGAGAATGTGTATGCCTATTTAATTTTATTTTTAGAAATAAGTTTTTTGAGAACTTGATAGTTTTTAAAATCTTTTAATGTTTTTAAGATTAAGCGTTGACAACTTTAAAATTCTTCCAGTATGTTTTGCAGTATTTTTAAGACTGATTGTATACAATTTAAAAATTTCCAATATGTCTTTTAAAGTGTTTTGGTGTTTATGACTTATTAATTTTTATTGGTTAAAGGTTTTTATATTGTCATGCAATACATTAAATGCATTTTTTAAATTCATCTTTATACCCCATTTTCTTTATTTCTGTATTCTCTTTAAATAAATGATTTGATAATTTTTTTTTTATTTAGTAGCATTTACAGATATCAATAAAAAGAGAAAATAAATCGCAGGAAAGCTTTAACTATAGTTCTATAAAAAGATTTTGAATAATATGATCATTATAAAAGTTAAATATTTAAAATAATTTTTAATTAATTAAACATATGGCTTTAGTTTCCTAATAAGTAATCATTATAACACACAAAATAACTACCAATCTCCTCAATTTTCAAAATAAATAAATATAAAAAAACTGGAAAAAAATAAAATGAAACCTACGATCGCAAATTTCAAGTTATCATGTAAGAACATTATTATTTTTTTCAATCATTATATGTCTTAATTAATTTAAATCATTGTTTCATAATACAATTTTATATAATTTTTAAAAACTTTTAATTTCAATTTTTCTATCTGGTAAACAAAGTTTTGGAGCTCGACCGATTTTGAGATGAAATAACAGCTATGATGTCATAGTTCTACGTCAACCTTTTAAAAAAAGCATCTGCTTTCAAAGAAACATACATAATAATAGCGCAATACTGGTAAAAGCAGGTAAAAAAAATGTATGCGATTAAAAGGTGATGAAAATATCCATTTATGCTTTATTTATTGTCTACATGATTTCGAGCTTCAAAACCCCCTAACCAAAACAACATCATATTCTCACATGATAAAAATAATGCCATCAAATTTATATTCATATTTCTAATTATTCTAATAATATTCTCGAAATACTACTAATTATTAATACCTCTAATAATTTAATATTATAGTAGGAATCCTAAATCACCCTAGCAACTATGGTGAATAATAATTATAACAAAACTGAAATATATAAAACAGCAAGTGAACAATTAATTATCAATACTTTCCTAATGGTCAACCATCACATTTTTTTTAAGCATTAAATTGACACATAATCATGAATACGAAGACGCATGCGAATTTTGAAGGAACATTAAATGCTTTACTAACACGAATAAAAAAAATTTGAAGAAGATACGAAGTTATTATTAATGTTGCAGACTTTTGTTTTGTTTTGTTTCACAATCCGATTTGATATCGTTATTAACATAAGAAAGTAATGAGCCATACAAAATAATCTTCTTTCCTTCATAATAATAATTATTACTTCCAATAACACTCTTTTTGTAAAGAAGTTTTACCCGAGTTGATAAGAATGCAAAAGAATGACCAAAATAAACGCCTTCATCCTCCTTTTAATTAAATTAAAATGTAAAAATAAAGTTGATTCAGAGGTTTAATAGTAAAAAGCCGATATTATCCGGTTGAAAGTATTTTTGCTCAGCCTGTCAAATTTAGCTGAATTTCAAAACTTAGCAAGACTCCAATTCGAATTTTGACTGTCATTACTTTGATAATAAAACAACTCTATAATTTCTTTTGAAATGACTAAACAATAACAATAGGAGAAAAATATCTTTTTTTGAAGCGATACATCAAGCAATCTATTGAAGGGAATCTATTGGGTACTTTTGTGAGTTATTCACCAAGGGTTATGAAATTTTTTTATATTTATGTATTAAAATATAAATGTAATGATATTTTAACTCTAATTTCAATTTAATTAATTTTCAAGATTTTATCTTAATTTAGCCCATAGTAAGTTTATTCTAAAATATTCTCTTATTTCGTGATCCAATTCCACTGTCTCTACTTAATTAATTCAAGAGAAGCTTTGTTGAATTGCTGAATCAGTTAAAAGTCTAACTTTCCCACACTCCGCGTGAAGAGGCAAAATACCGCTGATGAGGCAAATTCTTTTTTAAAATCTCCCTGTGTTTCCCCTGCCTTCTCCGCGCATGTAACGAAAATTCCTATCGAAATCTCGTAATATATTAGCACTATGAAGAAAGGTTTTCCCTATCAAAATCATAGGTTATATAAGACCAGGGATAAAATGTCCAAGAGCTTTTTCCTCATTCCTTTTCTGTTTCGCTCTGTGTGCTCATCGCTTGTACATATGCCTGCTTCTTAAAAATGAAATAAAACGACGTCGCGAAATAGCAAGTCTCTTCACTATTTTCAAACTGCATTCTGCTTCACATAAAATAATGTTACATAAATACGTTAAATTTCTTAAAACGACTTTTTTTTTAAACGAACAAGATTATTTTTAAAAAAATTAAATATATAATTTTCAAAATATTCGAGGCGACTAAATTTTTTATTTTTTTCACCCAATATAAATTTATTCGGAACAAAACTGTGTATGGTTTTGTAATTCTAATTAAATGCTAATTTCTCAATTTATAAAGAAAAGTATTTTCATGCTCACTTACTAAATTTTCATAAGAATTTTTTTGGTTTCTGAACTGACTTTTATCTAAGAAAACTCGAAGTATAAAATGCATCGCCTATTTTCTTTTAATCTTTAATCGAAATATTTATTATCAATTCCATTTCATTTCTTCAAAAATTAAGATACTTAGAACATTTCAAAGAAATTTCAATGTCACTGTGAGAAAAGTTATTAAAATGTACTCCCTATTTTTAGTTGAATATAAACATATATTATGGTAATGAAGCGATAAAAAAATTTCCTGCTTTCATCTATTTTTGCGTACTTTAAACCCCGCTGACCATTTCAGTAATTATTAAAAAAGTTCAGTAAAAGGCTACAGGTTATACCGTGGATAACGCAGCTCTGCCTCTCGACGTAAACAGTTAATACCCAAGAGACTACAAGGTCAAGGTAAGGAAGGGTTATAGCAAAAGACAGGCTTGATATGTTGCAGACGTTAAGCATTCGATGCGGACCATTGAATTTCAGTCGGTGAGAGGACCAGCGTCGATCCCTGGTGAAGTGAAGCTGATAAGCCTCGACAGCTCAGCAGGTGGCCAGCATTTGTAAAAATTAGCTCAACCCACTTCAGCATCTTATGAATACCCTACTGACTTCTGGAATGGATGGACGTTTAGCGGTGCGGGGCTTAAAACTCATTTGAGGTAGAAGTCAAGAAGTTCTAAAAATGAATAAGTGGTTCTGGAACGCAGGACGTGAAAAGACTTCGGGGCATGGCATGTGGCCATGCAAACAAAGGTGAAGTGAAACAGCAGCTCATCGATTCAGAAATGAACAGAGCTAGAAAAGAAAATATTTTTCTAGGGAATGCTATAAACGAATTGGATCTTTTTTTTTCAATTATTTTTATGTAGCCTTATTTTCTTTATTGCAATTACCCAAATAGTATTTAAAAAGCAATCGTAATATTTTCGTTCCATTTTCATGTTATACGTCGAGACAACATAAAAATGAGACAGAACGAGAAAAAAATGTTAGCAAGAAAAAGATATGATTCCTAAATAAAGAAATTGAAGAATGGAAGAGAGAAGAAAAAACAGTGGGAATTGGCGGAGAGCCAAATCGATGCTGCGGAAATTCCAGCTCAGACTCCACTAAGTGCAAGGAGAGAAAACATTTTAAGCGTATTCCGTATTAGGATCTCGCGCCAGAAATCCAAATCTGGAGTCTCTATAGAGGAACCACCTATAGTGAAGGCAGCTTACCGAATATTCCTTGAATCTTACCAAAGCTAAAAAGTTAAACGAAAAATACATCTGCCCAGAATTTGACATTTTGTATTACTGACACACTCTACGAATAAATTTAACGCTAATGAATTATTTTGTTAAAGAAAACTGACAGTAATGGTAAAAATAATCAAAGGCCAGACGCATACCCACAGCATATTGATCTTAAAATGTGAAAAATAGGAAGAAAAACTAATAATTTGTCATTGAAAATCTAATTTCTTTCTTATATCGCACATATTAAGCCAATAAAGTTCTGTGCATATTAGGTCTATTTCAGACACTTTATTCCAAATAGTCAATAACTGAAAATCTGGTCACTTTTTAAAGAAACTTTCTAAATGAATGAAATAAAAAATATCAATTAAAATTTATTAAATTTCCTCGCAAATGAAACAGCTCATAATATCTAAAAATATTAAAAAATACAAAGGATTTTGGACACTTATAAATTAGCAGAAAGAAAAAGTAAGACATGGCCCTTTTTTCCCCCCTTATTTGTAGCTTAAAAGTTGACTTTAAAACACTGATAAAGTATAAATAGATAAATAAAGTAAATAAAAATAATAAAAAAACAAATATTTTACTTTAGAAGTACCAACACAAAATTTTCAAAATTATATGAAAAGACATAAAATTTTGCAGTGAATCTCGTCGAAATAACATTAAAATCGAATTACTTGAAAATTCTTTTCTAAAGAATGCATAAAAAAACCTCATAATAATGAGAGTGGATAACCTTTAAAATAATACTTTTCATTAAAAAAATCGCTAATTAGCTAAGTTAAAATTTTTCATATAAACGAAATTTCTCAGACGATAATTTTTCATATAGACGATAGTAAAAAAATATGAGAATTCTGTGAAAAAACTTATTAAGATTTCACAATTTTCTAACTAATAAACTAAATTAAAAGCTGTGGAAAATATGATAGCGCTACTTGTGGAATTTTTAGATGTTCATTCAACGCAGAATCTGGATTTAAAAAAAAAATTCCTTTACTTAAACGGAATCTTATATCTAAATGAAAAATCGAATCTTAAATGAATTAAAAAAACTGAAAAAAAACCGTTTATAATAAATAAAAATAAAGTACTTAAAATACTCGAAAAATGTCATCTTCTTAAAGTTTACTGTTGGAAAAAGAAATGAATATATATATATGTGTGTGTGTATGTGAAATCAAATAAATGAGAGAAAAAAAATGCTTTTGAAATCATCCAGTTCCCATTTAAATTGCCGATTGCCGAATAAGATGACTAAAAGAATAAGAAAACTGAATCCCCAAATCTTGCATAAAACTGAGCAGGACAATTGAAGAGTTCCATCTATTAAGAAAAATGCATGCCATTTTACGATCAGCCAGTGCACGTGATTCTTTCCATTAAGTGAAAAGAAAAGAAAAAAAGAAACTGAATATTTTTCTCATTGGACAAACGAAAAAATATCGAATAAGTAAAGAAAGGAAACGTCCAATTACCGATTTCACTACTCGAAGGGAATTTCAAAAAAAGATGCATAAAAAAACCCACCAAAACATCATGTTATTCTTTAAGTGACACGTGATTTAAGATTTATTTATATAAAGACAAAAAAGAAAAAAAAACGAGTTATGTAATTCTTGACGGAAAAAGTCATGAAACATTAAGCGAGGTTCAGGCTTAAATCAAATGATTTCGTTCACTTCTTTTCTTTTCATAAATTTTATCTACAAAAAAAAAAAAAAAGGAAAAAGAAAGAAAGAAAATGCAGCCGTTTCTATTCGTTAGCGAAGTGAATTCTCAAATCTCAAATGTTATTAAAGTAATATTTTTTCGTTAGTTTAGAATTCCATGATTGAGAGTTTCCTACTTTTTTTTTTCTGTATAAGTTGTCAAAACTCATACAATTTAATGTAAAATGAAGCTAAATAAATGAGTATTTGTTAGCATAAAGCTATTTCAGAAAAGAATAAAACAAAATAAATATCGAGAATCTTATCCTGATTCTGTTGTCCTTAAGGATTTGTCTGAGCCTTAAAAGCTTCAAAGCGAAAGCTGATTGAGTAAATAAGTTAAGTGCACAAAGTTTTCTGCTTTTAAATTTTATGTTATTTGCCGTTTTAAAAACTTAGAAATAAAATTTCAAAAGGCAGCTCATTCAGAATGAAAGCGAAATGAATGTAAATTTAATCATTTTGTTTACCTTTACTCTAACGTGCATCGCATATTTCGGAAATTGTCACCCTGTTTTCGCTTGTAAAATAAAGAAGTCATAAATATTAAGCAACTAATGTTAAAATATATTTTCAGTTCCTAAAATGCGAACATTTTGGCTTTAGTAACTGGAGTAAAACGAAATTAAAATCTTACATCAAATAAATAATATTATAAACAATTATGAATTAAAAGCTTTATACTATATAATCGATTCACCCTTAAAAATATTTATTTTATGTAGGCTGTGAATTAAATTTTGAAAATACCTTGCTGTAAAAAAAAAAAAAAAAATGTAATGCGATATTCGTAGTCATATTTATTACCTGAAACATTAACTCCATTATCAAACAATTCCTAAAGTTATAATTTAAAATATAGTTTCTCTGAAAAATTATAAATAAGATTTGTTGCATTGGTTACATTTTTAAAATATTAATAATTGACTTATACTTAAGCTTTTTTGTGGCAGGTAGGCCAAATTAACCTCTAACATATGCGACTATTGCTTAATTTTCACCGAAGAAAAAAGGACTTGTGGTTTTCTATGAGACAGTAAATAACAAATAAATATAAAAATTAATTAAATAAAAATACAATAAATAAACCTTAGAAGAAAATTCGAATCTCTAATCTGAAATAGAGTTGCAAGCTAATATTTTAGGTTAGATCTGTTTTTAATCAAAATATTTACTCTGTAAACGGATGAGACTCTTTATAACTTCTTTATGAGGTAGACGAGTTTCAGGAACAGTTATTTAATTATTTTTTAAGTTCCACATTTCTCAAAACAAAACAAAAACGAGCACGAAAATACACAACACTCACTTAGAATAGAATCTAATAATGACCCCCAAGAAGGATCATGGGAAATATACCTTGATGTTAATAAGGTAACGTCATCTGTTGTATTAAAAGAGAAGGTAGTAGAGTTATGTAACCGCTGCAACTCTTAATTACGTAGCAATAATAATTGTAACAATAATTAGCACAAAAAATTGCATCTAATATCGATGGTAAAACTATATAGTTCTATAGGAAGAAACACCAAATAGCAGATTCTATTTTTAATCATTATTTCTTAAGAAAGGGAAAAAAGAAAAAAATTGCATCATTTTTAGTGCAGTAGTAAATATGATACCATAGTAAAGAAATCAGTTTTTTCCCCCACACATTTACTTGATATTTTCAGTTAATTAATCTAAATACAAAATAAATTCTACTTTAAAACTTGGCATTCATTTAGTATCATCCCATCCAAAGCTGACTGGAATGCCAATAGTCCCGAGTCCTCAAAAAGTAGAAATAAAACGATACAAAAATCAAAAATCGATTCGCCTACAAACTGCACCCACCATGTTAGTGCAAAAAAAAAAAAAAAAATTAGATGCGGAAGCGAGCGTGACGGGCAGGTGAATCGCTAACATCAAAAAACATCACCCCCGGTTTTGCAGACATAAAAAGAAACGAAGTTTAGTATTCGTATATAGAAACATCTGGAAACGAACAGAAGAAAAAAAATTAGTCTTCAAAAAACATGTTACGAAGGGAGAAAAACACAGAACGGAGAAAAAAAAATTATCAAATAAAGATCGTCTCATATCAAACCATAACTTTTTTATGTATTTATTTTTGCAACATTTTCGAACTGTGATATCTGTAGAATACTAAATTTTTGATGGCAAAATATATCACGCAAAATATTCCCTAGTGCGGTTTGTGGTCCATTCTTTTCTGCACAATTTAAAATTAAATTATTTAGAATGTTTCAACATAATTTCATTCAACCATTAGTTATACTGAAAAGTGTAATCTTAATTTCATTTCACATGTCAAATTGATGTTCTAATTGAAAGTTAAATTAATGTCACTTCGCATAAGCTGTACTTGTATTTAAATCGGACAGAACCAGATCTCACTCTGCAAACTTTTACACCATCAAATGTGAGGGTGTTTTAGAGATTGTTCATGTGAAATAAACATGTTATTTGTATACCTCAGGATAAGTATGATTCTATGTTAAAAAGGGCGCAGTTTAGCCAAAGTTGGGTCTTGCTCCATTAAAACTCATAACCAACCATGTTAAAAAGTTGTGCACATTTCTATGAGGAGTAGAAAAGTGAAGAATTAGCACAGTAAAAGACAATGAGCAATTAGGTATTAAACGACACGGACATTTATACTTTTCATGCAGATATGACTTAGTAGGAGAAATTAACTTACATAATAAACAAATCTGAATTGGTCAATCACAATATTATGTTTACAAATACTAAGTTGTTAATAACATGAATATCAAGAGATTTACCTGAATTAATTATAAGCGCGGTGAGTCAGTTGGTCGCCAAAGGCAACTAGTCAAGAATAAACAATAAAAAAAGGTTGTTTCGTTGTTTACCACATGTCTAGAAAATTAATAATAAAAATATTTCCCAGAAGCAAAATCATCCAAACATAGACTTTTCCATCATTTACCACAAACAGCATTTCGGTTATACATTTAATTAAATATCCCGCAAGAACATACGTATTTCCCCTTAACATTAAACTAATCATCCTTCATTCCATGACAAGTTACGACGGCGGCTCGATTTATATTTCTACTCTTCTCTGACTTCTATCATTCTTGGAAGAACAGTTAGTTAAGAACAAGAATCTTCCACCAAGAATCCTGATGAAGGGGAGGATCCAAAGAACATAAAATATAAGAGTTCCATCAATTTGTTTGACTTCTGTCGTGTTCGAATTGAAAGGACTTTTCCAGCGAACATTTTGCAATAAGAACATTAATAAAATGGAAAATGGCAGTCTCTTCTTTATTAACCAACAATTCTGTTGCCATTCCACTTAAATAAATAACATTTTAAAAATTCCGTTTGCATGGTTTTTAATTCATTGCAAGGCTAACAAATATATGGAAGATAATATAGGATTTGTATTCGTGATTATTTCAAATGTGTTTATTCGATATTCATGATAAATTCAAATGTCTATTCGATAGTCGTGATGAATTCAAATGTCTATTCGATATTCATGATAAATTCAAATGTCTATTCGATAT
>JAPMOR010026368.1:0-16552 GCA_026543865.1 Argiope aurantia | reverse complement strand
ATATTCATGATAAATTCAAATGTCTATTCGATATGTACTGTATAAGAAAATATGGAAAAATTGTTTCTTTTTAATAATGCTACAAAATCTAAATTGAAAATTTAATGGAGATTTTGGAAATAAAATTGTAAAGGAAGAATAATTTGAAAGGCCAGTGCAGTTTTTATTTAAAAGTTTAAATTTTAATGAAATAGATAATTCTTAATTTCGAAACTGAAAACAAATAATTCAGACCCATCTATTGATTAAATATGCTAACAAGAACGTAACAAAGTGCAATTTTTTTAGCAGTTCTATAAAAATTAACTTTTTATATAAATGCTGTTGCACAAAAAGGAAATAAAATGAACAAGAATCAAAAGTTTTGCAGTTATTCTTGAGTATTTAAGATTTCGAGAAATACAATAGTGACATACTTCACTTTGTATCGAGATATCGAACACCATTTAAAAAAAATTACACAGAAGAGTACATTGGTTATTTCCTCTACATTATCTAAGAAATAATAAGAGAAAATGAAGCTTTTTCTCTAAAAATATATTACTTTCTTTACTGCTTTGTGTTATCACAAAAAAAAAAGCCACCGAATAAATTAAAAATCTAAATTTGAAATGCACAGCTATAATTATGTTCACAATGCTTTCGTTTGAGAATAATAAATTACTTCTAAAGATATTTTGGAATTCTAAAAAATTCGAGTGGGCATTTATATAGATTTTAATAAGAATTTCGAACAAAAACGAACGATTTCTGAAGACATTTTTTTTAATTTGTTGTGTGTATTTTATAACGACAAATTAAAATGGCGAGTTTTCTCCTTCCTAAAAGAACAAACAGAAAAGTTATTTCATATTCTAAGATTGCATAAAAGAACCGATCTTATTTTTTATTTTATTTTTTCTCTTTCGTAAAGAGAAGAAAGAGGAAAAGAAATATACTTTCGCTAATTGTCGTCTCAGTTGTTCGATACAATTAGATCGTTTAGATAGAAAAATCTCAATCAAAATGAAAAGTTTCCGAAAACCAAGACTTACGAAAAGAATTCAGCAAAAAAGGAAGAAAAAAAAAAAACAGTTTCCAGATATTTTGTCGCAAACGATAATTGTGTCAACTACTGCAACGGTCGCCATGTTGGTGTTGCAACAAAATAATGCAATTGAAGCATTGTCAGAGAAGGAATATATTACTGATTAGTTTACTAGAATTTTTTTTTCTGTCTTATCCTAGCCTATTAGGATTTGCAAGGTGTTTCTGATGCAAATGCTAATTAAGTCGCATCACAAGCGTGTAAGATCCAATCAACGGGAACTTCATCCAAAAAGAAAAGTACAATGCACATTCATTTGCCTTTAGACGAAGAGTATCTTTAACATTCCAAGAACTTAAAAAAAAAATTTTTTTTTTTAACGCTTTGCCGTTATTAGTTAAGGTTTAGAAGAATAAAAAAGGTTTTCCGAGCATATCAGTGGAGAATTACTGATTTTTAAGAATTTATCTAATTTAGTATGATTTAGAGATGCAGTTTACTTTTTTTGGTCGTTATCGAAGTTCAGTTTACTACCGTTGTTAAGGGACAAAAAAAAAAAAAAAAAAAAAAAAAAAAGAATATGATAATCGCTGATTTCTGAATAATAATGATGAAATTGTGTTTTAAAAAACACCATACTTACTAGCTTCATCAAATATAGAAAAAAGTCGTTAATTCCTGCTAAGATTGGAAATTTTTCCAACATCTAGACACCGTTTTAAATGAGAAAAAAATTTTGAAAGTATTGTATAAGTTTTCTCTACTTATATTTTTATCAGTGGAGTTTTTTTTATACCATTTGTTTCTGTTTATTGTGACGTTAATAAGATAAAAAAAAAAACGTCTAAAAAAATGGTAAACTTTAATTTTAAAAGCTATAAAACTTTCCGTCATTTTGCGAAATTATGGATGCTATATGGATGGCATTTAGTCATATCTCGACTTAAACGGATTCAAAATTACACAACTGTTCATTTTGAATAGAATATTTCACATTTTAGAATATATTACATATGTAAAATTCAGAAATGGGAAAAAAATTTGTCTATCTTTTTCAAAAGAAAGAAATAATTAAAAAAGAAAGAAAGAAACTGATCAAATCTCTTTTGTAATATAAGTTGTCAATAATTATAAAAAAATTACATTTCGAAGTTAACAGCCGAATAATGACTAATAACAGATGACTTCATATAAGAAATATTTGAAAGTTGAATAGTTTATACATGAATAAATGCATCATTGCTAAAGAAGCCGATATTTCAGACCCTGACCACTAGAAATGAAAAAGATAACTGCAAGTTTGATATGTTACTTCTGCTTGCTTTAAATCGGCGAGAGTGGTCACCTCGGAACTTGAATAACTCTCTAATAAACTTGTCATGCCAGAGAACTCCTTACCTGGCATTGCCATACAATAGTCATGAAATATTAACTTTTGGCGTAAATTTAGCAGTTTTACTGAATCTATCGTGCGATCCTTGGCGAATCATTTGGCTATTAATCCTGGCAAGCGTTAATAGTATCTAAAAATCGAATTTGTTTTTTAAGTACGTTTTTCTCAACCGACTGAAACAAAAATTTGACTGAAAACTGCACTTGTAGCTAAAAAATTCCACACCAAATTTGATATATTTAGGCCATTGTGTTTTTGAATTATCGCGTTTGCATGTTTTTGAAAGTACAGACCGACAGACAATCAACCCATAACTGTGAGTTGGCTCAAAATGTGACAAGTGTCTACACTACAGATGTGATATCTGTATACTGAATTTTATTTATCTAGCTTTCTTCGTTTAGCAAATATCGAGTTAACTTATACTCGAACAGCTGGACAGACGTACTTTCTCTAAACAGATTTTATACAACATTTGACAGAAATCTACAAATTTCAGGTAAAGACCGTATATCTAATTTCAATCAAGCTCAAATAGTTTTTGAGTGTTCTTTGTTTCAGACAGACAGACGGACGGACGGACGGACATTATCCAAAAATGTGTTTTTCAAACTCATTCAGGTCTAAAACGGGGAGATTCGCCAAAATCTCAAGTTCAAATTTTATGGCGATTATTATATTTTCTGCATACTACGTATACGAGAAAATTAAAAGGGTTGAAATTTTAAGTCATTAAACTGACTCTAATTGGAAGTAGGGAATGCTTTGTAACTACAAGATCTAAAACATTATTATCCTACTATGAAAAAGTTTTATATATATAAAGAAATGTTTGGTTTGACATACGAATTGGTTAGAGTTCATGAATCACATGGAAATAATTGTTTGTTTAATACTTTTAATTCTTTATTATTTTGTGTTAATGCACATCAAAACTATATTCCTTATTTTATTATTTTATTCTCTAAGTCCAATCTTGTTAGCCATTCGTTTAGCTACTGCCTTTAAATACGCTTCACGTGCATTCAAAAGCAATGTTTCGCCTTCGCTAATGGCATTTATTCGGTTTCACCTATTGCGTAACTTCATGGTGCTATTGAACCGCAAATATCAGCAGTTTTTTTATATGAGTCAGCCAATGCAACGGATTTTTTTATTTTTGTTCCACCGATAATTGAAATATAAACTCAGTAGGCACAGCTTGTTTGCAATTGAAAGATATATCAAATTGAAATAAAACAACATAGTGTGCGAGTTCCCTGAGTTGAAGTGTAATAAAATATTTTGCGAGCTCAGACTTTTTAAGCAGAATGTATAAATAAGCAATTAAATACTTTATTTTTCGCAAAATACGAATTCCAGGGAGTTGGAACTTAGGAATCAAATCATTATAAAATAAATACAGTATTTAATTTAATTGTTCACCATTGACAAAGCATTTATTATTATTATTAAAGAACACGGCAATGGCAATGTTGTGATGTTTCAAAGTTCGGTGGCATGACAATGTACGCACAAGCACCTCCATATCATAATTTGGAATAGAAACTTACTGAATTAGTAGATTTGAGGAAACGATTTAATTTAATTTAATTAATTTTGACGAGCGCAAAAAGCTCTAACGTCGGGTGTCATTTAATTATTTTTGGCCAAATTTATAATAAAAAATAATATATAAATTATTTATGGTGAGGGATTTAGAGGAATTGCATCGCTCCTGCCTTTCTATTTAGGACTGATTTTTATTAATTTTCATTGTATGTTTTGCAAAATTTTCTACATACGTGTGAACTTATGCTTAACTATAACTAAAACAGCAATGAATTAATTGTTTACAATTCAAGTTTTCAGAATATAGACGGCGGAATATATATTTTCAGAATATACAATTGAATCAAACCTAATTTCTTTGTAAAATTTAGCTTAACTTGTTAAATTATACGTATGAAACGTTTTGAGCTGCTGTTCATAAAAATTGTGAAAATAAACCACATTAAATATTTAAAAAAAATCCCTTCGGCAAGCTAGAATTCAAAGATAGATTGCTTTACGCCCGAGTTTCTATCTGACAACATGAATTGTTGATGTTAGAAACAGTCAAAACTAAGGCTTTTCAGCCGCTAACTTTCAAGATATTGCAGTTATTGAAAAACTTCACATACAAAAGTTGTTCGTCTGAATGAGACGCTACTTTCGCTAATTGGATTTATTTTTCTATCGTCAATATTAAGAAAATTATAGCAAATAAAAATTTAAATCCTCTACCGTTTCCATCCCCTGTGAGCTGGATGGATCATTTACGAAATCGTCCGATATTTTTAAATTTCTATTAACATATTTCAAGCCAGTTAAAATTCAAACAAAATTATCGTATGCATAAACAAACTGTCGTATGGAGTATGCATATTAGTATCGTATGCATATTATATGTAACTTTTGAACGAAGGGTGGTTTTCGATTCTAGGGTCTATGATCGGTGAAGAACTGAAGGAATTTTCCCGAAGTCTTGTCATGAGAACCGTTGCAATAATAGTCTTCCTGTAGAATCTATCTAAAATTCATTAAAAATTTCATTATAAGCTCTAGGGACAAAATGATAAGCAAACTCTTCTAAATAATAAGAGAAGGGGGGGGGGAGGAGAAGAAAATGCTTCACATTTTATTTTACTTTTTTTTCCCTTCCAAATTTATAAAAACGTTAATTAATTTTGTTTCAAATAACCGACATTTACAAATACTGTGTTAGTTTGAATAAAATATGCATTAGAGAATTCCGAGAAAGTTTTTGCACTTAGTATTCTGAAACCATACTTAATAACGTCAGAAGAATAAAGAGGATTCAGAATTATTGTAATGAATTTGCGTGATTCAAAATAAACAGAAAAAGAAATAATATTATGTAACATATCCAAACGTTAAGAATGAACAGTTATTCATAATCCATCATTCTGATTTCTACCAGTGATTTTGTAACCACTCTGGAGCTAAAAATATGAATAGAATGGGAACAGAGAGAAAATATAACGACGAAAACAATAACATACAAATGAATAAAACAAAACTGTAAGGAACACACCCAAAATTGCGAACTTCTATGCAAAATTAATCCCAAAAGACCTATTATAGATCTAAAACAACACTTTCTATGTGAAGCAGGTGTTATAGAACAATGTTAACAAACATTTCTAAATGAATTTACAGAGCTGTTAACACATATATTATAATCTTCTTAATAACACGAGTGCAAAATATTCGCAAGGAGAATAATTTTCGCTTAATTAGATATTGTTAATATAGAAGAAACTGCTTTTGAATAAAAAACGGTATCTTCAAAATATGGTAGAAGTAATTAATTTTGTTTCAAAATGACCTCAATAAGAGTGGTCTCCTCAAAACTTTTTTGTATCCTTTTTAACCCATTCACGTACTATGACGAGTCTGACTCGCGCATCGAATTACTGAACTTTTATTTTTAAATGTGCAATTACGAGAAAGTATTCAAGAATTTAAAATGCAAAAATCACTTAGAAACGCTTTAACATTACAAATTCCCTTACATTATTATAGGGATTAAAATAATAAATGTCTCTAAGATGTGTCATCTAATTAGGAAGTTAAATAAATTCGTAGATCAAGGGGTTAATAAAAGTGTTATGCCTGATCCACCAGCATAAAATTTTGGACTTTTATGCCATTCATGGCTTTGCTTAGTGCTCAGATTTTTATTTTCAGTGTCCTCGCATAAGAGTAGTATGCTTCTTAATATAAGAATGGAAGCTAGATATGCGGTTTGAACACCTTTCTCCTGAAAGATTGGAACCAAAATTTGGCATAGAATCAAATGACATAGAATTATAATCATAATTATAGTCATAACAAATTGCATCACCAAATTGCATTAATTTAATTATTTCAATTTTCGCGAACTTAAATGATCAATTTAAAATGGTTATTTAAATTTATTTCTAATTTCACTTATCTAAGTCACTGCAATTTTCACTTTTAGCATCTACATGCACGCTAGGGTTTATACAAAACCCGACTTTTTGAAAAACCGGTTTTCGAATTAAATATTTTCAAAAAAAAAAAAAAACCGGTTTTAACCGGTTTTCGAATTTTTGTCAAAAAAAAATGAATAGGGAAAAATAAAATATTTTTCCCTATTCTATTTTTTAAAATTTTATTTTAATTTATATAAAATAACAAAAAACGAAATCAATATCAAAGTCAAAATATAAAAAACAAAATTAAAGATTACATATACATATTACTTACACAAAATAACGAAAACTCAAACAAAAATTTAAAATAATATTTATATTATTTTCACTAATTTTAATTTCTTCTAAGAAAATAGGATTTTTAAAAACATAAAATATCCACTGAACGGTGGCTAAGTGCCGTTCTTATTTTGGACACAACATTGCCCGAAATTGAAAATACTCGTTCACTAGTTACCGAGTTTGGCATCAAATTACAAATCTAAGTTTTTTGTTCTTTTATTCGTTTGTTCAAATAATGAAAATTCAGCTTTCAGTGTCTTTGGATTTGTAAGTTTTTCCTCAGGGTCTTCAAGAAACTAAACAATTATATTATTCCCGACAATTATTTTACGAACTGCTTTCAAATGATTATGTAGATTGCTCGTAGATGATCCTTTGCAGCTTTTATTACAATGATATCAGATTGCCTTGTCTATCCCGAACTTTTTGAAACTATCCCAAACTTCCGACTTGCTCATTTTTATCTAAAAATGAAATTAAAGTTATTGAATAAATATTTTTGACGTTTATTTTACAATTTTATTATTTAAAGTATTAATATTAATGCAATTTAAAATTATCTAATCTATACATTTTCTACGAAGTTTGAAAAAAAAAACACTTCTTAATTTAATTCCGATGCTTGCTAAAGACATACTTTATGTTAAAACGTTGCGAAAGAAAATATGAAATATTTTAACACCCTGTGTTTTATTTAAAATTCCATTAAACAGAAGCCAGAACTTCTTATTTTACACTAATTTTTGATAGAAAAATTTATAAAATAAAATTTAAATTTTAAAGTGTAAAATAGAAAATATAAATAAAAATTAAACGTACTTAGTACTTATGTTATTTTTACCAAATATAACAACTTTATATTTTTGCTTCCAGTTTTCACCTTCACAATACTAAGCAAACTTGTCGTGACTCTAGATGGATCGGATTCTGAGACCCCATTTCGACAATTCCATTTCATTAAGGGGCGAGACGCGGAACGATGAACACATTCAACCTTGTATTTCTCGCATTAGATATTTTTTTAGTTCTATTTTTTTTTTCTTCACGTGTATGCGAGTGTTATGTCATTTCTGACAGCATTTTATTTTAACTGAATATTTCGTATTGATATGGCTAGTTCAAGTGGTGTAAAAAAGCTTTCAGGAGTGGTACGAAGAAAATTTTATATCATTAAATACTGTGATCAAGAAGCAGAAAATGGGGAATTATTTATTCCTTTCACACCTTCTTCGAAACGAGCCAGTCAAATTGCTGACGTTTCTATTAGCACCGACTTCATACCGATAGACAAAACATCCGACGAGAAGCAAGAGATGAACTTTATCAAACTTTTGTTTCACCAAGAAAAAAAAAGTGAAAAGGGATGTTCATGAATAACAAATTGACGAATTCGAGGCGCAACTGTGTAGTGCACGAGCACTGGCCAACACAATTTGCAACGTTGAAAAAATGTGTTTGCTGCCCGTTGCATAGAATGAACAGCAAATCAAATAAGTTCAAAATTAATTTTTACATAATAATATGAATTCTTAAAACCGGTTTTCTTAATTTAAAAACCGGTTTTCGAATGGGACAAATTTACTTTAAAAAACCGGTTTTTTAAAACCTTGTTTGAAAACCGTCAAACCCTAAGGCACGCAAAAGGACAGATCAACAGACGATCAAACCTTTAACAGATTTAGTTCAAAATTTGATTATCTATATTTTAGATGTTAATACTGTGCATTAGATTTCCTTTACCTAAGTGATTGCGCTTTTCAGTTTCGAATTTGCATAGATAAAAAGAATAGATAGACTGACAAATGTTTAAACCCTTGACAAATCTGGTTTCAAATTTGATCCCGTCTACAATTTAGAAGTAGAATCTGTGCACCAAATTTCATTTAACTAGCTCCTTATCGCTTGAAACTATCGTGTTAACATGGACAGTCTATTGATAGATTTACATTGAATGCATTTCTAGCAAAATTGCTAGAAATCTTCAAGTTAGATGATTCTCTAAATTTCATTGGTCTAGCTCAAAACATTTATGATCTATCACTTTTACAGGCAGGCAGACAAATTGAAAAAAGACAGAATTAAAAAAAAAATGCTTTTCGAATTGAGGAAGGTTTAAAGGTCTAAATCTTACGAGGTATTCGTTAATACCTCATAATCAAAAGGGGTTTTTTTTTTTGAATGATTGGAATACTTTCTTTTTGTATATGAGAAAATAAAAATCGAAATTTTAAAAATACAATAGATCTACTTAATTTTGTTTCAAGTGGGGAAAAAAATCGAGAAAAAGAAATTCTAAGAAAAATAAAACATTTTTAATTCTAACACCATCGTCAATAATCTTACACTAAGCTTCTGCAGAAGCAGACAAAAAAAAAAGGGGGTTCAGAGGGGAAAAAAATGGCCCCCGAAGTGACTGCATCGACACGACATCCACCGAAGCCGAGGTAACGAATTGATATGAAGAAAAATGAATGTTCAGCTAGCTGCTGTTTTGGAGCCAGTTAGTAGCATTAATAACAGTAATCGTTCTCTGTGTCTTCATCGCTTTCTTTTGTTCTCTTTTTTTTTTCGTGAACTCGTTTCTAATTAATTAGGGTAGCTGATGACGCTAAATCAATGTTCTCTTACCAATTTTTTTTCTTTACCAGCCTTCTCACCCCCTTAAATAAAAACTGAAGATCAGACTTTTTTTTTTCTTTTTGAGATGCCAAAGCGAATTTTCTGGCTTATCAACTAAATTTATTAACAGATGAATCAACTGAAAATTTATGAAGGTTTGATAAAGAGGATTTCCAGTTATTAGGTAAATTTTAATTTCCGCAGCAGTCACGAGATTAAAATTTCTAAGAGCCAATTGGCAATGTATCTCGGGTGAGGGAGGGGGTAGGAACAGCCTTTCGTCCCTCCCTAACTTCCAAACCAGAATTTATTTTTTTCATTCATTGTCATTTAATTTCCATATAAGCAGTTTTAAGTATCAAATTACAAGATATAATGAAATAACAACACATTGAACTACGAGTCATTTTCAGAAGACTGATTTTGCTATCTAACAAATAAAATCTATATTTAGGAGTAATTTCAAACAAAATTTTAAAATGAATAGCAACATTTTTAACACAATCTAAAATATAATAATAGGTTAGTCATTTTTAAAATTATATATAAAAACATTTTTAAATAGTAAAACCAATATAAAACTTGCAATAAGTAATTAGATGTTTTTGCAATTTGCAATTTAAACGATATTTTGTTTTAGTTTGAATAAATTCTAAGGGTTTGGCCTTTATAATTTAAATGAATGCACAAAATTAAGCTAATTAGAAAACATTAAATATATAGGTATATATTGAGCGTAGGGAGTCCCTAGCCAGCTTCCCACTTTGCCTATTTAATAGATTTAGCCGTCTGCAATTAAAATAGAGAAAATTTTCTAATTAGTACAAATAGGCATATGTGCATGGGAAAGAAAACTGTTCCTCTTTGTAAATACATTTAAAAAAATTCATTTAATAAAACTAGTGGAAGTATATTCTTTAGTTTATATTAGTTTAGTTATATTAACGTGCCATTGTAAAGCAACACTAGGGTTATTTTGGAACTGACCTCATAATTTTGAACCATGGTCAGATGATGAGGATGACACCTGATCTGGCACTCCCCTCTCCACACCACACCAGCGGGAGGACGTTTGGCCCTGACGGATTTAGCGTGCAACAGGCCCTATTACACTACGGTTCTTCGGTGGAATCGAGCCTCGCACCTGAAACCTACGGCTCACGCGCCGAGATCTTACCACCAGGCCACCGCGGCCCCTCGCATATTCTAATAAATATACTTGTGTGCTATTAACCGTATGCCACTGGCGAATAATAGTTACGAAAAAGCCTATCAGAGTTCGATCTTCGGCGATAAATTGTACCCATCGATTATTCGCCAAATTAATTGGGAACTAAATATGCACGTGAAACGCATTTTTTCCCCGTCAGATCAAAACCAAAATTTGGCACTAAATTACAATCGTAATCGCATATATCATATGTATTCCTATATTTAAATATAATGTTCATGACTTATCGCGTTTACATATTTGTAAATGTACAAATGATCAACTGTTATCCCCTTAATAGATTTTATTCAAAACTTGATATACATCTATAATTTTGATAGTAAATTTGTATGCCAAATTTATCGATCCAGCTCTTTTAAATTTTGAGATTTTATTGTTAATTTATGTTCGGACAAACAGATTTCCTCCCTTTTGAATGGATTTCATTCAAAACTTAAAAGAAATTTACATGCACTGTTTATTTCAGAATCCCGAGGTTAGCATTTTTTCGCAAAGGGATATGCGCAAGGAAATAATCACATTTTCGTAATTCTTTGATTTGGCTTCATTTTCTTATACATATTTTCTTTCAGCTCCCTCCGCCTCCCAATTGTCATTTTTTTCCCGTATTATTTTATTTTAATTCGAACTTGTGTATTGATTTTTCAGCTACTTTCAAAGATTTTATCTTGGCTACTTCAAGATAAAATCTTTGGTAGCAAAAGAAAAAAAAATCATATAGAGCAAACTGCCTATTATTCTCTCTTGTTAATCTCAAAATGTTTAAAAATTCAATAATAAATAAAAAAGTGGTGCTTTAATATAAATTTTTATTATTTGTAAAAAATTAATGCAAAAATTTTAAAAACAGAAATCTATTTATTAAGTCGTAATTAACACAATTAGGTGTATGAATTATAGCTAATCTATTATTCGTAATTTATGCTCCTTTACTTAAAATAAAAATTGTTCTAAAGTAATTTACAGTAAATTTGTTCCCTTTTTCGGTAATTTTGCTACTTTTCCATGGTTATTATGCCACCTAATGCCACGAATAATCAGAATTCCTAAATTCTAAATCAAAACATACATATATATCGCCTCTTTCATCTCATACATATTTTGGTAAAAATAAATGTCTCCAGACACATGCGCAAAGTTGCAGATTTTCGCATCTGAGTGGCAGTACTATGTTCCACCAAGCATAAAGGTTTAAACACTGTTTTGGTGTACTAACTAAATTGCCAAAAACGTAATCAAATAAACAATTAAAACGAAATTATTTAAATGCATTATAAAATTGTCATTACATTTTAATTCATATAAACTTTAACAATATTCAGAAACATGGGTAATTAATAACAATTAAAAATATTAACTAAATTACACTAATTTCAGAATTAACAATGAAAACCCAAAATACTATTTTAAATTTTAAAGAATAAGAATTGTATTGACAAAGAATATGTAAAGCAATAAATAAATATTTTTTTTAAACAACAAGAACGCTATTGTTCTTAATGTTAGGAACGTAAAAAAAAAAGCGAAATGAATTCAAAAGTTCAATAGCCAAAGCGCACTTCCTGTGTATCACATGAACTTGAAATGACTGTTTTCCGTTTATTTAAAAACAAACGTTTCCACGATTTTTTCCCCATTAAACACTTTCTGAAAAGTAAATAAAAATACTATTCGTTACATAAAATGCAAATACTACTTGTTTCTTTAAAAACTGAGAGAAGAAAAGAAGAAAGGCTGTAGTAAATGTAACAAAAAAAAAAAAAAAAACGACAAGACGAATCGCGTACAAAACGGTTCACCGTCCGCTCAGAGACTAAAGATCAATTCGTTAATGCAGGATAAAAGGTTCAAATTTAATTTTCCCATCAGTACAAAAAGAAACTAAAAAGCGAAGCTAGCTTCCCTAGACGCGAATTAAGCTGTACTTTGCTCCTAAAGTATAAAGCATTAGATTTGGAGGGGAAGAGGTGTTGGATGAGGGGGAGAACCTTAATAAGTGAAAACGCCTGCCGCTTTTTTAAAGCGAAGAAAAGAACAGTTCGCTTAAGAGAAAAAAGAAGAAAAGGCGGGAACCCAAACATAAATAAAATAAAGAATTAAAAAACGAAGAAGAAAGGCAGAAGGGGGAAACCCGTTAAAGAGGTACACACACTTGATTAAAAGAATTTCACACAATTAAAACAAAATGGCAACATTAAAAAGGGAAGTGATCACCTACTTTACACTATCCCCTTTTCAGTGGTTTTATTCCACTAAATCCTTCGAAGTTAATGCACTACTACCATGGTTAACCGGCCAATGGATGCGAAAAATCCGAAATCGTTTGGCGGAAAAAAATACTAATAAAAATAAAATAAAAAAATAAAGGCCCGTTACGTAAAAGATTACTCCCTTTTGTTCGAAAAATAAAAAGGGACATTTACATTCAATTGCGTCTTTAAAGTAATTTTTAATAATCGATTGAGTGCTTCGAAGTATCGATTTTCCGATGTGGAGGAAAAGTTTTCGAGGTTATTAAACTTCGAACGCTCGTCCGCAATTTTATTCGTCATTCTTTTTTTCTATTCCAAAACTCGGTTTCCCCATTTAGGTTGAGATAAGCACCTGCGTTGGGGAAGTAGGCAAGTGTTCTGAGCAGATAAAAAAAAAAAAAATTCTATGCATGCTTTAACTCTCGATTTATATGGCGTTCGAATAGCAGGATTTCGGTTCCATTCTACCATGTAAATCGAAGGGTATGAGTATATACTGGTTTAAAAGCGACAACTGTTGTATGATAATTGGGTTTTAGGTCTAATAGATTCCCTCATAATAGTACATTCATTCTTTGTATAATTGATTAAATGATTATGCATTATCATGATATACAGATGCAGATGATAGCGAATGAGATTACCATCATCAAAGCTTAGACTAAGTGCAAGCGCTAATAATTGTTATATCGCATATAATAATGATACCTTTGCTAATAATGATGATATAGTTGCATCTATATACTTATTACATCACCGATACATGTTATATAATTGATTTAAAGTAAGATTTCATTTCAGAATATCATTTAGCGCTGAAAACATATAATACATGTTTCATACTTTATTGCATGGAAACGAAACTGAACCCCTTATAATCAGATTTAATTACATAAATCATTTAATGATTTTTCATACAAATATATACATATTATTTAGCTGTTAACATTTATCATGAAATTTAGATGATCTAATAAAGTTGTTTTTCTTAGGTTTGATGTTCAATTAAAAGACTAGAGACATTTAACTACTAGCTGATTTTCCCATCTTATTGGTTATAAAATCTGAAAATTATTCAGAACAGTCATTATTGTTAGGTGCAACTTTTCTCTTTACTAAAATTACGAAATTAGAGTTTCTAAAAAGTAATTTTCAGTTGAAATTTTTGGAACCATTTTTAATTATAAACAATTTGAATGATTTATTACATTATTTTTATGTAATAAACATTGTATTATTTTATTTAATAATAATTTTGTTTGTTATACTGTTATATAATAAAGAAAAATATAATAGTTATAAACTGTATACTTTTGAAACTAATTATAAACTATTTTCAAGAAAGACGGCGGATAAAATTGATATTTGATTAATTTCAATACTTATTTTTTTGTTAAAAGTGCCGACCAACGATTTATTTCATTAGTGAGTAATAATGAACATTTAGTTTACACTTTTTAATCGTCTTCATAGATCGTCTTCATAGTAATTATAAAGTGCATAAGTAATATGAACACGACGGTAAAAAAAAAAAAAAAAATCTTACCTGGAGGAAAACTAGAGAATATGGAATCTGGTTTCTTACCTGAAAAGAAAAGAACGAATGTTAATTAATAGACTAAATAATTATAGAAAATAATTTAATTAATAAACAAATTACTAGAATTATTTTAAAGAATATTCTTTGGTCGTTATTTCTGACAAAAACGGATTAAACTTGTAAATGCCGCAAAAATAATAATACAATAAGTATCAATTTTCTTATCATAGTTTTACGATACTATTCTTCCATTTTGATTAAATTTTTGTTAATAACAAGACAAATTCTCAGGAATCTTCGATTATAGCTGATATAGATATATTAAATTCAATATAACAACATTCTATAGTGAAATTTCTTTAATTTATACGCTACCTGTTTTTAATATAAATACATATCTTCACATAAAAACTATCTACCTGTGAGTTCCAAAACTGAATGAGCAAGATGACCTAAGCATAAACAAAATTTTGCTTGAAGCGATTAGATAAAGTCATCAGATTAACTTGCTTAGCATAGTCCATAGAATTTAACTTGATCTGGTTCAATCTATTTTTGTTAATCAAATTCAGTCTTACCGACATTATTTGGTTATTATTGACATACTAAATAAATATGACATTGCAATGACATATAGAATAATACTATTTGGATGACGGTCACGTAAATAAATAAAAAAAAAATTCAGAGTTGCCATTAACATGCGATAAAATATATTTTTAGATGGTTTTTTACATTCCAGTCTTTTTCTAATTAACTTTATTTGTCACTTCAGTTTAGCTAAGCAATGTATCCTATGCAAACGAAAAATAAATTTTTTTTTCAACGTTCATTCAAAATTAAATATCTAGGAAAAAAATGTTTTCAATTGATTCGGTTTGAATAGGTAATCCGAAATGATAGTACATTAAAAGGTATAATATCAAAATTTTTCTTAATAAAATATTTTAATTGTGTCTTGATATTTTTTCAAAGCGAAAATATGATAATGAAAAAGAACCTTCATGTTGATAGTTTGTAACATGTTGACGGATGGGTAAATAGGATCGATAAATTCCATTTCGATGATCTTGTTGATCATGATCATAGATAAAATCTTGTTCGAAATCTATAAAATCTTGTTTTCGAAATTAAATGTGTTTAAAATACTATATGACAGAGACAAATATTGCAATAACTTATTTCATAATCTACGTAGGAATACAATAGTTCTTAATGGAAGCCTGAAATTATCTGTAACTATTATCTCCAATTTTAATTATTATTATTTTTAATAATCTGAATTTCGATCCTGTAGCTATTAAACACATCAACCATTATGATGGGAAGGTGGCCATTGATAAATGCAGACGATATAATAAGATTTGGCTTACAAAGACAGCGAGAGTGAATTGATTAACATTTAAATAAACTTTTGCAGAAATTTGATTTTTTTGTATTTTTATTTTATATTGATTTTTCTGTGCATAATTTTGTAAATAATAATATTTTGTAAATCTATTTTTGCAATTGGTAACACGATTTTTTTTCTAGAATTAGTTTTATAATTAACAGAATAATGTTTTTACAAGCGTAGCTATATGTAATTATTTGTTAATCAAATACAACAAATCTAAACAATAAGAATCGTATATTTCAGAACATATCTAGTAATTCAGAACAAATCTAAACATTGAAAAAAAAATGACTTGGAATTTTATTAAGAATATATTCGTCATCTAAGATTGTTATTGTAATTAATTGTTAATCAAAAAAAGAACAAATCTAAACAATAAGAATAAAATATTTCAGAACATAACTAGTAAATACAGAACAAATCTAAATAATGAAAAAAAAATAATAATTCTATCAAGAATATATTCCACATCTAAGAATGTTTCCTATCCGAAAAATAAAAACCAAGTGAAGTAATTATGCAATAAATATGACATTAAACACAGAAATAAAAAAAATGATGGAATTCCAAAGAAAAAAATGTGCATAACTGAATTAATCCATTAGCTATATCTAGATGTTTCCATGCATATGTTCAAAAGGAGACCATCAGTAGAATTTCCCCTGAAGGCATATTTGTTTTGACTGAATATCATATTTGAATTTCACCTGCTGTTTGATAGCCGTTACCACCTGTGGATCCTCATAACGGGAATGGGCGTGGAAACAAGTTGATCAAATGTCTCATTATCCATTCCGAACTCTATCATTAC